>JACEEZ010020535.1:579588-592088 GCA_016584305.1 Chionoecetes opilio | reverse complement strand
GAAAAAAATAGGGAAAAAATATTGGGTAAAGACTGAATGTTTACCTATAACTGTAAGGTCGCGTGGCTCCTCTGCCTAAGTCAACACAGGTCACTCAGGGAATTTAGTTGCATAATATGATAAACTAACATAGCTATAGTGCTAGACAGAGTAGGAGACGGCGAAAGGGCCTTAACTAACATATATTAGTCATTTCAAAGCAGCAAGAAATTTTACAGGTTCAGGTCAGGTTATTTAGTTGAATCGTATCATAAATTAGCATAACTATAGTATTGAACACAGTAGGAGACAGCGCAAGGGCCTTAAGAGAACACCATATATCAGTAATGCCAAAGCAGCTGAGTACAGTAGTAGACAGAGAAAAGTTTACGGGGATAAATAACCTGACAGCGGCTCAAAAAGGAGTGTCAAAACATAACATCGAAAAACTAAGTCCAGATTCGTGATCAGCACGCACGAAAGCTGATGTGAATAAGCTGTCATTGAAATCAGGTGGAACATTTTTTGGTCAAATTTTGAAGGCAGATAGAGATAGCCTTGACAAATTTAGTGAAAACCACATTTTAATTAATATCTCAAGAACCATAGCAGCTAGGCGAAAACGGTATACAATAAAAAAGGTGTAGCTTGCGATAGCCGTCTCTGTAATATACATGGATTTAAATTTCATAAAAAAATACCCCCAATATCAAAGTTTTGTAAAAGTAAACAAAACATCTCAAATATGTATATCTCAAAAACGTGATTTGCTAGGAAGAAACGGGTAGGTGCCTAGGGTAGACCTCGTTAAGCTGGACATAAATTATTCATGTCACTTTTCGTCTCGGGTCAATAGTTGCATAGGAAAAGGGGGAAAACAAATCAAGCCAAAAATTTGTTCATTTTTGCAGCCAGAAATTTTGAAAACTTCTATTTTCACAGACGTAAAATATGATCTTCAGAATAGAAATAAACAACATAAATAGAAATGACGCTCCAATAATAAAATAAATAACATGAATTACAGAGAACGATAAAAAAAAGCTTCAATAACATATTGTATGACTATTATTTCCCCTGTTTTTACTATCCTAACAAATGTAATCATGCAGTAATAGTAAAAACACTTCAATAATCTGTCGCGAGGAGGCTGAAGTGTAATTATGGGAGGCAGGTAATCTTGGAGGAGGAGGAGAGAAGGAGGGAGGAGAGGAGAGGAAGAATGGAGGAGGAAGAGGAAGAAGGAGAAGAAGGAGGCAGGTAATCTTGGAGGAGGAATGGAGAGAAGGAGGGAGGAGAGGAGAGGAGATGAAGGGAGGGAGGGAAGGAGAGGAAGAATGGAGAAAGGAGAGGAAGAAGAAGAAGAAGAAGAAGAAGGAGGGAGGTAATCTTGGAGGAGAGAAGGAGAGAAAGAAGGGAGGGAATACATAGGAACACATAGGAAGAACAGATACCAGGAAACCTATTGGTCTATAACGGGGGCATTTGCTGAACTACATACTACTAACTACCAAACTACATGTAAGAGGACAGTTGGAAAATGATACCATGTCCCTAAAGAAGATAGGAACATGGAAGTTTCGTAGTGATGAATGATAGGATATGAAGTATGCTAACTACAACTACCACTAACACTAATCGATCCGGGGCACGATATAATATAAATTCGCAGGGCAATATCAAAGCCCATTTAAGGAGAGAGTTTTGGAGGAGGAATGGAGATGAGGAGAAGAAGGAGGAGAGGAAGGAAGGGAGGGAAGGAGGCATCACGAGTCGTCCTTGGAAGGCTAATGGACCCAACATAATTACCTGAGGCGTTTCTTACCTGCTTATAAAGGGGGGGAGGGAAGGGGAGGGAAGGGAGGGGGAAGGGAAGGTTTTAGGGGGGAGAGAATGCGGTTAGGAGGGAAGAGAGAAAGAGATGAGGAGAGGAGAGGAAGAGAAGAAGAGAAGAGAGGAGAAGAGAAGAGAAGAGGAGAGAAGAGAAGAGTAGTGAGAAGAGGAAGGAGGAGAGGAGGGGAGGGAAGAGGAGGAGAGGAGAGGAGGGAAGGAGAGAATATATGAGAAGAGAGAAGGAGAGAAGATAAGAGGAGAGGAGAGAATATATGAGAAGAGAGGAGGAGAGAATAGTAGTAGGAAGAGGAGAGGAGGAGAGGAGAGGGAGGAAGAGAGAAGAGGAGAGGAGGGAAAAGAGGCAAGAGAAGAGGAAGAGGAAGAGTTAAAAAGAAGGGTAAAAAAATGTCCTGAAGAGTAGCAATTTTTTTATTTTATGTTAAGTTATTTGTGGTAAAGAAAGATATTTGGATGATGGGTTTTTGTTTACGTGTGGCAGAGAGAGAGAGAGAGAGAGAGAGAGAGAGAGAGAGAGAGAGAGAGAGAGAGAGAGAGAGAGAGAGAGAGAGAGAGAGAGAGAGAGAGAGAGAGAGAAGAGAGAGAGAGAGAGAGAGAGAGAGAGAGAGAGAGAGAGAGAGAGAGAGAGAGAGAGTAAACAATAAGAACGCGACCAAAACAAAGGTGTGTGTGTGTGTGTGTGTGTGTGTGTGTGTGTGTGTGGCCTTGGGTGGAGGAATTTGCCTGTGGTTACTCTGCCAATTCCTTTATTATTATTATCATTATTATTATTATCATTATTACTACACACATACAAAATTGTAAAAACATAATAATTTGTTAAGGGATAGATACCTGAGATGTCTATTTGCCTGTCTGTCTGCATGTCATATCACCTATTTTTACGATAAATAAAACACGGTAGTGTTTTAAGGCCGTGTCGCACGGACACTTTTTCCGGCGTGTTTTGGTATTTTGCTACCAAAGTGAGCCCGTAGTGGTGGCAAAATAATGCTCGTTCGTCACACGGCGTTTCGCTACGAGCATCTTATCTTCTACTGGCATCTTCCGCGACCCGCAACCAAAACTAACATTATGGATCGTGCAAGAAGACTTCAATCGTATTCAATTCAATCGTATTCTTCAATTCAAAACTTATGAATCGTGCAAGAAGATGCTCGTAGCCGAAACGCCGTGTGACGAACGCGCATTTTTTTGCCACTACGGGCATCTTTTGGTAGCAAAATACCAAAAGATGCCAGAAAAAGTGTCCGTGTGAACAGCCTTACGAGGCACCAGCGTGAGTGTTGACAAAGAGAACCAAGATAGACCCCAATAGTAAAGTACATGATAAACCTTTAATATATTTGCTATACATTTATTAAGAAAGCTTCGTCAAGGCAATCCCGGTAGCAATATGTGGTCAGAAGGCAGTAAGCGCACCACCCTTTACAGCATCTGCATCGCGCACACCACAGACTGTCCCCGCAAGGTGCGCCTCTCCGTCCTGCGACACACCTTCCTCGGTCCGCTAGGTCTCTGCACCGCCGCCCCCGTCATCACCTTCACCTTCAGGCACACAGCACGCCCTTACACCACCACGGCACGGCGCCCCTACACTACCTCCCCCTACACCTCCTCCGTAACCACCATCAACCTCGAGAGTCTTCGTGCGACGCTTAAGAGGTCAGACGCGTTAATCAAAATATCCGTGACCCGGTCTCGAGGCGGGAAACACGTTACTTTTGTTAGCGTGCAAAGCCTCCTAGAGCAGGTATTAAGGCGGGATCCGGTTAATAGCTTTATCCTGCATGTACGGGAGGAGGGTGTGGGTGTACAGCAGGGCAACACGCTAGCCAGGTATGAGCGAGGCTGGGAAGTGACTGGGGATTGTGATTACCGAGACGTCCAAGAACAGCCGTGTGCAATGAAGGTCGAGGAGGATTTAGACGGTGAAAGGAAAGTAGAGGTGATTGAGGATAAAAATAATGGTGATATAACCCAAAATAAGAGAAATGGTGATACAACAGATGGTGATATAGCCCAAAATAGAGAAAGAGATGCTAAATTAAGTAATATAGCCCAAACTAGAGAGATAGATGGTAAAACAGATGGTAAAATAGCCCAAAATAGAGAGAAAGGTGATAAAACAGCTGGTTCTATAGCCCAAAATAGCCAAAATGATGAGTTAGGCGTTCTACAAGGACAGGTTGAGGCGGAATTAGTAACAGAACTCCCACGATTAGATGACGAGAAGAGCAAAGAGGTGACGCGGCTATGGGAAGTAGTGTTTCAGGGGACACAATACTTCTTGTTGGCATCCGTGGTGGTTACTTTCCTGTACTTACTGTGGGATATGTACTACGTGATGGCGTAATAAGGCACATAGCACAGAGTTACATACATAGCAAGATGGCACATACATGGCACAATAAGGCACATAGCACAGAGTTACACACATAGCAAGATGGCACATACATGGCACAATAAGGCACATAGCACAGAGTTACATACATAGCAAGATGGCACATACATGGCACAATAAGGCACATAGCACATAGTTACATACATAGCAAGATGGCACATACATGGCACAATAAGGGCACATAGCACAGAGTTACACACATAGCAAGATGGCACATACATGGCACATAAGGCACATAGCACAGAGTTACATACATAGCAGGATGGCACATACATAGCACAATAAGGCACATAGCACAGAGTTACATACATAGCAGGATAGCACATACATAGCACAATAAGGCACATAGCACAGAGTTACACCCATAGCAGGATAGCACATACATAACACAATAAGGCACATAGCACATAGTTACACCCATAGCAGGATAGCACATACATAGCACAATAAGGCACATAGCACAGAGTTACATACATAGCAAGATGGCACATACATAGCACAATAAGGCACATAGCACAGAGTTACATACATAGCAAGATGGCACATACATAGCACAATAAGGCACATAGCACATAGTTACATACATAGCAGGATAGCACATACATGGCACAATAAGGCACATAGCACAGAGTTACATACATAGCAAGATGGCACATACATGGCACAATAAGGCACATAGCACAGAGTTACACACATAGCAGGATGGCACATACATGGCACAATAAGGCACATAGCACAGAGTTACATACATAGCAAGATGGCACATACATGGCACAATAAGGCACATAGCACAGAGTTACATACATAGCAAGATGGCACATACATGGCACAATAAGGCACATAGCACAGAGTTACATACATAGCAAGATGGCACATACATGGCACAATAAGGCACATAGCACAGAGTTACATACATAGCAAGATGGCACATACATAGCACAATAAGGCACATAGCACAGAGTTACATACATAGCAAGATGGCACATACATGGCACAATAAGGCACATAGCACAGAGTTACATACATAGCAAGATGGCACATACATAGCACAATAAGGCACATAGCACAGAGTTACATACATAGCAGGATAGCACATACATGGCACAATAAGGCACATAGCACAGAGTTACATACATAGCAGGATAGCACATACATAGCACAATAAGGCACATAGCACATAGTTACATACATAGCAAGATGGCACATACATGGCACAATAAGGCACATAGCACAGAGTTACATACATAGCAAGATGGCACATACATAGCACAATAAGGCACATAGCACAGAGTTACATACATAGCAGGATAGCACATACATGGCACAATAAGGCACATAGCACAGAGTTACATACATAGCAAGATGGCACATACATGGCACAATAAGGCACATAGCACAGAGTTACATACATAGCAAGATGGCACATACATGCACAATAAGGCACATAGCACAGAGTTACATACATAGCAAGATGGCACATACATGGCACAATAAGGCACATAGCACAGAGTTACATACATAGCAAGATGGCACATACATGGCACAATAAGGCACATAGCACAGAGTTACATACATAGCAAGATGGCACATACATGGCACAATAAGGCACATAGCACAGAGTTACATACATAGCAAGATGGCACATACATAACACAATAAGGCACATAGCACAGAGTTACATACATAGCAGATGGCACATACATGGCACAATAAGGCACATAGCACAGAGTTACATACATAGCAAGATGGCACATACATGGCACAATAAGGCACATAGCACAGAGTTACATACATAGCAAGATGGCACATACATGGCACAATAAGGCACATAGCACAGAGTTACATACATAGCAAGATGGCACATACATAGCACAATAAGGCACATAGCACAGAGTTACATACATAGCAAGATGGCACATACATGGCACAATAAGGCACATAGCACAGAGTTACATACATAGCAAGATGGCACATACATAGCACAATAAGGCACATAGCACAGAGTTACATACATAGCAGGATAGCACATACATGGCACAATAAGGCACATAGCACAGAGTTACATACATAGCAGGATAGCACATACATGGCACAATAAGGCACATAGCACAGAGTTACATACATAGCAAGATGGCACATACATGGCACAATAAGGCACATAGCACAGAGTTACATACATAGCAAGATGGCACATACATAGCACAATAAGGCACATAGCACAGAGTTACATACATAGCAAGATGGCACATACATGGCACAATAAGGCACATAGCACAGAGTTACATACATAGCAAGATGGCACATACATGGCACAATAAGGCACATAGCACAGAGTTACATACATAGCAAGATGGCACATACATGGCACAATAAGGCACATAGCACAGAGTTACATACATAGCAAGATGGCACATACATGGCACAATAAGGCACATAGCACAGAGTTACATACATAGCAAGATAGCACATACATGGCACAATAAGGCACATAGCACAGAGTTACATACATAGCAGGATGGCACATACATAGCACAATAAGGCACATAGCACAGAGTTACATACATAGCAAGATAGCACATACATGGCACAATAAGGCACATAGCACAGAGTTACATACATAGCAAGATGGCACATACATGGCACAATAAGGCACATAGCACAGAGTTACATACATAGCAAGATAGCACATACATGGCACAATAAGGCACATAGCACAGAGTTACATACATAGCAGGATGGCACATACATAGCACAATAAGGCACATAGCACAGAGTTACATACATAGCAAGATAGCACATACATGGCACAATAAGGCACATAGCACAGAGTTACATACATAGCAAGATACCACATACATAGCACAATAAGGCACATAGCACAGAGTTACATACATAGCAAGATGGCACATACATGGCACAATAAGGCACATAGCACATAGTTACATACATAGCAAGATGGCACATACATGGCACAATAAGGCACATAGCACAGAGTTACATACATAGCAAGATGGCACATACATGGCACAATAAGGCACATAGCACAGAGTTACATACATAGCAAGATACCACATACATAGCACAATAAGGCACATAGCACAGAGTTACATACATAGCAAGATAGCACATACATGGCACAATAAGGCACATAGCACAGAGTTACATACATAGCAAGATGGCACATACATAGCACAATAAGGCACATAGCACAGAGTTACATACATAGCAAGATGGCACATACATGGCACAATAAGGCACATAGCACAGAGTTACATACATAGCAAGATGGCACATACATGGCACAATAAGGCACATAGCACAGAGTTACATACATAGCAAGATGGCACATACATGGCACAATAAGGCACATAGCACAGAGTTACATACATAGCAAGATGGCACATACATAGCACAATAAGGCACATAGCACAGAGTTACATACATAGCAAGATGGCACATACATGGCACAATAAGGCACATAGCACAGAGTTACATACATAGCAAGATGGCACATACATGGCACAATAAGGCACATAGCACAGAGTTACATACATAGCAAGATACCACATACATGGCACAATAAGGCACATAGCACAGAGTTACATACATAGCAGGATAGCACATACATGGCACAATAGGCACATAGCACAGAGTTTACATACATAGCAAGATGGCACATACATGGCACAATAAGGCACATAGCACAGAGTTACATACATAGCAAGATGGCACATACATGGCACAATAAGGCACATAGCACAGAGTTACATACATAGCAGGATAGCACATACATGGCACAATAAGGCACATAGCACAGAGTTACATACATAGCAGGATAGCACATACATGGCACAATAAGGCACATAGCACAGAGTTACATACATAGCAAGATGGCACATACATGGCACAATAAGGCACATAGCACAGAGTTACATACATAGCAAGATACCACATACATAGCACAATAAGGCACATAGCACAGAGTTACATACATAGCAAGATAGCACATACATGGCACAATAAGGCACATAGCACAGAGTTACATACATAGCAAGATGGCACATACATAGCACAATAAGGCACATAGCACAGAGTTACATACATAGCAAGATGGCACATACATGGCACAATAAGGCACATAGCACAGAGTTACATACATAGCAAGATGGCACATACATGGCACAATAAGGCACATAGCACAGAGTTACATACATAGCAAGATGGCACATACATGGCACAATAAGGCACATAGCACAGAGTTACATACATAGCAAGATGGCACATACATAGCACAATAAGGCACATAGCACAGAGGTACATACATAGCAAGATGGCACATACATGGCACAATAAGGCACATAGCACAGAGTTACATACATAGCAAGATGGCACATACATGGCACAATAAGGCACATAGCACAGAGTTACATACATAGCAAGATACCACATACATAGCACAATAAGGCACATAGCACAGAGTTACATACATAGCAAGATAGCACATACATGGCACAATAAGGCACATAGCACAGAGTTACATACATAGCAGGATAGCACATACATGGCACAATAAGGCACATAGCACAGAGTTACATACATAGCAAGATGGCACATACATAGCACAATAAGGCACATAGCACAGAGTTACATACATAGCAAGATGGCACATACATGGCACAATAAGCACATAGCACAGAGTTACATACATAGCAAGATGGCACATACATGGCACAATAAGGCACATAGCACAGAGTTACATACATAGCAAGATGGCACATACATGGCACAATAAGGCACATAGCACAGAGTTACATACATAGCAAGATGGCACATACATGGCACAATAAGGCACATAGCACAGAGTTACATACATAGCAAGATGGCACATACATGGCACAATAAGGCACATAGCACAGAGTTACATACATAGCAAGATGGCACATACATGGCACAATAAGGCACATAGCACAGAGTTACATACATAGCAAGATGGCACATACATAGCACAATAAGGCACATAGCACAGAGTTACATACATAGCAAGATGGCACATACATGGCACAATAAGGCACATAGCACAGAGTTACATACATAGCAGGATAGCACATACATGGCACAATAAGGCACATAGCACAGAGTTACATACATAGCAAGATGGCACATACATGGCACAATAAGGCACATAGCACAGAGTTACATACATAGCAAGATGGCACATACATGGCACAATAAGGCACATAGCACAGAGTTACATACATAGCAAGATACCACATACATAGCACAATAAGGCACATAGCACAGAGTTACATACATAGCAAGATAGCACATACATGGCACAATAAGGCACATAGCACAGAGTTACATACATAGCAAGATGGCACATACATAGCACAATAAGGCACATAGCACAGAGTTACATACATAGCAAGATGGCACATACATGGCACAATAAGGCACATAGCACAGAGTTTACATACATAGCAAGATGGCACATACATAGCACAATAAGGCACATAGCACAGAGTTACATACATAGCAAGATGGCACATACATGGCACAATAAGGCACATAGCACAGAGTTACATACATAGCAGGATAGCACATACATGGCACAATAAGGCACATAGCACAGAGTTACATACATAGCAAGATGGCACATACATGGCACAATAAGGCACATAGCACAGAGTTACATACATAGCAAGATGGCACATACATGGCACAATAAGGCACATAGCACAGAGTTACATACATAGCAAGATGGCACATACATAGCACAATAAGGCACATAGCACAGAGTTACATACATAGCAAGATGGCACATACATGGCACAATAAGGCACATAGCACAGAGTTACATACATAGCAGGATAGCACATACATGGCACAATAAGGCACATAGCACAGAGTTACATACATAGCAAGATGGCACATACATGGCACAATAAGGCACATAGCACAGAGTTACATACATAGCAAGATGGCACATACATGGCACAATAAGGCACATAGCACAGAGTTACATACATAGCAGGATAGCACATACATGGCACAATAAGGCACATAGCACAGAGTTACATACATAGCAAGATAGCACATACATGGCACAATAAGGCACATAGCACAGAGTTACACACATAGCAGGATAGCACATACATGGCACAATAAGGCACATAGCACATAGTTACATACATAGCAGGATAGCACATACATGGCACAATAAGGCACATAGCACAGAGTTACATACATAGCAAGATGGCACATACATGGCACAATAAGGCACATAGCACAGAGTTACATACATAGCAAGATGGCACATACATGGCACAATAAGGCACATAGCACAGAGTTACATACATAGCAGGATAGCACATACATGGCACAATAAGGCACATAGCACAGAGTTACATACATAGCAAGATGGCACATACATGGCACAATAAGGCACATAGCACAGAGTTACATACATAGCAAGATGGCACATACATGGCACAATAAGGCACATAGCACAGAGTTACATACATAGCAAGATGGCACATACATGGCACAATAAGGCACATAGCAAATAGTTACATACATAGCAAGATACCACATACATAGCACAATAAGGCACATAGCACATAGTTACACACATAGCAAGATACCACATACATAGCACAATAAGGCACATAGCACATAGTTACACACATAGCAAGATACCACATACATAGCACATAGGATCCAGCATAGGTTAGTACGCTATTATATTTTCGTTCTTTTTCTTAATATATTTTCCTACTCTTTAACTTTGTGTACTGAATCATGTTTTTGTAATTCTATTTATACTATGAAGGATTAATTATACTATGAGAGGAAGGTTGAATTGAAAAGGAAATTGAAAAAATAACAAAGTAACAAGAAGAGCTAGAAAAATAATTATGAGAGGAGGAGGAGGAGGAGGAGTAGAAGGAAGATTAGGAGGAGGAGAGGCAAGAGGAGGAGGAGGAGGAAGAGGAGGAAGAGGAGGAGGAGGAGGAGAGGGTTAGGGGAATGACAGGTGATAGATATAGAGATTCCAGCAGACGTTATACCTTCCCCCATCCTATCCCTCTTATCCCATCCTATCCCACCCCTTCATCCCATCCCATCCCCTTCATCCCATCCTATCCTTCTCATCCCATCCCATCCCTCTCATCCCATCCCATCCCCCTCCCATTCCTATCTCGTCTCATCTAATTCAAGGCTACTTCCACTTCTTCTTTAGACACAACACGCCACGTATTACGGCTGGAAAAAGGAGTGTTGGTGGTGGCAAAACCTTGGTGTGTTGCCTCATAACTTGTGTCTTCTTAAGTGTGTGTGTGTGTTTGTTTGTGTGTTTGTGAGAGAGAGAGAGAGAGAGAGAGAGAGAGAGAGAGAGAGAGAGAGAGAGAGAGAGAGAGAGAGAGAGAGAGAGAGAGAGAGAGAGAGAGAGAGAGAACAAAAAATAAATCATAGTGTTAAGGAATGTGTGTCTGAAATCCCACAAAGACCTTCAAGATCTCTCAAGGTCAACAAACCCAACAGGAAATAACCATCATTTTCATCTCCGCCAGACTCTGATTTCGCTTACCTATGACAGCATCTTCCGTAGCCTCGCATTCCCCGGCCTGTCAGCGGCGGGCCCAAGGCGAGGCTACCTATAAGAAAGCATTGTTATAATAATAATAATAATAATAATAATAATTCTATTCTCACCCGAAGGCATACAAGAAAACTACAGCATAATAGATGGATTAGGGAATGAACTTAAGTACTAAAAGTCTATTTTTTTTTACGAGGCAAAAATTCCATTCTATCCTAAGGTATCATGCTTAAAATTATACCTCAAAACAAGGGTTTCTAAAAACGAAAGCCTTGTTTTAGTCTATTTTTTTTAACGAGGCAAAAATTCCATTCCATCTTAAGGTCCTCGCTCACTGGATAGAAGGTTAAAAAACATCCTTATGACAAGACCGACTATTTAATTTCTATTTTCTTTTAACGAGGCGAAAATTCCATTCTATCCTAAGGTCTCATGCTTAAAAGTATGCCTATGTTTACCTGATAATAGGGTTAACTATGCTAAAATACAACTGAAATATAGAAGAAGCGTAGTATTCCCTTCTCATGGCATCAAATATCAGTCAGTAAGCAGCAAGGGGGCAGCATTTTTCACCTCGTATAAAAAAACAGAGTACAGGTAGTAATCTTGAGTGGCCGGGCGGGCGAGTAGCAGCAAGTCGTGCAGTGAGCGGGCCGCGAATTG
>JACEEZ010020535.1:569588-574588 GCA_016584305.1 Chionoecetes opilio | reverse complement strand
ACATAGGGTTTAAAAAGGGTAGTGATGGTGTGATGTAACAATTCGACCCTTAATGACCTACCCCCCATTTCTGAGAATGTACTATTATTTTTTTCTACATCACAAAGGACGGACTAGGTGTGAAAAAAAAACCCTCTTCTTCTTCTTGTGACCTTTGACGCTTAGTATCGCTTCCTAGATCCTCTTTAAACTTCGTCTCCTTAGTTAACAGTCTTGTCAACTCTTCCCTTGGCTATTTCAATTTGGAGACTCAAACATTTTCATTCGTTTTGGTCCTTACCAGTAACACCGAGTAGGGGAGAGAGCGGGGCAGGTTGCATCGAGGGTAGGTTGCATCATTGCCTCTAACTCGCATTAACTTTTTTTATTATTATTATTGTTGTAGTTGTAGTAGTAGTAGTAGTTTATAGTAGTAGTAGTAGTAGTAGTAGTAGTAGTAGTAGTAGTAGTAGTTTATAGTAGTAGTAGTAGTAGTAGTAGTAGTAGTAGTAGTAGTAGTAGTAGTTTATAGTAGTAGTAGTAGTAGTAGTAGTAAGACGATGTACGTGTGATAACATGCGAGTTAGAGGCAATGATGCAACCTACCCTCGATGCAACCTGCCTCGCTCTCCCTAAAACCCGCTAGCTGCCAGGCCCTAAAATATACCAGAAACCCCGTTTACTTATAAGGATGCATTTTAACCTTCTATTCAGTAAGCGAGGACCTTAAAATAGAATGGCATTTTCGACTCATTAAAAAAAATAGAAATAAAATAGTCTGGTCTGTTGTTATAAGGATGCATTTTAACCTATCCAGTAGCGAGGACCTTAAAATAGTCTGGCATTTTCGCCTCGTTAAAAAAATTTGACTATAACAAGGCCTTTTGATTTTAGGTACCCTTGTTTTTAGGTATAGTTTTAAGCATGAGGCCTTAAAATAGTCTGGCATTTTCGCCTCGTTAAAAAAAACAACTATAACAAGCCTTTCGTTTTTAGGTACCCTTGTTTTTAGGTACCCTTGTTTTTAGGTACCCTTGTTTTTAGGTACCCTTGTTTTTAGGTACCCTTGTTTTTAGGTACCCTTGTTTTTAGGTACCCTTATTTTTAGGTACCCTTGTTTTTAGGTACCCTTGTTTTTAGGTACCCTTATTTTTAGGTACCCTTGTTTTTAGGTACCCTTGTTTTTAGGTACCCTTATTTTTAGGTACCCTTGTTTTTAGGTACCCTTGTTTTTAGGTACCCTTATTTTTAGGTACCCTTTTTTTTAGGTACCCTTGTTTTTAGGTACCCTTGTTTTTAGGTACCCTTGTTTTTAGGTACCCTTGTTTTTAGGTACCCTTATTTTTAGGTACCCTTGTTTTTAGGTACCCTTGTTTTTAGGTACCCTTGTTTTTAGGTACCCTTATTTTTAGGTATAATTTTAAGCATGAGGCCTTAAAATAGAATGGCTTTTTCGCCTCGTAAAAAAAATAGAAATAAAATAGTTTGTATGTGTGTATTTATAAGGCTGCATTTTAACCTTCTACCCAGTAAGCGAGGTTGTCCACTCTAGCTACTGTGCACAAGGCAGATGGCAGACGGGCCGCTATCCAATATCATGCACTTACGACCTTCTTACCCAACTGTTCTTCCCTCTAGCTAACTTAAGTCTTATGTGAGGCTGTGTTAAGGGTTGAAATATAAGTGTGTGTATGTATAGGGTAATACCATGCACTTACGACCTTTTTACCCTCTGTCTCGTCTCTCAGGGTAACTTAAGTCTTATTTGAGGCTGTGTTAAGGGTTAAAATAGAAGTTTGTATGTATATAGGGTTGGATTAAGAGGGTTTGGTTATATGGTTTCCTATAAGGGTGATAATAGAGAGGATTTTGGTGATTTTATCTGATTTAGGTATAAGTTCTGGTGATTTTGAGAAGGTAGAAGTAATGATGGATGTTTTTAAGCAGTGTATAGAGGGCTTTGATAGTAATATAGACAGTTTTTAAGGTATTATAGGAATGTAGTTGATTTCTACAGCAAACTTGAGCCATTTTACTGAATATCTCATAGATTTTTTGATGTGTTTGTGAATAATGGTTAGTTTTTCCTCTCATACAGATGGTGTTTTGAGGGAAGTATCGATATGTGTGTAGGATCTAAGACCTTGTATGACGGGGTTTGCTGCCAAGAAGAGGGGGAGGAGGGTGGTGGTGGTGGTGGGGGAATGGAGAGAGAGGTTAAAGTGGGTAGGAGGAAGGGAAGAATAGGGGTTAGGGAAGAGTTCTGGGGTTTGTGGTGGGGGAAGGAGTGGGTAGTGTAGAGTAGAGGGGTTTGTGGTGGTGGTGTGGAGGGGGTAGAGTTGGGGGTTTGTGGTGGGGGTGGGGTGGGGGGAAGGAGAGGGTGTAGAGTCGGGAGGGAGTGGGTAGAGTGGGTAGGAGGAAGGGAAGGAGGGGTTTAGGGTAGCGTGAGGGGTTTTGGGGTTGTGGTGGTAGTGGGGGGATTGTGGTGGTAGTGGGGGGGATTGTGGTGGGGGTGTGGCGTCATTGAAGCTCCTGAAGTTACCTGTATAAGCTTTGGTGTAGGTGGTAAGAGGAAGAAGGTATGGTGATGGGTTTTGCGTAGTATGGTGTAAAGTATTAAATTGAGAGGAATTTATCTAATTATCTAAATTTAAGGAATAATATTAGAGGAGATTGTTTTTTTCTAAACTTCTTAAGGCTCTCTCTCTCTCTCTCTCTCTCTCTCTCTCTCTCTCTCTCTCTCTCTCTCTCTCTCTCTCTCTCTCTCTCTCTCTCTCTGTCTATTTTTTTATTTTATTTATTTATACCGAGTTACAGAGTATGCAACACATCTTTTAGAGTATGTTACATTTTGTCTGTCTCTCTCTTTGTCTGTCTGTCTCTCTCTCTCTCTCTCTCTCTCTCTCGTCTCTCTCTCTCTCTCTCTCTCTCTCTCTCTCTCTCTCTCTCTCTCTCTCTCTCTCTCTCTCTCTCTCTCTCTCTAACACCACACAACCCCTCCCTAAAAGTACCAAACCAATATAAACACACAAACAGATCAGCAAAAAACAATACAGACTCATATACAGTTGTGGCCTGAAGCCTATTTTCCCGCTAAGCAAGAGGTGAACAGAAGAGGACTGGGAACTTAGTCTTGAGAATCTATATGTAGCTTCCAGTCCCGCCTCAAGCCCCTTATAACCTCGGGAAGGGAATCTAACACCCTTCACCTACACTGCAGACTGTGGGGTAGTAGGCTAAGGGTTGAGGTATTGATAGATGGAGTTTAGTAGTGTGTTGAAGGGTGATAATTGTGTGTTTGTGAAGGTTTGTGGGTTTGGATTCCCTTTGACTAAATACATTGAGTTTATAGTGTGTTTAAGAGTGATAATTGGGTGTTTGTGAAGGTTTGTGGGCTTGGTCCTTTGCTAATCATTGAGTTTTGTGTTGAAGGTGTATTGGGTGTTTGTAAGGTTTGTGGGTTCGGATTCCCTTTGCAAATCTTTGGGTTTATGTGTGTTAAGATGAATTGGTGTTTGTGAGGTTTTGGGGTTTAATTCCCTTTGACTAATACATTGAGTTTTTAGTGTGTTTAAGAGTGATAATTTGTGTTTGTGAAGGTTTGTGGGTTGGGATTTCCTTTGACTAATCATGAGTTCGTAGTGTTTAAAGAGTATAATTGGGGTTTTGTGAGGTTTGTGGGTTCCGGATTCCCTTTGACTAAATACTTGAGTTTATAGGGGTTTTAAGAGTGATAATTGGGTGTTTGTGAAGGTTTGGGTTCGATTCCTTTACTAAATACATTGAGTTTATAGTGTGTTTTGAGTGATAATTGTGTGTTTGTAAAGGGTTTGTGGGTTCGGTTTCCCCTTTTTGACTAAATACTTTTGAGTTTAGTAGTGTGTTTAAGAGTGATAATTGGGTTTTTTGTGAAGGTTTGGGGGTTTTCGGTTTTCCTTTGACTAAACATTAGTTTATAGTTGGTTAAAAGAGTGAAAATTTGGGGTGTTTGTGAAGGTTTGGGTTCGGGATTCCCTTTGTGTTTATATTTGGTGTTATGGATGGAAAATAGGAGTAAATGTAAAGAGATATGGGGTTAAGACAAAAGAGAGGACAGAGGAGAGAGAGGAGAGGAGAGAGAGAGAGAGGAGAGAGAGAGGAGAGAGTAGAGAGAGAGCGAGAGAGAGAGAGAGAGAGAAGAGAGAGAAAAAAAAAAAAAATTTAGGTACTTTACAATAAGCAATTTCTTTAAGCAGACATTATTGCGAAAAAAAAAAAAAAAAAAAAAAAAATAAGAAAATGAAAAAAACGACGAACAAAAATAATTGAAAAAAAAAAAAAAATACAGAAATATCATAAAAAAATTCACTAACCATAAATTTCCTTCCATTTTTCACTACTAAAAAATAAGCCTCGATAATGGAGCCTCTTTTAATACATTCTTTTATATTCACACCTTAGTTTTTCACCACTTTAACCACACAATTTCCTTCCATTTTTTTAAATCTTTTTTCTTCCTACTCTCTCTCTCTCTTTTTCTCTCGTCTCCTCCCCCTCTCTCTTTTTCTCTCTCTCTCTCTCTCTTCCCCTCCTCTCTCTCCTCTCTTTTCTCTAAAATCTTCCCCCTCTCTCTTCCCCTCTCCCTCTCCCCTCTCCCCTCTCTCCTCTCTCTTTTTTTTTTTTTTTTTTTTTTTTTTTTTTTTTTTTTTTTTTTTTTTTTTTTACCTTTTTATTCTTATAGGTTTACAGTCGGGAGCTTCAGCTGCTATTTGAAACTATCTTTGATTTTAAAGAATGTGTAATTATTCCTAGCTTTAACATACTAATGGTTTTACTATTTCCCTAATTATCTCTCTCTCTTTCTCTCTCTCTCTCTCTCTCTCTCCTCTCTCTCTCTTCCCCTCTCTCCTCTCTCTCTCTCTCTCGTCTCTCTCTCTCCCTCTCTCTTTATTTGTTGATATAATGATTCAAGAAAAACATAGGATTAACGAAGAGAAAAAAACATGTATATTACTTCGAGGATATTGGGTAACCACAATGCA
>JACEEZ010020535.1:552088-559588 GCA_016584305.1 Chionoecetes opilio | reverse complement strand
AGGTGATATCCAATGGGCGTAAAGGAAGGGAAAATAATGGCGTAAAGGAAGGGGAAAATAATGGCGGGAAAGTACGAGCATGGGATCCAATAAGCGTAAGAAGCAGAGAGGAAGTGAAAGTGTTCGATGCCCTTCATGGTGTCACAAGCCTCCCACGTTAACACAAACACGGGGAAACGAAAGGAACGCTAGATATATAAGGTAAACATGTTGTATCTTGTTGTTGTTTTAAAGAGTGAGTGATAGTTATTTATGTCTCTGTGTCTCTCTCTCTCTGTCTTTTTTCTCTCTCTTTCTTTCTCTCACCATAACACAAACACGAGGAAACCAAAGGAACACTTGCTATATAAGGTAAACATGTTGTATTTGTTTTTGTTTTAAAGAGTGATTGATAGGTATTTCTCTCTCTCTCTCTCTCTCTCTCTCTCTCTCTCTCTCTCTCTCTCTCTCTCTCTCTCTCTCTCTCTCTCTCTCTCTCTCTCTCTCTCTCTCTCTCTCTCTCTCTCTCTCTCTCGATTCTATAAACACTGGGAACCAAAGGAACACTAGATAAGAAGAACATAAGAAAATAAGGAAGCTACAAGAGGCCGCGATACCTACACGTGGTAGTTCCTGTATATAAGGATAACATATATTTAGTTTTTGTTTTTAAGAGTGATTGATTTTTCTGTCTGTCTGTGTTTCTCTCTCTCTCTCTCTCTCCCTCTGTCTCTTTTTTTTTTCTCTGTCTTTCTCTCTCTCTCTCTCTTCTCTCTCTCTCTCTCTCTCTCTCTCTCTCTCTCTCTCTCTCTCTCTCTCTCTCTCTCTCTCTCTCTCTCTCTCTCTCTCTCTCTGTCTGTCTTCCTCTATGATAACACAATCACTGGAAACCAAAGGAAAATTGATATATAAGGGAAACATGTTGTATTTATCATATTACTCTATCATAACTGTTCTAAATGCTGTTCAAAAGTTCCTTATATACCTACTAATTTATATCCTCGTTTCAAAATACACACACACACACACAAAAAAAAAATTGCTTTATATACATACGTCTTATATAACCTGTAGTTTATCATACCTGTTCTTAATGCTGCTCTAAGTTCCTTTGTAAATATATAATCAAAATCCTCGTTGCAAAAAACACACATAAAATAAACTATATTATACTATATATATCTCTCCTATAGAAAGACAGTTTATAAAAGAAGGGGAAGGCTATAACCATCAATAACTTTCTGTATCTAGTATATATAACTACCCTCTTTATAATCGTATGTATATTTTTTAGAAGAATATACATACACACAATATAGCCTTATACATATACATAAACCTCCTATAGAAAGATATAATATAAAAAAGGGGTGTCTATATAACCATTAATAACCTGCTGTATCTAGTATATATAACTACCCTCTTTATAATCGTATGTATATTTTTTAGAAGAATATACATACACACAATATAGCCTTATACGTAAACCTCCTATAGAAAGATATAATATAAAAAAGGGGTGTCTATATAACTATTAATAACCTGCTGTATCTAGTATATATAACTACCCTCTTTATAATCGTATGTATATTTTTTAGAAGAATATACATACACACAATATAGCCTTATACATAAACCTCCTATAGAAAGATATAATATAAAAAAGGGGTGTCTATATAACCATTAATAACCTGCCGTATCTATTATATAACGTCCCTCTAAAAATTTATACCCCAGGCTTTGGTTGTGAAAAATGATTACCTCCTATAGAAAGACATATTATAAAAAGGGGATGCTTATATAACCATTAATAACCTTCGTATCTATTATATAACGTCCCTCTTTTTAATAATATCCTTCAGGCTCAGTCGCGAAAAGTTATTACCACACATAAACAAGGGCGAAAAAAATAATGAGCTTAGAAAATGAGCTTGGAAAAAGAAAAAAAAAAGATTCATGGCTTTCGGGTCCCTCTTTTTTTTTCTCCTGTGGCCAGTCCTTTGTGATGTAAAAAAAAAAAAAAAAAAAAAAAAAAAAAAAAAAAAAAAAATATATATATTATCATACCCAACCATAAAAAAATTGAGAAAAAAATAGATGACGTATGGAATAGTCTACGCATCTCCTTTTTTTTTTTATAGACGTCACAAAGGGACTGGCCAAGGGTACACGCAAAAAAGAGGTCAGACAAAGGCCGCTTAGTTGGCAGTCCCTATAAAGAAGACAGTGAGAGCATAAAGAAAGGGTGGTGGGCCAATTTGGGTCTTGAGGGATAGAGTTGCTTGGTCATCCATTAGTCAAGGAATGATGATGGAGGTGGGAGGGTTGAAAAGGGAGGGGTTGGATGGTAGGGGGGGGAGGGGGAGAGAGAGAGAGAGAGAGAGAGAGAGAGAGAGAGAGAGAGAGAGAGAGAGAGGAGAGAGAGAGAGAGAGAGAGAGAGAGAGAGAGAGAGAGAGAGAGAGAGAGAGAGAGAGAGAGAGAGAGAGAGAGATTCAGATTCAGATTCAATACTTTTATTCACAATTGAAGTACAGTTGTGAAAGAGACTGTTTCATAAGAACAGTCTCATCTCAGTATACATATGATGAGCTGGTAAAGGACATCGATATGAGGGGCATAGTCGTTGAGTTAAGAGAGAGCATAAGAAGACCTTGTATAGAATCTCTCTCTCTCTCACCTTATATAGAATCTCTCTCTCTCTCTCTCTCTCTCTCTCTCTCTCTCTCTCTCTCTCTCTCTCTCTCTCTCTCTCTCTCTCTCTCTCTCTCTCTCTCGTCAAAATAACCAAAAATATTCTAAATTAACGTATCACAGAATATATGAACTAGATATGCATATAATATAGTAGCCTATTTTACGTTGGTATATAATCTTAATGGGAATAGGAGATGAGAGAGAGAGAGAGAGAGAGAGAGAGAGAGAGAGAGAGAGAGAGAGAGAGAGAGGAGAGAGAGAGAGAGAGAGAGGATGAGAGAGAGAGAGAGAGAGAGAGAGAGAGAGAGAGGAGAGAGAGGAGAGAGAGAGAGAGAGAGAGAGAGAGAGAGGTAGTGGTGGTGGTGGTGGTGATAATTAACCGGACAAGCGAGTTTTGCTTCCTTACTGCATAATTAGAAAGCTTGCTACTATTTTCAAGTTAGTTTGGGTGAGAGAGAGAGAGAGAGAGAGAGAGAGAGAGGAGAGAGAGAGAGAGAGAGAGAGAGAGGAGAGAGAGAGAGAGAGAGAAGTGAGAGAGAGAGAGAGAGAGAGAGAGAGGGAGGAGAGAGAAGGAGGAGAGGAGGAGAGGAGGGAGGAAACTACATTAGCGAGAACCCAATGACACTCTCTCTCTCTCTCTCTCTCTCTCTCTCTCTCTCTCTCCTCTCTCTCTCTCTCTCTCTCTCTCTCTCTCTCTCTCCACACATGAATACATCAGACCTTTAGCAATTTTTTTCAACAGGTTTGCTATTCTGTGATCTGTGAAAATATTGTCTTAAATGTCAGAGAGAAAAATATATACTCGAATATACTTACAATATGTCCTCTTAAAGCAGCGATTTGTAATGATTTGGATTTTTTTTTTTTTCGAGTAGTTTTGTGTACAGTCAACCCTCTCTAATTCTAACTAATAGAGGGGAGACCTGGGTCGAATTAGCCGAAAGTCCGAATTATCCGATGTTTACCTCTAGCCCCTCCACACAATAATAAGTCACTCCAATATGCCAAAACAGCACAGATTGTATTACTTGTACTCACCAAAACCATCGTATTTATACTATCATTATAAGTACACACAGCTTGTAATACCACATGATAATAATAATAATAATACAGATTACAATAGAACATATACACATAAGGACTCATAAACCATCAATTTCTTACTACTTAAAGATTAGATTAAACACCCACACATATTTTTCACCTTGTAATGCTTCTATCATACTCCTAAGTTAGCATATACTAACACACACACACACACACACACACACACACACACACACACACACACACACACACACACACACACACACACACACACACACACACATCATTCACTTGCCTACACAGTTCTCACTCGCTTTTGTATATTTCTGCTTGAAGCTGAATGAAAGTGAGATTAAATTATATTTCTCTCTCTCTCTCTCTCTCTCTCTCTCTCTCTCTCTCTCTCTCTCTCTCTCTCTCTCTCTCTCTCTCTCTCTCTCTGCATCTACACTGACCTATCTTGAACAGTTTCTGAATTATAAACTTTTATAACTACTATAACGCGTTCAGCTCACAACTTGTTTCTCACACAGCACACTTACCCATCAAAAGTTATTGTAAATAGATGGATCTACAATTGTATCCCCGGCATTTCCAATAATCTACCGAAAAAAATATTTTCGGATTTCTGGCTGCTCAAAAATATTCCAAAATTGACGAAAATCTGGTTTTTGTTATTTTGCCGCAAAACTATGAAGTAGAATAAAACTTATAGAGGTAACAAAGGTTCATCTTGAGGTGTTCTACATGACGCAGTAATCGGCTTGTCAAAACACCCCATGGTTGTCGAGAAAATTTATATTTTGTAAAAATGTACGAATATGCTATTTTCTCGGTTATTTACCAATCAATATTTTTTTGCTTACTTCAAATGATAGCCCTTGATCTACTTTATATTTACTTATCTATACATGTTGCACCAATCTGCCATAGTTTTTTAGTTATTGAAAAAAACGTGATTTTAAAAAAAATCAAGGCGTCCCTTGCAAAATTTGCAATATATTTGAAAAATAGATTTGCTTGAAAATTAATTCCTAACAGTTTTCGGGCATGCTGAACACGAATCTGGAGTCAGTTTTCAGTTACAATGATTAAAAGTCTCTATTTCAGCCAATTCACAAAGACATGATACTTCCCGATATTAAAAAAACACAAATTAGACAAAACTTAGTACAAGACATAAAAGTATAATAGTAATTACAGGAAGAAAGGGAGAAGAGTAAGGAAGAAGAGGAGTAAGAGCTGAAATAGGAAGAAGGAGGAGGAAGAAAAGACGTAGAAACTATGCAATTATATGAAATGCTACAAGCTACGTTATTGAGTGAAGTTCAGTCGGTAATTGAGGTGAAATGTAAATAGGTTGATGCTCGAGAGAAGCTTTCGTTGATTGCCTGTCTACTCTCTCGCTCGTGACTCGCTGTATAGAAAGGGAGAGGAGGAGGGGGTAGGAGGAGGAGGAGGAGGAGGAGGAGGAGGAGAAGGAGGAGAGGAGGAGAAGGAGGAGGAGGAGGAGGAGGAGGAGGAGGAGGAAGAAGAGGAGGAGGAGGAGGAAGAAGGCAAACTGTCACACGAATGTTAGAAAGGAGGAAAGAGAATGAAGAAATAAGTGGAAGAAGGAAAAAGAGGAGGAGGAGGAGGAGGAGGAGGGAGGAGGAGGAGGAGGAGGAGGAGGAGGAGGAGGAGAAGGAAGGAAAAGGTAGCTATAAGAAAACCAGCCGTAGGGGGGGAGGGGGGTTATTGAAAGAGGGGGGGATGGAGGGAGAGAAAAAGTGAAAGGTAAAGTGAGTTGTCTCGGTCACATATACACACCCACGCACACACACACACACACACACACACACACAACACACACACACGCAGACATGCACAGAGAGAGAGAGAGAGAGAGAGAGAGAGAGAGAGAGAGAGAGAGAGAGAGAGAGAGAGAGAGAGAGAGAGAGAGAGAGAGAGAGAGAGAGAGAGAGAGAGAGAGAGAGAGAGAGAGAGAGAAGGGGGGGGCGGCAGACAGACGTTTGCCAAGTCGAATGGAAACTTTTTTAAATTCTAAAAATGGTCAGAATGCAAAAAGTAAAAATAACTTAAGGAGAGAAAGTGATTGGACGAAGAGAAAGTGAAGAGAAAATGTCGATAATGATAGATGAGTATTATGAGTAAATGGGTGTATAGAGAGAGAGAAGAGGAGGAGAAAGGGAGAACGAGTGAGGGAGGGAGAGAGAGGAGGAGAGAGGAGGAGGAGAGATGAAATAAGAGAAAGAGAAAGGAGAAACCAGTGATACAATTAGAGAAAGTGAGATGAAGGAATAAAATAAAATAAAAGAGGTCAATTTAAAAGCGAAAGAGAGAAGGAGGAAATCAAAGGGAAAAAAAAGATATATTCAGTCTTAAATCAAAGAATATATTTTTTTTAGAAGGAAACGAAAAGTAAAAGAGAAGGAAAAGAAAGAAGATATTTTTATTTCCTCTGTATTTTCTATCCTTGGCCAGTCCCTCTATGATGTGAAGGCCAGCAAGAGAAAACGAGAGATAAGAAGAGAGGAGATAGAGAACAAAGAAGAAAAGGAAAAGAAAGAGATAAATTACGAGGAAGAAGAGAAGGGGGGAACAGAAAATTAAATAATATTTTTTTTTTGAATTTTAAGGAATAGTCTATATAGAATTTAATTTTTGTGCATATTATTATTACTCAACATTTCGATTTTTACAACAGTCTGTATGAAGAAATCCACTTTTTTCTATATTTTTAAGCCTTACATAATCTCCCTTTCTGTTTTTTGGGTGTTGCATATTATCATTAGCCAACATTTCGATTTTTACAACAGTTCGTATAAAGAAATCCACTTTTTTCTATATTTTTAAGCTTTACATAATCTCCCTTTCTGTTTTTTGGGTGTTGCATATTAATATTCGCCAACATTTCGATTTTTACAGCAGTTCGTATAAAGAAATCCACTTTTTTATATATTTTTAAGCCTTACATAATCTCCCTTTCAATTTTTTGGGTGTTGCATATTAATATTCGCCAATATTTCGATTTTTACAACAGTCTGTATGAAGAAACCCACTTTTTTATATATTTTTAAGCCTTACATAATCTCCCTTTCTGTTTGTTGGGTGTTGCATATTATTATTACCCAACATTTCGATTTTTACAACAGTCTGTATGAAGAAATCCACTTTTTTATATATTTTTAAGCTTTACATAATCTCCCTTTCAATTTTTTGGGTGTTGCATATTATTATTACCCAACATTTCGATTTTTACAACAGTGTATAAAGAAATCCACTTTTTTATATATATATTTCTAAGCTTTACATAATCTCCCTTTCTGTTTGTTGGGTGTTGCATATTAATATTCGCCAACGTTTCGATTTTTACAGCAGTTCGTATAAAGAAATCCACTTTTTTCTATATTTTTAAGCCTTACATAATCTCCCTTTCAATTTTTTGGGTGTTGCATATTATCATTACCCAACATTTCGATTTTTACAGCAGTTCGTATAAAGAAATCCACTTTTTTCTATATTTTTAAGCCTTACATAATCTCCCTTTCTGTTTTTTGGGTGTTGCATATTATTATTACCCAACATTTCGATTTTTACAGCAGTTCGTATAAAGAAATCCACTTTTTTCTATATTTTTAAGCCTTACATAATCTCCCTTTCTGTTTTTTGGGTGTTGCATATTATCATTAGCCAACATTTCGATTTTTACAGCAGTTCGTATAAAGAAATCCACTTTTTTCTATATTTTTAAGCCTTACATAATCTCCCTTTCT
>JACEEZ010020535.1:547088-549588 GCA_016584305.1 Chionoecetes opilio | reverse complement strand
ATCAATAATGACATCAATAATAACATCAATAATGACATCAATAATAACATCAATAATGACATCAATAATGACATCAATAATGACATCAATAATGACATCAATAATAACATCAATAATAACATCAATAATGACATCAATAATGACATCAATAATGACATCAATAATGACATCAATAATAACATCAATAATAACATCAATAATAACATCAATAATAACATCAATAATGACATCAATAATGACATCAATAATAACATCAATAATAACATCAATAATAACATCAATAATAACATCAATAATGACATCAATAATAACATCAATAATAACATCAATAATGACATCAATAATAACATCAATAATAACATCAATAATGACATCAATAATAACATCAATAATAACACCAATAATAACATCAATAATGACATCAATAACAGTTGGTGAAAATCATTGTGGGTCTTTGTATGGCCTTCAAAAAAATCTTAACTACTTAAACTGAGAAAATGGAGCATGGCTTTCAAATCGTAATGTGTAAGTAAAACAAACGTATACTACAACCTATCTGTAGAGATGGTATTGCCCTTGGAGAGCTCTAAACTATGTCCATACACACCCAAAACATCCTCCGTAACGTGTAACAATTGATATCAGGTTCAAACGCAAAGGTAACGCGTCAAAAACACATATTTGTCACGCGAATAAGTATAGACTTGATAAAATATACAGAGCGAAAAGAAATTGATGCTAGTAACAATAATAAAAAGATAGTATTATTTTCTGAATTTTGGAATCAGTTTTTCAGCCGGCGAGGTATTTTTTCCGTCAATGGAAGAGAAAATGACACCTGGTTGTAAATTATAATATATAGATTCAACGTATACAACAACATACTCTTGTGGGTGTTTGTATAGCCTTCAAAAAGCTCTTCACTACTTTAATACACACCTAAAGCCTCTTTCCTTATCATGTAACAATAGATTTTAGGTTGAGACGCAAAGATTTATCGCCTCCAAACACTGTCTCATGTGTCCTTCCTTGTCACAAAAACATGTCCTCATTTGTCGATAACACATCATAAACACTTATTTGTCGCCTGCATCGTACTTACATGTGACTTTTTCTGTTTCAGGTCTGAGTGTGTGGCGGTGTCTTGGAAGGAGTCTGGTGAACACAGAGGCAGTTATTGACCTGACGGTACCTCAATAGTATACTGCTATGGGTGCCCCTGGACGCTGTGGTGTGTGATGTGGACAGTGGGGGCCCCTGAGGGAGGCATCGTTGTGAGGTAGCAGCCATGGCCCGCCCTGAGACCTAGCTACAAGTCCATCATGGAAGACAGACAGGCATGGGTGTCTGGGTGAGCGGGGAGGACCTAGACTGACCTCCCTTCACCCTCACCCTCACCCTGGCCACGCGTTGACCTCCCCTCACCTCCCCTGACCCTGGCTTGACCTTCCCTCACCCCCATGGCCACACGTTGACCTCCCCTCACCCTGGCAACAGTTTGACCTCCCCTCCCCCTAGCTTGACCTCCCCTCACCCTTGCTTGACCTTAGCTTGACCTCCCCTCACCCTGGCAACAGTTTGACCTCCCCTCACCCTAGCTTGTCCTCCCTCACCCTCGCCATGCGCACCCTAACCTACAGCTGGATCGGGCTGTCGGCTGCGGCGCCTCTCATCTTCCTCGTCTGCGCCTGGGTCTTGGGAGTGTTCCACGCGTACCGCAGGCAGTGGCGATCTGTGGACCTGTTCCTCTTAGCGGTCTTCGTGCAAGAGCTCCTTATGGCGGTACAGGTTTTCGCCTTTGCGCTCCTAAGCCTCATGCGACCCGAGTCCTCAGCTGTCTGCGGGGCCTTCGTGTGGTCCCTCAGTGCTACAAGGACCCTACAAGCTGCTACGGTGGCGTCCCTGCTTGTAGATCGTGCCCTTACAAGCCAGTGGCCATACAAGTACCGGTTCAGCGTACGTCGACATCAAATACGATACCATTTAGCCGTTCTCGCTACGATAGCTGCCTTAGTGGGGGTAGCGGCTATACTCGCACGTCCCGCCCCGACGCAAGACACGTTTGAACACTGTACATTCATGCCTCACGCCTTACATATCAGGCTGTCTCTGTTTATGCTCAGTGTCTACGGGTTACTGGTCGTAGCTGCCGCAGTAAGCATGGGTGTGGTACAAGCCGGGCGTGGGTGCGGCGACCTGGCCTTCCACCACACAGATCTGGCACCCATTACTGCCACCACCTCCTCCACTAGCTCCACTGGCGGCAGGCACACATCGGCACTCCACGCAGCGGCCTCATCAGCCTCCACTACCTCCTCCACCGCCTCCTCAGGACAACTAGGCGTGCACGGGGCTCTAAAGAATTCTTCCTCTACGTCTGATTTAGTCCCCCCGCCCCCGCCCCACAGACCGCCCCCCGCGCTGCCCCATAGGTTGCAGAAGGGTCCCATGGGTGTGACGAGGGGCGGGGTGGTGGTGGGGCCCCGGACACCCGCCTCAG
>JACEEZ010020535.1:539588-542088 GCA_016584305.1 Chionoecetes opilio | reverse complement strand
GCGGGGTAAGGACAACACTTTTTTTTTACCATTCCGCACATTGTAACTATAAGGAAAGGAAGAGGGCATAAGAAGAGCCTCTAAAACCCCCTCTCTACTTTTTATAGTCGCCATATATCCTTACCAACACAGCTATCGTAGTGTTGCTGTAGTGGTCGCCTTGATGCAGACTCGTGGCCAGAATGTCAAAGGTGAATGTGAGGCGCCAGTGTCCACGCCAGTACTGTGCGACCACTACTAATATTGTACAGTACATACCTCTCCGCTCCCTCCACCCTCCCTCCCTGCCTGTCTGTCTGTCTGTCTGACTCCACTATACCACTACCCTCCTGTCTGCCTGTCTGCCTGTCTCTGCCTGTCTCCAATCTACTACTACCCTCCCTGTCTCTCTGTCTCCACCCTCCCTCCTTGCCTGCCTGTCTGTCTGTCTGTCTCCACTATACCACTACCCTCCTGTCTGCCTGTCTGTCTGTCTGCCTGTCTGCCTGTCTCCAATCTACTACTACCCTCCCTGTCTCTCTGTCTCCCCTCTACCCTCCCTCCCTGTCTGTCTGTCTGTCTCCACTATACCACTACCCTCCTGTCTGTCTGTCTGCCTGTCTGCCTGTCCTCCAATACTACTTTTTCTGCCTTACTCACTCCCCTGTCTCTCTGTCTCCCCTCTACCCTCCCTCCCTGTCTGTCTGCCTGTCTGTCTGTCTCCACTATACCACTACCCTCCTGTCTGCCTGTCTGCCTGTCTGCCTGTCTGCCTGTCTCCAATCTACTACTACCCTCCCTGTCTCTCTGTCTCCCCTCTACCCTCCCTCCCTGTCTGTCTGCCTGTCTGTCTCCACTATACTACTACCCTCCCTGTCTCTCTGTCTCCCCTCTACCCTCCCTCCCTGTCTGTCTGCCTGTCTTGTGCTCTTTGTTTCTTATGCCCTGATAGCTTTATACTTCCTGTGGCTTAAGATTTGTATTTGTATTATAATTTCCTTTGTATTATATCTATTTCTATTTTTTGTATGATACTTATATTTGTATTATATATGTATTTGTATTAGCCTTACTTCCTGTGGCTTCCTATTTATATTTGTATTTTTTATTAGATTTTTAAAAGAGTAATGGATAATATCATGTTTTTTGGGGGGTGGGAGCCGGAAACTCAGAGAGAGAGAGAGAGAGAGAAAGAATGAGAGAGAGAGAGAGAGAGAGAGAGAGAGAGAGAGAGAGGAGGAGAGAGAGAGAGAGGAGAGAGAGAGAGAGAGAGAGAGAGAGAGAGAGAGAGAGAGAGAGAGAGAGAGAGAGAGAGAGAGAGAGAGAGAGAGAGAGAGAGAGAGAGAGAGAGAGAGAGAGAGAGAGAGAAAAAAAAACCTATCTTCCTGCCTGTCTGTCTTACCTTGTGGCCTTTGCTCCTTATACTACGATAGCCTTACTTACGGTGGCTTACGATACTTTTTTTTTTTGCTACGATACTTTTTTTAATTTTATACTATACATTTACTATACTTTTTTCTATGCCACTATAACCTCATACTACCTATAACCTTATACTTCCCTGCCTCATCTACCCTGCCTGCCTCATCTACCCTGCCTGCCTCATCTACCCTCCCTGCCTCATCTACCCTCCCTGCCTCATCTACCCTCCCAGCCTCATCTACCCTCCCAGCCTCATCTACCCTCCCTGCCTCATCTACCCTCCCAGCCTCATCTACCCTCCCTGCCTCATCTACCCTCCCTGCCACCATCTACCCTCCCAGCCTCATCTACCCTCCCTGCCACCTCTACCCTCCCAGCCTCATCTACCCTCCCAGCCTCATCTACCCTCCCTGCCTCATTATGCTATCCCTCCCGCCTCATCTACCTCCTGCCTCATCTACCCTCCTGCCTCATACTCTCTATCTACCCTCCCTGCCTCATCTACCCTCCCGCCACTATCCCTCATCTACCTCCCTGCCTTCATCTACCCTCCCTGCCTCATCTATACACTACCCTCCCTGCCTCATCTACCCTCCCTGCCTCATCTATCTCCTCCCAGCCTCCATCTACCCTGCCCAGCCTCATCTACCCTCCCTGCCTCATCTACCCTCCCTGCCTCATCTACCCTCCCTGCCTCATCTACCCTCCCTGCCACCTCTACCCTCCCTGCCTCATCTACCCTCCCAGCCTCATCTACCCCCCTGCCTCATCTACCCTCCCAGCCTCATCTACCCTCCCAGCCTCATCTACCCTCCCAGCCTCATCTACCCTCCCTGCCACCTCTACCCTCCTAGCCTCATCTACCCTCCCTGCCTCATCTACCCTCCCTGCCTCATCTACCCTGCCTGCCTCATCTACCCTCCCAGCCTCATCTACCCTCCCTGCCTCATCTACCCTCCCTGCCTCATCTACCCTCCCGCCTCATCTACCCTCCTGCCTCATCTACCCTCCCTGCCTCATCTACCCTCCCTGCCTCATCTACCCTCCCTGCCTCATCTACCCTCCCTGCCTCATCTACCCTCCAGCCTCATCTACCCTC
>JACEEZ010020535.1:522088-537088 GCA_016584305.1 Chionoecetes opilio | reverse complement strand
CGTGGGAAAGACCGTAAAGAGAGAGAGAGAGAGAGAGAGAGAGAGAGAGAGAGAGAGAGAGAGAGAGAGAGAGAGAGAGAGAGAGAGAGAGAGAGAGAGGGGGGAGGGGAGCCAGCCTTGCCCAACCTCAGGAGAAAGGCTAATTTTGGGCCCCACGAACAGAGGTCTACCCAGGGTCGCAGCGCCTCGCTTTGTTTACTGACGCCACGCCACCTACGCTATGCTATGCTATGCTGTGCTATGCTACGCCAGCTGTCTTTCCTACACGCAGCTGTTATGTTACCATTAAGAAAATGAGTAGATGCAACCTTTTCCAACACTTATAAGAATGTAAATATGATGAAATAGGTAGTTTTTTGTAGGTCTGGAAATTGTCATAGGTAAATTGATAGTTTTTTTCTTCCTTACTTTAGCATTCCTTTTCCAATGCTTATAAGAATGTAAAAACGATGAAATTGTCTGGAAAATGTCGGGAAAATTTGTCATGGAAAATTTGATATTTTTTTTCTTCCTACTTTTTTCCTTTTAAAAAAAAAAAAAACCCTTATAAGAATGTAAAAATTTTAAAGGGGCTGGAATGTTGGAAATTGAAGGAAATTGATATTTTTTTCTTTTACTTTAAATTCCTTTTTCCAACGCTTTAATAAGTAAAATATAAATTTCGGAATGTCGGGAAAATTGTCATAGGAAAGAAGTTTTTTTCACTTTTAGATTCCCTTTTAAGTTTTGATTGTAAAAAGAAAAGGAGAAAAGAGAGAAAAGGGGAAAAGAGGGTTAGAAGAAGAGGAAAAAGGAGAAATATTTTTCAATTTTTCATTCTGTTTACCTCGGGTTCTTCTATCTCCCCCTTCTTTCCTCCGCTCTTTTTTTTCCCTTTGTTCTCTTGGTTCCCTCCTATGGGGGTCAAAACTGGGTACTAAACCCCCCAAAAAAAAAAAAAATCCCCTCAGGTTCTTGCCTCCCCTTTTAGGGTGGTTTCTTGGGGGGGGGGGGGGGGGGGGGGGGGGGGGGGGGGGGGGGGGGGGGGGGGGGGGGGGGGGGGGGAAAAAAAAAAAAAAAAAAAATTTCTTCGCTTTTCACCCTTCATTCCCCCTTTCCGCCTTTCCCTCTCTCTCCTCTTCTCTCTCTCTCTCTCCCCTCCCCCCCCTCTCTCTTCCCTCTCTCTTCCCCTCTCCTCTCTCCCCCTCTCTTCTTCTCTTCGTGAGTCGTAATTTCGTTTTCCATTTACTTTTTTTTTTTGTTAAGGTTTTTTATTACTCTTTTGCACACACACCCACCACAACACACAAAACCAACAACACACACCCCACACAACACAACACAGCAAAACAGCACACACCACCACCACCCACACACACAAAAACCACACACACCCCCACACCACACACAACACAAAAAACACACAATGCAACCAAAAACAAAAAAGGGTTTTCATTCTTTCCCTAGCAAAATTTTCACCCCATTTTGCATTTTCCCTCTACCCTTCCCTCTCTCTCTCTCTCTCCCTTCTCCTCTCTCTCTCTCTCTCTCTCTCCCCTCTCTCTCCTCTTCTCTCCTCCTCTCTCTCTCTCTCTCTTTATTCAGTTTTGTTTTTACTGTAAATGAAAAAAAATACGAAAGAGAGATGGTACAAAAATAAAAAGGAGGAGGAAGAGGAGGAGGAGGGAAAGGGGAGGAGGAGGGGGAGGAGGAGGAGGAGGAGGGGGAGGAGGAAAAAAAGGAAGATGAATTCCGGGAAATAACTAATTTGTAATTTTCAGGAGACAAAACACCTTCCTTCCTTTTCCCTTCCCTTTCCCTTTCCTTCCTTTTCCCTACCTCCTTTTCCCTTTTAACCCTTTCCCTTTTCCCCCTCCCTTCCCTTTCCCTTTTTCCTTTTTCCCTTTCCCTTCCTACCCCCCCCCCTTCTCCCCCGCCCCCTCCCCCCCTCCTCCTTTCCCCTCCTTTTTTTCCTTCCCCCCTTTTTCCCTCCCCCCCCTCCCCCCTCCCCTCCCCCCCCCTCCCTCCCCCCCCCCCTTTCCCTTTTCCTTTCCCTTTTCCCTTTCCTTCCTTCCTTTCTTACCGTTTAAAACCACCAAAACCCACCACACTTTATTTTTTTAAATCACAAAGGACTGCCAAGAGCAAAAAAAGAGGAAACAAAAAGGCCTTTTAGTTGCAGCCCCCTATAAAAAAGACAGAAAAGAGAATAAAAAAAGGGTGGGGGGAAAATTTATTTCAGGGGTGTTTGTTACTCTTCCTTGATAAAATTTTAATCGTAGGAAAGTGGAAACATAAAAACAGAGAGAGAATTCCAGAGTTTACCAGTGATATTACTCTCCATGAAATATTAAAACTTACGAAATCTTGACAAAAAAAAGGGTAAGGTTTATTTTATTTTTTTACATCACAAAGGACTGGCCAAGGGCAAAATCAAGAGGATAAAAAGGCGTTCAGTTTCCATCCCTAATAGAAGACAGTAAGGGAAACCACACACACACACACACACCAACACCAACACACACCACATGATTTTAATACCACTCCCTCCCTTCCTTAAATCCCCCCCAACACACACACCACAACACACCACACACACACACACACACAACAACCACCACACACACCACACACACACTGATTAATGACCACCCCCCCTTCCCTAAAAACCCCCCACAACACACACACCCCACACACACAACCAACACACACATTCCACCACGTATCTCGTCTTCATGGCCAAAGGGCCAAGCACTGCCATACAAATGACGGGGGTAATTAAAGAGAGGAGAGAGGAGAAGAGAGAGAAAGAGAGAGAGAGAGGAGGGAGAGAGAGAGAAGGAAGAAGAGGAGAGAGAAGAGAGAGAGAAAGAGAGAGGAGAGAAGAAGGAAAAGAAAAAGGTTTTGTCAGCTTGGTAGGTTTTTTTTTTTAAAGAGGGAGAGAGAGAGAGAGAGAGAGAGAGAGAGAGAGAGAGAGAGAGAGAGAGAGAGAGAGAGAGAGAGAGAGAAGAGAGAAAAAAAAAAGCTAGATTGTTCAAGAGCTCTGTAGGCTGTTATTATATATATATTATATAATATATATAATATATATCTATATATATATATATATAATATATATATATATAGTGTTTAGTGTGTGTGTGTGTGTGTGTGTGTGTGTGTGTGTGTGTGTGTGTGGTGTGTGTGTGTGTGTGTGTGTGTGTGAGCGTAGTTCCGGATTCCAAGTAATTTCAATGCGCTGATGATGATGATGATGGCCACAGATGCAGCCAAGGAGATAATAAGGTCGTCATCACTATTGTTTACTGGTAGGATTATAACCCTTAAGAGCGATAGGTGTGTGTGTGTGTGTGTGTGTGTGCGTGTGCGTGTGCGTGTGCGTGTGCGTGTGCGTTTGCGTGTGCGTGTTTCTGCTTGTCCTGCTCTGTTCTGTCTTCCTGTCCTCTCTCTGCCTCTCTCTCTGTCCTCCTCTCCCTCTCTCTCTCGTCTCTCTCTCCCTCTTCTCTCTCTCTCTCCTCTCGTCTCTCTCTCTCTCTTTCTCTCTTCTCTCTCTCTCTACTCTCTCTCTCTCTCTTCTCCTCCTTCTCTCTCTCTCTCTTCTCTCATCTCTCTCTCTCTCTCTCTCCTCTCTCTCTCTCTTCTCTCTCGCTCTCTCTCTTCTCTCTCTCTCTCATCTCTCTCTCTCTCGCTCTCCGATCTCTCTCTCGCTCTCTCTCTCTCTCTCTCTCTCTCTCTCTCTCTCTCTCTCTCTCTCTGTATGTGTGCCTGTAATGCAATCCTCTCTATCAGTAAACTATACATTAACAACTATATAGTCATTGCTTTGTTACATACGGCATAGCAAACAGCTCTTAACTCCCTAATTCAAGTTTTAAATACAGTTACATTAATATCTATGATTGTCAAAGTAAAAAATATCACAAAGAGATATACAAAAATTCCTTGAACGTATTGTGTATTGTATTCATCTAGTTGTATTATATGTTTAACTTTTTATACATTTTTATTTATTATTAATTTTTTTCAGCTCATTGTGTGTATGTATATATATGTCGAGATTTTCGTATCTTGTTGTATTTTGCGTTTTTTTAAGATTATTTCAACTTTCACTTCCTTGATCTGTTATAATTTGATCTTCTATAACTGTAAGAAATCTAAAATCGCAAAAATCTCGTCTGCTGTCAAGAATATGAAAAAATTGTTAGCATATCATTTTACATTTCAATAAGAACGGCATAAAAAATCAACTAATCTTTCCTTTCTCTGTATTTTCTATGCTATTACAATGACATATGTATCAGTGTTCAATGACTTAATATAACCCTTTGTTCTTTCTTTGATATTTTAACACTTCTCTATGACTAAGAAATACAAAAAAACGCAAAATATCGTTGGCTGTCAAGAATAAAAAAAAAAAACCGTAAGCTTATCATTTTCTATTTCAATAAAAACGACTTAAAAATCAACTATCCTTTCCTTTCTTTTTTCCTATGCTATTACAATGACATATATCACAGTGTTCAATGACTTAATATAACCCTTTGTTCGTTCCCTGATCTTTTAACACTTCTCTATGACTGTAAGAATATTTAAAACGCAAAAATCTCGTCTGCTGTCAAGAATATGATAAAAATATGTCAGCATATAATTTTACATTTCAATAAGAACGACTTCAAAAATCAACTAACCTTTCCTTTCTTTGTATTTTCTATGCTATTACAATGACATATATATCACTGTTCAATGACTTAATATAACCCTTTGTTCTTTCCCTGATCTTTTAACACTTCTCTATGACTTTAAAAAATTAAAAACGCAAAAATCTCGTTGGCTGTCAAGAAATGGAAAAAAACCGTAAGCTTATCATTTTCCATTTCAATAAAAACGACTTCAAAAATCAACTATCCTTTCCTTTCTTTTTTCCTATGTTTTTATAATGACATATGTATCTCAATCTTCAATGACTTAATATAACCCTTTGTTCTTTCTCTGATCTTTTATTTACACTCTCTATGGCATGTAAAAAAAAAATATAAAAAGCAAAAATATCGTTGCCTGTCAAGAATATGATAAAAATATGTCAGCATATCATTTTACATTTCAATAAAAACGACCTCAAAAATCAACTATCCTTTCCTTTTTTTTTTTCCTATGCTATTACAATGACATATATATCACAATCTTTAATTACAAATCAGTCTTCTTCTATATTTTCCTTTCCATCTATTTTTTTTTTTACATCACAATAGACTGGCCAAGGGCAAAAAAAAAAAAATTGTTAGAAAAATAAAAAAAGCAAAAATATCGTTGCCTGTCAAGAATATAAAAAAATTGTTAGCATATCATGAAATTTTTACAGACTTTTACAGACATGCTGACTTTTTCTTTCTTATTTTCTTATGGTTTTACAATGACATGATCCTACCAGTCTTCCATTATATAGTAACTCTTTGTATCCCGTAACACTGTAAGAATAGAGAAATTAAAAAAATAAAAGAAAGGGGTTAATGATGCACTTCAAATTCTAGTGTCGGCATTCATCATTTAAATTTGCGGCATGAGTTTTACGGCCTTGCCTCTCATTAATCTCTCTAAATTCATCTCTTGCTTGTCTTTCAGTCACTATAGTCTATTCACTTAAGCTGGATTCTTGGGAGCTGCTCGATGCCTACCCGAGTATGTAAGGACGTCGCTGATTGGCTGATGCACGCGGGCTGGGTGGTGATGGTGGTGGTATTTTGGTAGCCTCAGCCAATCAGCGACGTCCTTACATACTCAGGTAGGCATCGAGCAGCTCCCAAGAATCCAGCTTAAGTGAATAGACTATAAGTAAATGCTGCGCTAAAAACTGCTTATTCGTGTGTTAGCATATCATGACATTTTTACAGGAATAACTTTATGAAATTGCAGACTTTTTCTTTCTTATTTTCTTGCTTTCACGAATCCCGAACCTGTTTCCTCTTTCTATCCGTCCATTATATATGTCACCTAACACATTCCAGTCAAGAATAGGCAAAAAACGTAATTATATCATTTAATATTTACATTTTACAGACCGACCACAACAATCACCTAACTTTTCCTTTCTCTTTTTCTAATGTTTTTACAATGACATATATATCACAATCTTCCATGACATACTATTATCAACCCTTTGTATTCCACTTTCCATCCACCTCTCACTTTCTACTTGTCGCTCAACACACTCCTCCCCTCACAACCGTAAAGAAAAGCAGAAAAGTATCATAATTTCCCCTCACCATAAAATACATATTGGGAAAACACCATGAAATATATAGAATAGAGTAGAAAAATATGAAAAAAATACGAAAATGTTAGAAAAATGCCAGAAAATACCAGAAAAAAAATTCTGAAGAGCAGAAAAATATCAATGTGAAAAAATACTAAAATACCAGAAAATACCAAAAATAATACAGAAATAGAGCAGAAAAATATCATATAATGTGAAAAAATACTAAAATACCAGAAAATACCAAAAAATACCAAAAAATACCAGAAAATACCAGAAAAAATACCAAAAAATACCAAAAAAATACCAGAAAATACCAAGAAAATGCCAAAAAATACCAAAAATCCAAAAAATACCAAAAAATACCAAAAATACCAAAAAATACCAAAAAATACCAAAAAATACCAGAAAATACCAAAAAATACCAAAAAATACCAGAAAATACCAAAAATACCAAAAAATACCAAAAAATACCAGAAATAATACAGAATAGAGCAGAAAAATATCATATAATGTGAAAAAATACCGAAATACCAGAAAAATACCTGAATAGTAAGAGAAATGCCCGTTATTCTATACCGTTAACACCTTCGCTTCCCCCATTTTTACTACTACTACTACTATTATTACTACTACTACCCTCTTTCCCCCAATTGCTCTCTATAGCGTACTATAGTCTATTCTTTTTAACAAGGCCAAAATTTCATGTTATCATAAGGTCTCATGCTTAAAATGATGCCTCTGTTTACCTGATACTAGGGTTAACTATGATAAAATACACTGACTTAAAGACGTAGTATTCCCTTTTTCCGGGCATATACCCCTTCTTCTTAAGGTCTCATGCTTAATGAGCCTCGTTTCCCTGAACATGGTTAACTATGACAAATCAACAATTTAAAAAGAAGCTATATTCCCCCTTTTCCCGGGCATATACCCTTTATCTTAAGGCCCCTCATGCTTAAATGATCCCTGTTTTTTACCTGATACTAGGTTTAAACTATGAAAAAAATACAGCTGATATTTAGAAAAAGCGTAGTATTCCCTTTTTGGGCTATACCATTCATCAAAAAGGTCTCATTTTTAAAATGATCCCTCTTTTTTCCTGATACAGGGTTTTAACTATGAAAAATACAGCTGACATTTAGAAGAAGCGTATTTTTCCCTTTTTCCGGCATATTTTCCTTCTATCTTTAAGGTCTCATGCTTTAAGATCCTCTTTTACCTAACTTGGTTAACTTGAAAAAATCCCAACGACTTTAAAGAAGCGTAGTATTCCCTTTTTCCCGGGCAATTCCTTCCTATTTTAAGTCTCTGCTTAAAATGATGCCTTGTTTACCTATACTATTTTTAAACTTTTAAAAAATAAAAATGACATTTAGAAAAGCGTATTTTCCCCTTTCTTCCGGCATATATCCTCATCTTAAGGTCTCTGTTTTAAAAGTGCCTCTTTTTTACCTGATCTAGGTTAATTTGAAAAATACGCTGACATTTAAAAAGCTAGTATTCCCTTCTTCCGGCTATTCCATTCTATCTTAAGGTCTCATCTTATAATGATCCCTCTGTTTACCGAACTATGGAAACTATGAAAAAAATACAACTGAAATTTAGAAGAAGCGTATTTTTCCCCTTTCTTCCGGCATATATCCTTCTTTTTTAAAGGTCTCTGCTTAAATGATGCCTCGTTTACCTGGCTAGGGTTACTATGATAAAATACGCTGACTTTAGAGAGCGTATTTTCCCCTTCTCCTGGCATAAAATTCAACAAGAAAGCAAAAAAGGGGAAAGGATTTTTGCCTTGTTAAAAAAAATAGCCTATAAAAATGCCGTACCGTTGTCCTTTGGGTGGCATTCCCACAAGTTCCCGCTTTATAAAAACTAAGGTGTCGTGTTTCCCCTGTACGTTTCTATTTTTGCATTTATTCTACTTAGTGTTCCTTTTAACTAATAAAATATAATCGGTTTTTTTTGTTTTGTAGTTAAGTTTTTTGGGGGTGATTGAAAAGGTGTAGTTAGGTATATTTATTCATTTAAGCTGGTTTCTTGGGCCCCTCGATGCCTACCGGGTATTAAAGGCGCGCTGATTGGCTGGGCTCCAAATACCCCCACCTCACCCCCCACCCGCGTGCATCACCTCAGCGCCCGTCCTTACATACTCGGTGGGCATCGACAGCTCCCAAATCCAGCTTAAGTAATGACTATAGTGATTGAAAGAGGGCTTACGTTGAATGAAAGGGGTTTGTTTATGTATCGGGAAACTTACGTTGAATGAAAGAGGTTGTTTATAGGTATCAGAGAATCTTACGTATGAATGAAAGAGGTTGTTTATAGGTATCAGAGAATCTTACGTATGAATGAAAGAGGTTGTTTATAGGTATCAGAGAATCTTACGTATGAATGAAAGAGGTTGTTTTATTCAAAAATCTTACTAAATGAAGAGGTTGTTTATGGGTTTCAGAAAATCTTACGTAGAATAAAAGAGGTTTTATGGGTAACAAAAATGGGGCCTTGAATGCATTTGTACGCTTTGCCACACATACATGCCCGGTCTATAGCATGTTATGGCAGGGGTGAATGACGACCGCCGTTCATTTTTAAACCCCCTTGCCCCAAAACGTAATTTCCATTGTAATTTGGGTACCATTAACGTTGTAGTGCTATAAGAAATGTTTTATAGCTTGACCTTTTTTAGTATCCTTTCCACAAACTCATTTGGTATATTCATGACTTTTTGTTTTTTTGCTCTAACTGAAACGACCATTTTATTAACCAAGGGAAAGATCTGGGTGAGGGGTTCAAGGGTTTAGCGGGGACTCTGCCGTCTTTGTAGTGTCATACTGGTCGCATGCCACACACTCCACACTATAATAAAAAAAAAAACACCCCGGGTCAGAAAAACGCCAAATAACATTTTTATCCTCACCACCACACCCCAAAACATTTTTTAAGCCTCACCCCCACACCCACACATTATATATAGCCTTACCCCCCACACCACACACATATATATACCTACCCCACACCCCAAAAAATTTTAACCTTACCACCCCACCACACCATTATATATGCTTCACCCCACACCACCAATTAATAAGCCTTACCCCCCACCACCACTTATTTGCTTTTCCACCCCCCACCCAATTTTAATACCTTACCACCACACCACACACATTATATATAGCCTTACCACCACACCACACACATTATATAACTTCACCACCACCAAACCCTTTTATTGCCTCCCCCCACCCACACACCATTTTAAAAACTTTACCACCACACCACACCATTTATATAGCCTTACCACCAACCCACACATTATATTGCTTTAAAACCCCCACACCCACACATTTTATATAGTTTACCCCCACACCAACCCCATTTATATACTCACCACACACCACCAATTATATTAGCCTACCACCCCCACACACTTTTATATAGCTTTACCACCACACCACACACATTATATATAGCTTTACCACACCACCACACACATTATATATAGCCTTACCACCACACCACACACATTATATATAGCTTTACCACCACACCACACCATTATTAAAAGCCTCCCCCACACCACAACTTATATATAGCCTCACCACCACACCCACCATTATAATACTTTAACCCACCACACCACCCCCATTTTATAAGCCTCACCACCACCCACCACATTAATATAGCCTCACCACCACACCACACCATTTATATAGCCTCACCCCCAAAACCCACACTTTTATATAGCCTCACCACCACCCCACCCTTATAAGCCTCACCACCACACCACCACATTATATTACTTTACCACCCCCACCACACACATTTATATAGCCTTACCACCACACCCACCATTATATATAGCCAACCACCCACCCCACTTATTATACCTAACCCCACACCCCACCTTATATATAGCTTTACCCCCCCACCACATTATTTGCTTTACCCCACCACACACTTAATATAGCCTCACCACCACACCACACACATTATATATAGCTTTACCACCACACCACACACATTATATATAGCTTTACCCCCCACCAACCCCTTATATAACCCCCACCCACCACACAAATTATATTGCCCACCCCCACACCAACCCATTATTTCTTTCCCCCACCCACACACTTATAATAGCTTTCACCACACCCCACTTAAATAGTTTACCCCACACCACACACATTAATAACCTCACCACACACCCCCACTTTTATGGCTTTACCCCACACCACACCTTATATATGTTTACCCCACACCCACACTTTTTAAAAGCCTCAACCACCCCACCCCATTATATAAGCTTTTCCCCAAACCCCCCCATTATATATAGCTTTTCCCCCCACCCAACCCCATTTTTATACCTCACACCCACCACAAATTATTACTTTCCCCAACCACCCATTATAATGCCTTTCCCCCCAACCACCAAAATTATTATAGCCTTACTACCACCCACACACATTTATTAGCCTTACCCCACCCCACACATTATAATAGCTTTACCACCAACCCCACACATTTATATAGCCTTACCCCACAACACACATTATATATACCTTACCCCCAACCAAACCATTATTATAGCCTTCACCCCCCACACACATTTATAAGCTTTCCACCACACCCACCATTAAATATAGCCTCCCCCCACAAACCACCACATTATTTACCTCCCCCCCACCCCCACATTATATAAGCTTTTTCCACCACACCACCACTTTTTTATACTTTACCACCCCCCCACACACATTTTATAGCCTCACCACCAAACCCCACCTTTATAGCTTTTTCCACCACCCACACACATTATATAAGCTTTAACCCCCCAACCACACACATTATTAACCTTTCACCACACCACCATTATTATAGCCACCCCCACACACACACTTAATAAGTTTACCCCCCACCCACCACATTATATTAGCCCTTCCCCACACCAAAACACTTATTATAGCCCACCACCAAAACCCCAAAACTTTATTACCTTACCACACCCCACACCATTTTATTACCTTACCACCCCCCACACCACCCCTTATATCCTTACCACCACACCACCACATTTTTATAGCCTTACCCCCCAACCCACACATTATATATCCCCTTTCCACCCCACCACACAAAATTATATATAGCCTTACACCCAAAACCCACAACATTATATTAGCCTTTTACCACACACCAACACATTATATATACCTTACCACCACACCCCACACATTTTATATGCCTTTCCACCCCCACACCTTATAATACCTTACCACCGACCACCCCTTTTATATACCTTTCACCGCACCACACACATTATATATAGCCTCCCACCCACCACCACATTAATATAGCCAAAACCCCCACAAAAACCAACACACATTTTTATATCCTCACCACCACCACACACATTATATATAGCCTTACCACCACACCACACACATTATATATAGCCTTACCACCACACCACACACATTATATATAGCCTTACCACCACACCACACACATTATATATAGCCTTACCACCACACCACACACATTATATATAGCCTTACCACCGCACCACACCATTTAAAATAGCTTCCACCACCACACACATTATTTGCCTTTTCCCCCACACACAACACATTTTAAAATACCTCACCAAACCGCCCACACACATTATATATAGCCTCACCCCACACCAACCTTATTTAGCTTCACCACCCCACCACACACATTATATAGCCTTACCACCACCCACACACATTTTATTACCTTACCACCCCACCACACAATTTTTTTATACCTCAAACCCCCACACCACACACTTTTTATAGCCTTACCACCACACCACACACATTATATATAGCCTTACCACCACACCACACACATTATATATAGCCTTACCACCACAGTATATAGTAAGTGTATGGTATTGTCTTATTTCTTTGATCAAACTGTCTGATGTCGGAAACTGAAGCCTTGTACGCAATAAATCGGTAGGCCTCTTGTAGCTTCCTTAATTTCTTATGTTCTTATAAATCAAATCAAATCCAATATAGCGCTATCAGAGAATCCATCTGAATTGCTTTTTTTATATAGCCTTATTATTTTTTTTTATTTTTTTTTTTCCTTCTTATTTATTTTCTGTATAGCTTTACACAACACAGTAGTCTATATGGCAGGTGGTGAATGACGACCTCCTACTACTACTACTACTACTACTACTACTACTACTACCTACCTACTACTACTACTTACTACTACTACTACTTCTATTACTACTACTACTACTACTACTTATATTACCACTACTACTACTTCTACTACTACCACCACCACTACTACTACCACCACCATCACAACTACTACTAATACCACCACCACTGCCACTACTACCACTATTACTACCACCACCACCACTACTACTACTACGACCACCACTACTACTACTACTACTACTACTACTACTACTACTACTACTACTACTACTACTACTACTACTACTACCACCACTACTACTACCACCACCATCACAACTACTACTAATACCACCACCACTGTCACTACTACCACTATTACTACCACCACCACCACCACTACTACTACTACTACTACTACTACTACTACTACTACTACTTCAAGGTTATAGCGGGGACATATATTTTCTTTATAGCCTTATACAACACAACATGAAGTATATAGCAGGTGGTGAATGACTACCGCCGTTCAGTTAGTTATTAAAGGTTATAGCGGGGACTCTGCCGTTATTCGTATCACAGTGTGCTTTTTATGGCTGAAGAATGCCTTGGTAGCAACTGAACACACTATTTTATGGCCGCTTCGTACAAACTGGCGCATTTTTTCCCCGGGTGTTTTAAGTGCCGTATTAGACCTTCAGTTCTTACGCCGTGTTGTTATTGTTCTGTCTAACATCTGGTATTGCTGGAAGTGTGTCTGTGTGTCTGTCTGTGTGTCTATACCTTCTATCTAGCATTTGGTATGGCTAGAAGAGTGTGTGTGTGTGTGTGTGTGTGTGTGCGTGTGTGTGCGTGTGTGTGCGTGTGTGTGTGTGTGTGTCTGTTGTGCTATTGTCGTATTAACAGAATCAGAGCGCTATAAAAAGAAAATATATCTCTTGCTTTTACCAAATTAACAATCAGAGATGGATAAGAAGAAAAAAAATTCTCCTGCTATCAAAACGCTACCAAAATATATACTACCAAAAAAAAAAAAAATTTGACCAAACTAGTAATTTTGTAGTTTGTTATTGTTACTGTGATATGATATGACCTTTGACTGATATATATTGTGATATGACCTTAGTTGCCTCAAGTGAGTGATTGTGGTGGTGATTGGCAGGTGAGTTCAAAGTCTAATTAGTGTTGTGGTCTACCTGTCTTAAGGGAAATAATGGATCATATTTCAGAACACTTGCCTTGACGTCTTAATAAGAATACTGATTACTACTATTTATCTATCAGTCTATCTATCTATCTATCAGGGTATCTATCTATCTACCTATCAGTCTATCTATCTATTTATCAGGGTATCTATCTATCTAACAGGGTATCTTTCTATCTAACAGGGTATCTTTCTATCTATCTATCTATCTATCTATTAACTAACACACTTTCTTTTATGCTGCCATGTAAATTTATCGTATTTTTATGCCTGCTTGTTAAAAAAAATGTGATTTACTACAATTGCTCCGTCCTATGTTGCCACTGTTCTACTTAATACACTAAATCGTTCTCAGTATTTCCGTTGTACAATATAATGAACTTTAAACTTGACTAATAATAGAATTGCAAACTGCCTAACACTTTTTTTTATGTTTTTTCTTACTATGTTTTTTTTTTTATACCTACGACTGATATAATTGCAAACTGCCTAACACTTTTTTTTAATGTTTTTTCTTACTAACTGTTTTTTTTTTATACCTACGACTGATATAATTGTAATCTGGCTAACGCTTTTTTTCTGAATGTATTTCCGTGTTTTACGTTATTGAGTTCCTCGTGCTTAGAACTTGTATGTATTAAACTAAACTATATTGAATTTAACTGTCCGATCTTTACTACTAACAAACTAGCTTTATTTATGTCTATCTATTTACTTACTAACGAACTAGTATTTTAACGTCTATCTATTATTACTAACTAAACTAGCTTTTGCGTCTAGCATCTTAAGAAAAACTAAATAGCTTATTGACTGTATCATTACTAAACTAAAACTAAGCTATTTATTTGAACTGTCTATCTATTTACTTAAACTAAAACTAAAACTAAGCTATTTATTTTAACTGTCTATCTATTTACTTAAACTAAAACTAAAACTAAGCTATTTATTTTAACTGTCTATCTATTTATTTAAACTAAAACTAAAACTATATCGCTAGGAATTTCAGAACACCTGCCTTGTCGTCTTTATAGGAACTTAACGAGGGAAAAAAAATCCATTCACTAACATTACATAAATCTATTTACTACATCCTGGAAGGTGTATTAGCTTCCTTCATAACATAATGGTATAATAGTAATTACCATCATTATATTATCTTAACCTTAGTATGTATGTGATGATGTAAGATAAGATAAGATTTTCATCCTATCTAGACACTTTCAAGTACCAACTACAAGGTTATTGACTATACAAAGCGCCGCCACGTCAGCACGAACTAGGCGGACTCGAACCGCTGACCGAATGCACAGGGACGCTGTACATTCGGAACACACGTCTCTACCAACCTTGCCACCCTGACGGGCATGTGATGATGTAATGGTGTTAGG
>JACEEZ010020535.1:514588-519588 GCA_016584305.1 Chionoecetes opilio | reverse complement strand
CTACTACTACTACTACTGCTACTACTACTACTACTACTACTACTACTACTGCTGCTACTACTACTACTACTACTACTACTACTACTACTACTACTACTACTACTACTGCTACTACTACTACTACTACTACTACTACTACTACTACTACTACCCCCCAAGCATCGTTCACGGCCTAATAAGTCATAATCACAGGCCGCTCCAGCACACTTTCTATGTAAACAACAGAATTTTCTCTCTGATGCATAACCGTAGTAGTGTTATTATTAGTACATTTCTCCTCCTCCTCCTCCTCCTCCTCCTATTCACCAATGGTCTTGATTACGCCCTGGACTCGCGATCACCAGCTATTGCCTTCCTTAGCTATTCTGTTCTCCTACATATAGCTCATTAGTAGTGCGTATATTAGTAATAGTAGTAATAATATGATAGTAATAGTATAATAGTAATACGTCATTCAGCAGATACTCTCTTTATAGATTGCAAGGTATTATGGTGTCTGTTCTTCATATGTATTCCTATGTATTCCTCCTCCTTCTCCTCCTCCTCCTCCTCCTCCTCCTCCTCTCCTTCCTCCTCCTCCTCCTTTTCCTCCTCCTCCTCCTCCTCCTCCTCCTCCTTTCCTCCTCCTCCTCCTCCTCCTCCTCCTCCCCTTCCTTTCCTCCTCCTCCTCCTCCTTTCCTCCTCCTCCTCCTCCTCCTTTCCTCCTTTCCTCCTCCTCCTTTCCTCCTCCTCCTCCTCCTCCTCCATCTCCTCCTCCTCCTCCTCCTCCTCCTCCTCCTCCTCCTCCTCCTCCTCCTCCTCCTCCTCCTCCTCCCCTTCCTTTCCTCCTCCGCAAAAAATAAAGTATGTGGCATTTTTTTACATTAGTGGATTAGTTTGTAAGGAAATTGGTGGTGAAATTAGAGTTTGATTAAAGAATAAAATAACGAGTCTATAACTGGCCAGGAAACTATGACTTGTTACGACTTGAAACGTGTCAATTATGGCTTTCTTATCATTATATTATTCTTATTTATAGTCTTATTAAAGTGAAGACCAGTTTCCTCTCCACTTAATAAAAATAATCTGTTCCCACCGATAAAATAATGATGAGGAAACAATTTTACCAATCAAATAATTCCCTTGGAGGTTTTAAAGTTCAATTATTAGTCTGTTCATGAATGAAAATGCGGCGGAATGTTATTACATCAACACTTCATGCAGATAACGGATGATATAAAAAATGACACGAGATGAATTCCACCTGAAACTAATAGAATGATACAGGATATAAACCAAGCGGGAAAAATAATTATATAGTTAATCATACATAAATTTGATCTTGGTAAAATTAATATAGTGGAACATTAATTTCTTCTTCCACAAATAATGAAAATTAATGGAAAAAGAAAGAAGAAAGGGTAAAAAAATCCCCTTAAAATACAATTGACTGACATAGGAAAGAAATCAAGCGGGGCAAAAAATTATACAATCAACATATAAATTTGACCTTGGTAAATATAATTGAATATTTCTACTTCCGGAAATAATACCTGTAGCTTATTTTCTAAACTATTGACGGTGTGAAGGTCGGTGAGGCAGGAAAACAACAAAGCTAAGATTAATAAGCCATCATATATAATAGAAAAAAAATCAAGCTTTACAAAATATAATTAAAAAGAAAATTGATATGAAACGTTTTCGACTCCAAATTCTGAAACAATAAAATAATAAATATTACCAACAACATCAAAGAACAGAAAAAATAACATCATCAACTATAAGCCAATAATAATATAAGACAATCATTGCTGGGAGAAAATAAATAAAATAAAAATATATAATATACAGTAAAATACAAGGAGAAATGAAATAAAATACAGTAAAGTCAGCAAAATACAACACTAAATACAAAGAAAAATGAAATAAAATACAGTAAAGACAGCAAAATACAACACTAAATACAAAGAAAAATGAAATAAAATACAGTAAAGACAGCAAAATACAACACTAAATACAAAGAAAAATTAAATAAAATACAGTAAAGACAGCAAAATACAACACTAAATACAAAGAAAAATGAATATAAAATACGTAAAGACAGCAAAATACAACACTAAATACAAAGAGAAATGAAATAAAATACAGTAAAGCCAGCAAAATACAACACTAAATACAAAGAAAAATGAAATAAAATACAGTAAAGTCAGCAAAATACAACACTAAATACAAAGAGAAATGAAATAAAATACAGTAAAGCCAGCAAAATACAACACTAAATACAAAGAAAAATGAAATAAAATACAGTAAAGCCAGCAAAATACAACACTAAATACAAAGAAAAATGAAATAAAATACAGTAAAGCCAGCAAAATACAACACTAAATACAAAGAAAAATAAAATAAAATACAGTAAAGCCAGCAAAATACAACACTAAATACAAAGAAAAATGAAATAAAATACAGTAAAGACAGCAAAATACAACACTAAATACAAAGAAAAATGAAATAAATACAGTAAAGCCAGCAAAATACAACACTAAATACAAAGAAAAATAAAATAAAATACAGTAAAGCCAGCAAAATACAACACTAAATACAAAGAAAAATGAAATAAAATACAGTAAAGACAGCAAAATACAACACTAAATACAAAGAAAAATGAAATAAAATACAGTAAAGACAGCAAAATACAACACTAAATACAAAGAGAAATGAAATAAAATACAGTAAAGACAGCAAAATACAACACTAAATACAAAGAAAAATAAAATAAAATACAGTAAAGCCAGCAAAATACAACACTAAATACAAAGAAAAATGAAATAAAATACAGTAAAGACAGCAAAATACAACACTAAATACAAAGAAAAATGAAATAAAATACAGTAAAGCCAGCAAAATACAACACTAAATACAAAGAAAAATAAAATAAAATACAGTAAAGCCAGCAAAATACAACACTAAATACAAAGAAAAATGAAATAAAATACAGTAAAGACAGCAAAATACAACACTAAATACAAAGAAAAATGAAATAAAATACAGTAAAGCCAGCAAAATACAACACTAAATACAAAGAAAAATAAAATAAAATACAGTAAAGCCAGCAAAATACAACACTAAATACAAAGAAAATGAAATAAAATACAGTAAAGACAGCAAAATACAACACTAAATACAAAGAAAAATGAAATAAAATACAGTAAAGACAGCAAAATACAACACTAAATACAAAGAGAAATGAAATAAAATACAGTAAAGACAGCAAAATACAACACTAAATACAAAGAAAAATAAAATAAAATACAGTAAAGACAGCAAAATACAACGATAATCAAACTTCACTCAATGTTCTATTTTTCGATTTTTTTTTTACTTTACAAAAAATATGAAGAAAAAAAAATTTGATAGGAAACGTTTTATACTCCAACTTTCTGAAACTGCAAAATCACAACTATTTCTAACAACATTAAAACCATAACCAACTATAGCAGACAATAAATAATCATCCTATATGCCAATAATATCTTACTACGCCACACGTCTTACTGGCAGAAAATAAATAAAATATGAACTAAAATACAACTGAAAAAAATAGAGTATAGAAATTAAAACGAAACGATAATTATATAATCTAGCGTCCCTCAATTTACTACACTTCATAAACGCTACAACAGTTACCTCGAATATTGGATAAATCGATAAGAGAACAAAATATTAAATGCAATAATGATATAACCTCAATTTCTTCACCATTCTCATGAGAGGAATTTTCTGAGTGACAGGAAATTAATTAAAGTTGAAAGTAAGCTTAAATTTCTTATTATTTCTCTATTGGTTATACATGTCTGTCTGTCTGTCTGTCTGTCTGTCTGTCTGTCTGTCTGTCTGTCTGTCTGTCTGTCTGTCTGTCTGTCTGTCTGTCTGTCTGTCTGTCTGTCTGTCTGTCTGTCTGTCTGTCTGTCTGTCTGTCTGTCTGTCTGTCTCTCTCTCTCTCTCTCTCTCTCTCTCTCTCTCTCTCTCTCTCTCTCTCTCTCTCTCTCTCTCTCTCTCTCTCTCTCTCTCTCTCTCTCTCTCTCTCTCTCTCTCTCTCTCTTTCTCTCTCTCTCTCTCTCTAAGCTAAAAAAAATATAATTTCTTAATCGGTTTTACAAGTCTGTCTGTCTGCCTCTCTCACTCCACCCTACCCCCTCTATCTCTCTCTCTTTCTTTCTCTCAACCCCCCTCTCTCATTCTCTCTCTCTCTCTAATCATCACAAATATTTGAATGACACGCGAGAGAGAATCTGTGCCAGCGACCATAAACCGCTTTCTAAACTCACCACACACACACACACACGCAGCCTTGGAACACTGGCGTAGATCTCACTCACTCCCGCAGTAACCCGCCGGGACATGCTTGGACTCCCTCATGACACCGCCTCTATCTCGCAGTACCCCTTAACTTCCCTATCCCAGGCCAGTAAATCTAACCGGAATTAATGAACTTAGGGATACTGATATACTCTGCCGGGACGTAAGAGGCTGGGTAGTGGTATAGGTATGCTAGACGAGGTGTAAGAAGCGATTTCATCCGTTTTCTTGAGGCCACGAGAGAAATATAGCCATATTCAATTGTCCATATTCCAGGCCAGTTATAAAATAGATTATTCGTTACTTACTGATTTTTTCTTCTTCTTTATCACTATTATTGCTGTTATTATTATTGTTGTTGGTCCTGTTACTTAAAGAATAAACTCGACATTTTTCTTATAGATGTGAGCATTTTAATAACTACCACTACTACCTAATACAGATGTGAGCACTTAAATAACTACCACTACTACCTGATACAGATGTGAGCACTTTAATAACTACTACTACTACCTAATACAGATGTGGGGCACTTTAATAACTACCACACTACCAATACAGATGTGAGCACTTTAATAACTACCACTACTACCTAATACAGATGTGAGCACTTTAATAACTACCACTACTACCTAATACAGATGTGAGCACTTTAATAACTACCA
>JACEEZ010020535.1:497088-502088 GCA_016584305.1 Chionoecetes opilio | reverse complement strand
AGTGGGTATAGGGTAGTGTAGTGGGTATAGGGTAGTGTAGTGGGTATAGGGTAGTGTAGTGGGTATAGGGTAGTGTAGTGGGTATAGGGTAGTGTAGTGGGTATAGGGTAGTGTAGTGGGTATAGGGTAGTGTAGTGGGTATAGGGTAGTGTAGTGGGTATAGGGTAGTGTAGTGGGTATAGGGTAGTGTAGTGGGTATAGGGTAGTGTAGTGGGTATAGGGTAGTGTAGTGGGTATAGGGTAGTGTAGTGGGTATAGGGTAGTGTAGTGGGTATAGGGTAGTGTAGTGGGTACGGAGTAGTGTAGTGGGTATAGGGTAGTGTAGTGGGTATAGGGTAGTGTAGTGGGTATAGGGTAGTGTAGTGGGTATAGGGTAGTGTAGTGGGTATAGGGTAGTGTAGTGGGTATAGGGTAGTGTAGTGGGTATAGGGTAGTGTAGTGGGTATAGGGTAGTGTGTAGGGTAGTGTAGTGGGTATAGTGTAGTGTAGTGGGTATAGGGTAGGTAGTGGGTATAGGGTAGTGTAGTGGGTATAGGGTAGTTGCCTTAGGTAAGAGATAGTGTATGGGTTATAGGGTAGCTGTAGCTGATCTCAGGTATAGTGTAGTGGATAGGGTATAGTGTAGTGGATAGGGTAGTGGGTAGGGTAGTAGGTAGTGTATAGGGTAGGGCAGTGTATAGTGTAGTGGATAGGGTAGTGGGTAGGGTAGTAGGTAGTGTATAGGGTAGGCGTGTAGGTAGTGGTATAGGGTATAGTGTAGTGGGTATAGTGTAGTGGGTAGTGTGTGTATAGGGGTTAGTGTATAGTGTAGTGGATAGGGTAGTGGGTAGGGTAGTAGGTAGTGTATAGGGTAGGGCAGTGTATAGTGTAGTGGATAGGGTATAGTGTAGTGGTTAGTAGGGGGTAGTGGTAGGGTATAGGTGTGTAGAGGGTATGGAGTGTTAGGTAGTGGATAGGGATAGTGAGTGGGTCAGGGTAGTCTGCGTATAGTGTAGTGTGTGGGTTATTAGGGGTTAGTGTGTGGGTATATTTATTTGTGCATTGAGAGTGACTCGAGGATTCTAGAGGTAATATTGAAGACTAAGTCCTAGGTTGCAAAGTCCATCAGGAAGGTAGGAGGAGGAGGAGTGGATCGTAGGTAGTGTAGCGGTAGTGTAGAGGCTAGGGCAGTGATACGATGCCTCCTCTCCTCCTCTCTCTGTTCTTACTGCTTGTCTTCCTTCCTCCTCCTTCTCTCTGTCTATGGTACTCTCTCTCCTCTCCTCTATCATATTCTATCTAGTATTCATGTCCTATGTACATAGTTTCCAGTACTAAGTATTCCTCCTCCTCCTCCTCCTCTGCTCCTCCTCCTCCTCTCCTCCTCTACTCTCCTGTCTTCTCCATCCCTCCTCCTCCTCCTCCTCCTCCTCACCCTTCATCTATACATCCTCCTCCTCCTCGTCCTCCAGCCTCCTCCTCCTCCTCCTCCTCTCTTCTGTCTTTAATTTAAATTTTCTTAATGTATACAATAATCACAAAAAAGCCCACGAAAAACGCAAAACAAAACAAAAATAATAATAAATAAATAAACTTTAAGACGTGCGTAACATAAGGTAACATGAGGTAACATGAGGTAACATAAGGTCATAAGGTAACATAAGGTCATAAGGTAACATAAAGTCATAAGGTAACATAAGGTAACATAAGGTAACATAAGGTCATAAGGGCATAAGGTAACATAAGGTAACATAAGGTAACATGAGGTAACATAAAGTCATAAGGTAACATAAGGTATCATAAGGTCATAAGGGCATAAGGTAACATAAGGTAACATAAGGTCATATAAAGTCATAAGGTAACATAAGGTAACATAAGGTAACATAAGGTAACATAAGGTAACATAAGGTAGCATACGGTCGAATACACAAAGGAATGTGGAGTCGCTGTTTCCCGTATACTGAACACGTACTGTACATACATACATACATACATACATACATACATACATACATACATACATACATACATACATACATACATACACATACGTAGGAGCACGCGAGATGGCATTAGAAGCATACCAGACCAGCCAAGCCCAGCCTCCAGCCATTGCTACACTAAGAGCAATGGTAGTTTTGTATGGATATATTTTTTGTAAACAGTTATTAATCATGCAGATGGCTTATAATGTAAATAAATTAAAGCAGTAAGTGTTCAAAATCAGGTGAAGATGTCCTCTGCCCCATCTATCTTAACCCCGTGAGGCCCACAACGTAATTTCCATTGTAATGTGGCTACCATCAGACGATTTTAATGAATATAAGTAATATTTTATAGATAATGACCTGTTTAGTATCCTTACCCACTAGCTAATTTGGTATATTCAGTTAGTTTCCGTAATTTCATGGGTAACAACAGACGATTTCATTATAGCCAAGGAAAGATCTGGGCGTGAAGGGGTTAAAGCTACTACGCCTTAGAATAATGTAGCACTCTCTGTAACATACCTATCACTACCACCACCACCACCACTACTTCTACTACTACTATAATTTAGACGTATAGTATAGTAATGGTTTGCCGAGCAGTTGCTGATAAGAACATCAGAAAATAAGGAAGCTACAAGAGGCCGTAGTTCCTGTAGTCAATGATAATTCAACCAACACAGTCTCAGGTGAATGTAGAATGTGGAATACAGAGACATGCTTCCCATCTGTAGCTGTGTGTGTGTGTGTGTGTGTCATTCACCCATGGTCTTTGTCCACGCGAGCTGGCTCGCGATCGCCAGTTTCACCCTCTCAGTGCGAGCTTGGAGCTCATTATTACCGATCTTTGGGCAATGCTGGGACCTCACACACCACACACCCCCATCCCCTTGCTCAAGGGGGAAAGTATCCGCCCGAATTTGTCAGTGAAAATCCCGGTCGCGAAGATGAACCCCTAACCAAAGTGGAGACCAGAACGTTTCACCTGACCATCGACGGGAATACCCGCGGTGTAATACCCACGGATATACACGCTGTGTAGAACCAACACATCACACCACCACCCGGACACTACACACGTGTGTGTGTTGTGTCGTGTGTTGTTGCTGGTGTGTGTAGTGTGCTGTGAGTGCTGTGTGTAGCGTGTAGTGTGTGGTGTGTGTGTGTGTGTGTGTGTGTGTGTGTGTGTGTGTGTGTGTGTGTGTGTGTGTGTGTGTGTGTGTGTGTGGAGGGGTGGGACAGCGTGTGTGTGTGTGTGTCACTGTGTGTGTGTGTGTGTGTGTGTGTGTGTGTGTGTGTGTGGAGGGGTGGGACAGTGTGTGTGTGTGTGTGTGTGTGTCTGTGTGTGTGTGTGTGTCCGCCTGAGGTTTACCTTGGCTACCTCCCCGACCCGCTCCACCCTCGTGTCCTCCAGAGATTCCTACTCGTCTCTCTCTCTCTCTCTCTCTCTCTCTCTCTCTCTCTCTCTCTCTCTCTCTCTCTCTCTCTCTCTCCTCGTCGCATACCAGCCACAGACGCTCGTTATCTTACACTCTTCATCTCTCAAGGACAGTAGTGTGGTTTTTACTTATATCTCTTCTCCTATTTACTAAAAAAAACCCATTGAATAATATAACTGAATGGGTATGCGACTGAGTAACTAGCTAAGTAATGCTAGAAAAGTAATAAGTAAGTCTAAGTAATGCAAATTGAATCTCTTCTTCTTGAATATACTGGAAGAGACACTGAATAAAGTATATCTATTCTTGTATATACTGGAAGAGACACTGAATAAAGTATATCTATTCTTGTATATACTGGAAGAGACACTGAATAAAGTATATCTATTCTTGTATATACTGGAAAAAACTATATGGCGCTGGTGGTGCCACGTCCGGCAGTGGGGCTGATGTAATGACTGAATACGTTAATATACAGCTGTTATCTAATCTGCCTTATAGTAATGCAAAGAGAGGACAAAAAATACACTTCGTCATATATTTGCATCTATTTTTCTTGTATTAACTAGAAAAAAACACTGAATTGAAAGACTCAATACGTGTATAGACAACTGCTATCTAGTATCAGTAATACAAAGAGATTTAATACTACATTTCCTCTGTTGTATAGGTTTGGATACTGTCTATTCCTGGTCCTATATACGTTAACGAGTATCCAGGATTTTTAGAGATCATAGTAGAACTTTTTTTAGTAGCAGGCGTAAATTATGAAGAGATGTTGCATATTTAGAGGAGGAAGAGGAGGGGGAAGTAATAGTGGTAGTAGTAATAGTTTAGTAGTGGTAGTAGTAATAGTTTAGTAGTGGTAGTAGTAATAGTTTAGTCGTGGTAGTAGTAATAGTTTAGTAGTGGTAGTAGTAATAGTTTAGTAGTGGTAGTAGTAATAGTTTAGTAGTGGTAGTAGTAATAGTTTAGTAGTGGTAGTAGTAATAGTTTAGTAGTGGTAGTAGTAATAGTTTAGTCGTGGTAGTAGTAATAGTTTAGTCGTGGTAGTAGTAATAGTTTAGTAGTGGTAGTAGTAATAGTTTAGTAGTGGTAGTAGTAATAGTTTGGTCGTGGTAGTAGTAATAGTTTAGTAGTGGTAGTAGTAATAGTTTAGTAGTGGTAGTAGTAATAGTTTAGTCGTGGTAGTAGTAATAGTTTAGTAGTGGTAGTAGTAATAGTTTAGTAGTGGTAGTAGTAATAGTTTAGTAGTGGTAGTAGTAATAGTTTAGTAGTGGTAGTAGTAATAGTTTAGTAGTGGTAGTAGTAATAGTTTAGTAGTGGTAGTAGTAATAGTTTAGTCGTGGTAGTAGTAATAGTTTAGTAGTGGTAGTAGTAATAGTTTAGTAGTGGTAGTAGTAATAGTTTAGTCGTGGTAGTATTAATAGTTTAGTAGTGGTAGTAGTAATAGTTTAGTAGTGGTAGTAGTAATAGTTTAGTAGTGGTAGTAGTAATAGTTTAGTAGTGGTAGTAGTAATAGTTTAGTAGTGGTAGTAGTAATAGTTTAGTAGTGGTAGTAGTAATAGTTTAGTAGTGGTAGTAGTAATAGTTT
>JACEEZ010020535.1:487088-492088 GCA_016584305.1 Chionoecetes opilio | reverse complement strand
GTATCACAGTACAGGCACATTAGGGGAACAAAGTATCAAAGTACAGGCCATCAGGGACATAGTATCAACGTACAGGTACATCAGGGGACATAGTATCAAAGTACAGGCACATCAAGGGGACATAGTATCAAAGTACAGGCACATCAGGGGACATAGTATCACAGTACAGGCACATTAGGGGACATAGTATCAAAGTACAGGCACATCAGGGGACATAGTATCACAGTACAGGCACATCAGGGGACATAGTATCACAGTACAGGCACATTAGGGGACATAGTATCAAAGTACAGGCACATCAGGGGACATAGTATCAAAGTACAGGCACATCAGGGGACATAGTATCAAAGTACAGGCACATCAGGGGACATAGTATCACAGTACAGGCACATTAGGGGACATAGTATCAAAGTACAGGCCCATCAGGGGACATAGTATCAAAGTACAGGCACATCAGGGGACATAGTATCAAAGTACAGGCACATCAGGGGACATAGTATCAAAGTACAGGCCCATCAGGGGACATAGTATCACAGTACAGGCCCATCAGGGGACATAGTATCAAAGTACAGGCACATCAGGGGACATAGTATCACAGTACAGGCCCATTAGGGGACATAGTATCAAAGTACAGGCACATTAGGGGACATGGTATCAAAGTACAGGCCCATCAGGGGACATAGTATCAAAGTACAGGCACATCAGGGGACATAGTATCAAAGTACAGGCACATCAGGGGACATAGTATCAAAGTACAGGCCCATTAGGGGACATAGTATCACAGTACAGGCACATCAGGGGACATAGTATCACAGTACAGGCACATTAGGGGACATGGTATCAAAGTACAGGCCCATCAGGGGACATAGTATCAAAGTACAGGCACATCAGGGGACATGGTATCAAAGTACAGGCACATCAGGGGACATAGTATCAAAGTACAGGCCCATTAGGGGACATAGTATCAAAGTACAGGCACATCAGGGGACATAGTATCACAGTACAGGCACATTAGGGGACATGGTATCAAAGTACAGGCCATCAGGGGACATAGTATCAAAGTACAGGCACATTAGGGGACATAGTCATCAAAGTACAGGCACATCAGGGGACATAGTATCACAGTACAGGCACATCAGGGGACATAGTATCAAAGTACAGGCACATTAGGGGACATAGTATCAAAGTACAGGCCCATCAGGGGACATAGTATCAAAGTACAGGCACATTAGGGGACATAGTATCAAAGTACAGGCACATCAGGGGACATAGTATCAAAGTACAGGCACATTAGGGGACATAGTATCACAGTACAGGCACATTAGGGGACATAGTATCACAGTACAGGCACATTAGGGGACATAGTATCACAGTACAGGCACATCAGGGGACATAGTATCAAAGTACAGGCACATCAGGGGACATAGTATCAAAGTACAGGCACATCAGGGGACATAGTATCACAGTACAGGCACATTAGGGGACATAGTATCAAAGTACAGGCACATTAGGGGACATAGTATCACAGTACAGGCACATCAGGGGACATAGTATCAAAGTACAGGCACATCAGGGGACATAGTATCACAGTACAGGCACATTAGGGGACATAGTATCAAAGTACAGGCACATTAGGGGACATAGTATCAAAGTACAGGCACATCAGGGGACATAGTATCACAGTACAGGCACATCAGGGGACATAGTATCAAAGTACAGGCACATCAGGGGACATAGTATCAAAGTACAGGCCCATTAGAGGACACAGTATCAAAGTACAGGCACATCAGGGGACATAGTATCAAAGTACAGGCACATTAGGGGACATAGTATCAAAGTACAGGCCCATCAGGGGACATAGTATCAAAGTACAGGCACATCAGGGGACATAGTATCACAGTACAGGCACATCAGGGGACATAGTATCAAAGTACAGGCACATCAGGGGACATAGTATCACAGTACAGGCACATCAGGGGACATAGTATCAAAGTACAGGCCCATCAGGGGACATAGTATCAAAGTACAGGCACATCAGGGGACATAGTATCACAGTACAGGCACATCAGGGGACATAGTATCAAAGTACAGGCACATCAGGGGACATAGTATCACAGTACATAGAAAGCATACATGGACACCTGTGCTACCCCACATTCTGCACAAACAGCAGACCCCGCCACCGCTGTTGTATAGGTCCACATACATAGGCCGAGCTCTGCCTGACAGAGGTGATGATGGAGTTCGTAGAGAGCTCCACCCTACGCCTTAAACTGAACACGTATTCTGATTTCTTACAAGGAAGGAAATTTCAGGGGGAAGCCATGGCCCCCTTGCCCCCCCCCCCCGGGTGCCCCCCTGCTTTGTATTGTTTTTCTGTCTCTCTTTACCCATATTTTAGTCATATATGAACCCATATTTATATATATATATATTTTATTTTTATTTTTTTATAACATATTTGATACATTGTTCCCACGAATGTTGTAATTTAAAAAAATCTAAGGCATCAGGTCCATAAAGAGTCTCGGCTCAATGGACCGCGGCTTGTATATAATTATTAATGTATAATCAACTTTATGTATGTTATGTTAAGCCTAATAAACAATCAATCAATCAATCAATTTACCGGTGACATTACTCTTTACATTACTTTCAATTCATTTTAAGTCCCTGTTATTAAGAGACTTTGCTGATACCTGTTTTTCTCTGTGTCTTTCTAGGTAAGGAGTGGAGAAAGTGTGTGGGAGGTTGTGAGTCTAGTACTTAAGGTAAGAAGACTTAATACTTGTTTTCTTGGCCTTCATAGAGAGGAGGGTAAAATATAATACAAGCAAAACCCAGGATATTCCGTGACGGTAAATTTGATCAACATCCCGCGGAAGAAATAATAATGTCGTGGGTTAATATTACTAAAACCTAAGATTACGAAGACGAAATAAATACCAGAGAACACTCTTAGAAAAAAAGGGTAGGAAAAGGGTAGAAAAGGGTGTTTGTAGTGATGAAATACTGCTACCCTTTTTCTACCCTTACAAATATACCGTTTCAGATCGACGCAAATATACCCTTTGCCAACCCTCTCGTTTAAAAAGGGTAGATAAAGGGTAGATGAAGGGTATAATCGGCAGCATCTACCCTCCAGTCTGGACATAGGGTTTAAAAAGGGTAGTGATGGTGCGATGTAACAATTCGACCCTTAATGACCTACCCCCCATTAATGACCCTAATGACCTTAATGACCCTACCCCCAATTTCTGAGAGGGAATGAGATAGGAGACAGACAATTTTCTCCTATCTATCTAATAAAATATCTATGCGTGCCTCAAAATCCTTCTCAAACTTCCTAATCTTTACGAAACCAAGGTCGTTTTCAGACCAACTATATATTTCACAGTAAGAATATAACAATACCATAATATTAGCCAATTCTTATAAATTTGGGTGTTTTCGTGAGTAGGAACGTCGAGGTCATTCTTGTGCCCACACCCAGCCACCATTATCACCATCAGCCTGCCCTATCACGCACCTTCTTCCTCCTTCCTTCCCTCCTTACCTCCTTCTTTCCCTCCTTCCTTCCCTCCTTATCTCCCTCCTTCCTTCTTCTCTCCTTCCACAAACGAAATTCATCATCATCACCATCAGCAGCCTGCCCTATCACGCACCTCCTTGCCTGCTTCCTTATCACCTTCTTTCCCTCCTTCCTTCCTTCCTTACTTCTCTCCTTCCTTTCTTCCTTTCTTCCTTACTTCTCTCCTTATATCCTCCTTCCATACCTCCTTCCTTCCCTCTTCCCTCCTTCCCTCCTCCCTCCTTCCTTCATTCCTTCCCTCCTTCTTCCTTCCATCCCTCCATTCTCCTTCCTTCCCTCCCTTCCTTCCTTCCTTCCTTCCTTCCTTCCTTCCTTCCTTCCTTCCTTCCTTCCTTCCTTCCTTCCTTCCTTCCTTCCCTCTCTCCACAAACTAATATTTAAATTGCCACACGGATACAATCTTCCGCCATGTAAACACTCTGCAATCTTAACACGTCTAAAATTTATCGATGGCAATGCAAAGTTAAGCTTCTATACCCTTCCTATTCCGAGATCCGGTGGTTTAGTGGTTGTAGCATTGAACCATAACTTTGAGGACATGGGTTCGAGTCCTGGTTCGCTATTAGAGGTTCATAGATTGTTTAAATTTCAGTTTTTCTTTATGGGTGAATTGATGAAGTGATTATTTGGTGTATATTGATAGAGGAAAACTGTGATCAATTGAAGGTTTTTAGGATCAATAAGTTTTTTTTTGTCTAGTAAAAGTGTAGTAGCTATATAAGTTAAGGAAAGAGATAGAAGTGTTATAGAATACAAGTAAAATTAAATACAAGTTTAATTACTACTACTACTACTACTACTGCTACTATTACTACTACTACTACCACTACTACTGCTACTACTACTACTACTACTATCACTACTACTGCTACTGCTACTACTACTACTACTACTACTACTACTGCTACTGCTACTACTACTACTACTACTACTACTACTACTACTACCACCAGAGCGTAATTTCCATTGTAATTGGGTACCATTAGACGTTTTTTAGTGCATATAAGCAATATTTTATAGATATAACCTGTTTAGTATCCTTATCCACTAACTAATTTGGTATATTCAGTTACTTTTCGTAATTTTATGGCTAACAACACACGATTTTTTGTATAGCCAAGGAAAGGTCTGGGCGTGAAGGGGTTAATACTACTGTACAAAGAATAGCCAGTTTCATCAGACAACCTTTTAATTATCAACTCCATCACAAGTTCCGTCTGTTAAGCATCTTTCTCGTGAGCTTCTGTTATTTTTTCTGATTTTTTTTTACCACCACCATCACCACCAAATTAATTGAAAAAGAGGTTTAACACTTCACACCCAGATCTTTCCTTTGCTATATAAAACACTTCACACCCAGATCTTTCCTTTGCTATATAAAACACTTCACACCCAGATCTTTCCTTTG
>JACEEZ010020535.1:472088-479588 GCA_016584305.1 Chionoecetes opilio | reverse complement strand
AGGAAGGAAGGAGGAGGGAAGGAGAGGAGGGAAGGAGGAGGAGGGAGGAGGAGGGAGGGAGGAGGAAGGGGGAAGGAGGAGGAAGGAAGGAGGGAAGGAGGAGGGAGGGAGGGAGGAGGGAGGGAAGGAAGAGGAGGAAGGAGGGAGGAGAGGGAAGGAGGGAGGGAGGGAAGGAGGAGGAAGGGAGGGAGGGAGGGAAGGAGGGAGGCGAGGGGTGGGAAGGTAGCGAGGTTTGCGGTAACTTGTGTTGCATTGTGTGTGTGTGTGTGTGTGTGTGTGTGTGTGTGTGTGTGTGTGTGGTGTGTGTGTATACATAACCCACGATGACCTAAATTAATACTTTGAAACACATACCATATAAAATCAAAACAATTCTCTCTCTCTCTCTCTCACTCATACTTCCACCATTCCTCCCTCCCTCCTCGCATATCTATTATACCTCTCTCTCTCTCTCTCTCTCTTCTTCTCTCTCTCTCTCTCTCTCTCTCTTCTCTCTCTCTCTCTCTCTCCACCACGAGCCTACGTCGGACGCATAAACAGAGTCAGATTGCCCGCCTTCCTGTATACATTAATAATCTCTCTCTCTCTCTTCTCTCTCTCTTCGTCTCTTCTCTTCTCTCTCTCTCTCTCTCTTCTCTCTCTCGTCTCTCTTCTGTGTCGTCTGATAGTGGGCGTAACACATGACAGACAAGGGCAACGGACCCGATGGAGGCGGGGACACCACGCACCACACCACACCATCACAGCACACACACACATCACACACACACACACACACACACACACACACAGTCACACACACACACACCTGTATATGGGAGGGGACCATACAAGTGTACCTATGCCCTGTAAATAGAAATAGGGTAAATAAACTAGGTAAACACCCTCACACACACACACACACACACACACACACACACACACACACACACACACACACACACATACACACACACACACATCACACACACACACAACACACATATCCGGGTTGGTCCTGTGTCTCCAAATCGTATGCGGGTTCAATCTTAAGATTTTATTTGATCGAGTTCAAAACTTTGATTCTGGTGTGCTATGATTTTTTGCTTGCTGTCTGTGTGCTAGGTCTGAGTTTGTTGTGTGTGCGTGTTGTATTGTGTGTTTCTGAGTGTCTCGTGTGTGGTTCTGAGTGTCTGTCGTTGTGATCTTGTGTGTGTGTCATGAGTGTATTGTAGTAGTAGTAGAGAGCTGTGTGGTGTCTGGAGTAGTTTTGTGTGGTCTGAGTGTCTGGTGGTTGTCTGAAGCGTCTGTGTGTGTGTCACTTGTCAGTGATGTGTATGAGTGTCGTGTAGTGGCTGATGTCGTGTGTGTGATGTATGTTTGTTAGTGTTGAGGTAGTGTGGTCGATTATGACGTGTGTTAGATGTCTGTGGTGGTTGTGTTATCCTGTGTGTGTCAGTGTCCTGTGTGTGTGTACTGAGTTGTTCTGTTGTTGAGTGTCAGTGTTTGTGTTGTATGTGCTGTGTGTATTTTGTGTGTGTAGGTGTGTACGAGTTCTGGTGTGTGTCAGGCTGATCGTGGTGTATGAGGTTCTGTGTGCGGAGTGTCTGTGTGTCTGAGGTCTGTGTGTCTGTGTGTCTGAGTGTTTGTGTGTAGTGTGAGTGTTGTGTCTGAGTGTCTGTGTGTGTGTCTGAGTGTCTGTGTGAGGTATGCAAGGGTTGATAAATAAGGAAGGAGTGAAGGGAGGAAGAAAGAGAAAGGAGGGAAGGAGGGAAGGAGGGAAGGAGGGTAAAGGTGATGGTAGGATATGACCCCAAGAATCCTATCAGACCATTCCATTTTCCTAGTCTATTCCAAGCATTTACATTTAAAATAAATCAGGGTATTCAAACACCAGCCTTTATTTCAATTACTCCTTAGGTCCCTTCAAAAATAATACATAATAATAGTAATAATATAAACACGGTGGTATTTCTGTAGCGTATATATCACAGTGTTTACCAAGGCATTCCAAGGCTGTCTCGGTAGGTCTACTAAAACCCTATTCAAACACCACCCTTTGTCTCAGTTACTCCTTATATCCCTTCAAATAATAATAACAATAGTAATAATAATAATAATAATAATAATAATAACAATATAAACACGGTGGTATTTCTGTAGCGTATAAATCACAGTGTTATACCAAGGCATACCAAGGCTGTGCTCGTGGAGGTCTATAAAACCTATTCAAACACCCCTTTCTCAGTACCCTTTTAATCCTCCAAATAATCTAAACAATAGTAATAATAATAATAATAGTAATAATGTAAGTACGGTGGTATTTCTGCAGCGTATAAATCACAGTGTTTACCAAGGCCTTCCAATTGGTAGGTCTTAAAGGTAGGCTTGGAACACAAAGGCCTTGCTTAACAACAGCCCAGCGCACCTTTCCCGCCGGGTTACACCACACCCACACCCATACCACCCCCACACCCACACCCACCCCCTGCCATCCCCTACCGCCCCCTACACCCACACTCCCCACACCCACCCCCTACCGCCCCTACACCCACACTCCCCACACCCCTGCCGCCCCCTACCGCCCCCTACACCCACACTCCCCCTACCCCTGCCGCCCCCTACCGCCCCTAAACACCCACACTCCCCCTACCCCTGCCGCCCCTACCGCCCCCAACACCCACACTCCCCCTACCCCTGCCGCCCCCTACCGCCCTAACACCCCACACTCCCCACTCCCGCCCCCTACCGCCCTAAACACCCACACTCCCCTACCCTGCCGCCCCCTACCGCCCCTAAACACCCACACTCCCCCTACCCCTGCCGCCCCTACCGCCCCTAAACACCCACTCCCCCTACCCCTGCCGCCCCCTACCGCCCCTAAACACGGGTACTATAGTAAAGGGCGTGGCGGGGAGAGGGAAACACAGTAATATTTTTCTTCTATTTAAACAGTTATAAATAATACTTTAATTTATATTGCCTACCCCTGCCGCCCCCTGTAGTTATCTGGTAGCTGGTTATCTTTTCTTATCTGCTATCTGGTTATCTCTAGACGCCCCCTGGTGCCTAGATGGGCGGGGGGGGGGGGGTTAGGGAGGGGCGTGGCACTACTGACGGGATGCCACGCCAAAGGTCGTAAGGGTCAGGCCAACGCCCTCATGCCTTAACCCACACATTCACATTCCGCCAAGATGGGCAAGTGGATAGCGCGCTGGCCTGCCATTCTGTGGTAGCCGGTTCAAATCCTCACTGCTCCCGGGGATTTTTCACTGACAAATTGTGGCGGTTACTGTCCCGCTTGAGCAAAGGGATGGGGGTGTGTGGTGTGAGAGGTCCCAGCATTACCCAAAGATCGGTAATAATGAGCTCCAAGCTCGCACCGGGAGGGTGAAACTGGCGATCGCGAGTCTGACTTGCGTGGACAAGACCATGGGTGAATGACACACACACACACACACACACACACACACACACACACACACACACACACACACACACACACACACACCTTTACTTTATCAATGTAACCGAACTATCATAACATAATACAAGTTAAATGATTTTTCTTGATATTCTCTTCCCTATAAAACTTTCAAATATATCCTCCTCCTCATAGATGAAGCAACGAAATGGTATGGTATGTATGGAGTATGTTATATATCTAACCTTTCACTCCTATATATATATACACGCACGTCTGTATAGGAGTCTATCTCTCAGAAAGACACATAGCAGGGTGGAGCAGCTACCGAACCACCTTTCACCTCCTCATGCCATATATGTCAGACCACCAAGAGAGAGAGAGAAAGGAAGAGAGAACAAAATTATGTAAATGACCACTCTGGGTGTCATTTCTAAACATTTTCAAACAACAACAGAACCGCGTCAATATAAGAAATAGCCTAAATCTGCCATTCTGTAAAGGGTAAACCAGCCGTTGTTTGTCTGCACTGGATCTCGGTTAATAGGGTCATTCTAGTGTCATTTACTCAGTTTCTCAAGTTAACTACAGCTCCGCAAAAAATGATAAGACGGTAAAAAACGTGTAAGAATCTCCATGTAGTACAAAATGAGAGTAAATTGTGGGGAAATAACATTAAAGTAGATGAATTATGTAGAAAAAAGCTAAAGAGTTTCCATGTAGTACAAATGAGAACAAAATAAGAACCTAAGGAAGCTACAAGAAATAGTGTAATTGTGTGGAAATAACATACTGCGTGGGGGAATGATGTAGAGAAAGTGTTGAAGATTCCCCACGTACTACAGATGCGTACAAAATGAGCGTAAATTGTGTGGAAATAACGTATAAACTGGGTGAATTATGTTAAGAAAATTTTTTAAGAATAAAAGCCGTGGGAATGTGGGAAGAAAAAGGAAAGGAAAGGGGCGATAAAGAAAGGGTCTCCAAGTATCTACACTAGAGAAAGGGAAAAAGAAGATAGAAGGAAAGAGATAGAAGAAAAAGGAAGAGAGATAGAAGAAAAAGGAAGAGAGATAGAAGAAAAAGGAAGAGAGATAGAAGAAAAAGGAAGAGAGATAGAAGAAAAAGGAAGAGAGATAGAAGAAAAAGGAAGAGAGATAGAAGAAAAAGGAAGAGAGATAGAAGAAAAAGGAAGAGAGATAGAAGAAAAAGGAAGAGAGATAGAAGAAAAAGGGAGAGAGATAGAAGAAAAAGGAAGAGAGATAGAAGAAAAAGGAAGAGAGATAGAAGAAAAAGGAAGAGAGATAGAAGAAAAAGGAAGCGAGATAGAAGAAAAAGGAAGAGAGATAGAAGAAAAAGGAAGAGATAGAAGAAAAAGGAAGAGAGATAGAAGAAAAAGGAAGAGAGATAGAAGAAAAAGGAAGAGAGATAGAAGAAAAAGAAAGAGAGATAGAAGAAAGAGGAAGAGAGATGGAAGAAAAAGGAAGAGAGATAGAAGAAAAAGAAAGAGAGATAGAAGAAAAAGGAAGAGAGATAGAAGAAAAAGGAAGAGAGATAGAAGAAAAAGGAAGAGAGATGGAAGAAAAAGGAAGCGAGATAGAAGAAAAAGGAAGAGAGATAGAAGAAAAAGGAAGAGAGATAGAAGAAAAAGGAAGAGAGATAGAAGAAAAGAAAGTGATAGAAGAAAAAGGAAGAGAGATAGAAGAAAAAGGAAGAGAGATAGAAGAAAGAGGAAGAGAGATAGAAGAAAAAGGGAAAAAGACGATAGAAGGAAAGAGATAGAAGAAAAAAGTAGAGGAGAAAGTGAAAGAAAGAGAAAGAAGGATGGAAAATAAGAGTAAAGGCCGTGAAATTGTGTGGAAATAACATACACAGTGGGTGAATTATGTAGAAAAAATGTTAAATAGTCGCCATGTAGTACAAATGAGTGCTAAATGAGCGTAAATTGTCTGGAAATAATGTACACAGTGGGGGAATTATGTAGAAAAAATGTTAAATAGTCGCCATGTAGTACAAATGAGTGCTAAATGAGCGTAAATTGTCTGGAAATAATGTACAAAGTGGGGGAATTATGTAGAAAAATGTTAAATAGTCGCCATGTAGTACAAATGCGTGCTAAATGAGCGTAAATTGTCTGGAAATAATGTACAAAGTGGGGGAATTATGTAGAAAAATGTTAAGAATAAAAGCCATGTTACGAATTATGTAGAAAAAACGTTAAAGAGTCTCCATGTAGTACAAATGCGTGCTAAATGGGAGTAAATTGTGTGGAAATAACGTATAAAGTAGGGAATTATGTAGAAAAAATGTTAGAAATAAATGCCGTGGGAATACTCACTCACTCAGTCGCTGTCAGAGAGTAACAGGTGTCGCGCCAAGCTCACTAGAAAGAAGGAGAAAGAATACTTACTAATAGATAACTACATGTATAACGTTATAATAATTGTAATAGCGTTATAATTGTGTGGAAATAACGTATAAAGTAGGGATTTATGTAGAATTTTTTTTAGGAATAAATGCCGTGGGAATACTCACTCACTCAGTCGCTGTCAGAGAGTAACAGGTGTCGCGCCAAGCTCACTAGAAAGAAGGAGAAAGAATAGTTACTAATAGATAACTACAAGTAATATACAAGTAACTTATGATAAGGAATTGTCACCCTTAAAATAACTTAGACTATATCATGATCCAAGATGTATAGTTTAACCCCTTCACGCCCAGATCTTTCCTTTGCTATATAAAAAAATCGCATGTTAGCCATAAATTTACGAAAATTAGCTAAATATACCAAATGAGTTAGTGGACAAGGATACAAAATTGGTCATAACTATAAAATATTGCTTATAGTCACTAAAAATAGTCTAATGGTACCCAAATTTCAATGAAAATTACGTTCTGGGTCTCAAGGGGTTAATGCTTTGGCTGATGAAGACAAGCATAAAAAAATATAAAAATGTTAAATTACTTCTGGCGCTGCATTGAAATTTCGACTTATTCGGCATTGAAATTTCGACTTATTCGGCATTGAAATTTCGACTTATTCGGCATTGAAATTTCGACTTATTCGGCATTGAAATTTCGACTTATTCGGCATTGAAATTTCGACTTATTCGGCATTGAAATTTCGACTTATTCGGCATTGAAATTTCGACTTATTCGGCATTGAAATTTCGACTTATTCGGTATTGAAATTTCGACTTATTCGGCATTGAAATTTCGACTTATTCGGCATTGAAATTTCGACTTATTCGGCATTGAAATTTTGACTTATTCGGCATTGAAATTTCGACTTATTCGGCATTGAAATTTCGACTTATTCGGTATTGAAATTTCGACTTATTCGGCATTGAAATTTCGACTTATTCGGCATTGAAATTTCCTTGACAACTTTATATTTTTGTAAGTACTAGAAGCTTAGCATTGACATTTCTTTGATAACTCTATAAGCATAATATATTGAAAGTTCTATAAGCATAATATATTGAAAGTTCTATAAGCATAATATATTGAAAGTTCTATAAGCATAATATATTGAAAGTTCTATAAGCATAATATATTGAAAGTTCTATAAGCATAATATATTGAAAGTTCTATAAGCATAATATATTGAAAGTTCTATAAGCATAATATATTGAAAGTTCTATAAGCATAATATTGAAAGTTCTATAAGCATAATATATTGAAAGTTCTATAAGCATAATATATTGAAAGTTCTATAAGCATAATATATTGAAAGTTCTATAAGCATAATATATTGAAAGTTCTATAAGCATAATATATTGAAAGTTCTATAAGCATAATATATTGAAAGTTCTATAAGCATAATATATTGAAAGTTCTATAAGCATAATATATTGAAAGTTCTATAAGCATAATATATTGAAAGTTCTATAAGCATAATATATTGAAAGTTCTATAAGCATAATATATTGAAAGTTCTATAAGCATAATATATTGAAAGTTCTATAAGCATAAATAATTGAAAGTTCTATAAGCATAATATATGAAAGTTCTATAAGCATAATATATTGAAAGTTCTATAAGCATAATATATTGAAAGTTCTATAAGCATAATATATTGAAAGTTCTATAAGCAT
>JACEEZ010020535.1:459588-464588 GCA_016584305.1 Chionoecetes opilio | reverse complement strand
TCTTCTGTGGTGTGTGTGTGTGTGTGTGTGTTAGGGCTCTTCTGTGGTGTGTGTGTGTGTGTGTGTGTTAGGGCTCTTCTGTGGTGTGTGTGTGTGTGTGTTAGGGCTCTTCTGTGGTGTGTGTGTGTGTGTGTTAGGGCTCTTCTGTGGTGTGTGTGTGTGTGTGTTAGGGCTCTTCTGTGGTGTGTGTGTGTGTGTGTTAGGGCTCTTCTGTGGTGTGTGTGTGTGTGTTAGGGCTCTTCTGTGGTGTGTGTGTGTGTTAGGGCTCTTCTGTGGTTGTGTGTGTGTGTTAGGGCTCTTTGTGGTGTGGTGTGTGTTAGGGCTCTTCTGTGTGTGTGTGTGTGTGTTAGGGTCTTCTGTGTGTGTGTGTGTGTGTTAGGGCTCTTCTGTGGTGTGTGTGTGTTAGGGCTCTTCTGTGGTGTGTGTGTGTGTGTGTGTTAGGGCTCTTCTGTGGTGTGTGTGGTGTTAGGGCTCTTCTGTGGTGTGTGTGTGTGTTAGGGCTCTTCTGTGGTGTGTGTGTGTGTTAGGGCTCTTCTGTGGTGTGTTGTGTGTTTAGGGCTCTTCTGTGGTGTGTGTGTGTGTTAGGGCTCTTCTGTGGTGTGTCTGTGTGTGTTAGGGCTCTTCTGTGGTGTGTGTGTGTGTTAGGGCTCTTCTGTGGTGTGTGTGTGTGTTAGGGCTCTTCTGTGGTGGTGTGTGTGTGTGTGTGTTAGGGCTCTTCTGTGGTGTGTGTGTGTGTTAGGGCTCTTCTGTGTGTTGTGTGTGTGTTAGGGCTCTTCTGTGGTGTGTGTGTGTTAGGGCTCTTCTGTGGTGTGTGTGTGTGTGTGTTAGGGCTCTTCTGTGGTGTGTGTGTGTGTTGTTAGGGCTCTTCTGTGGGTTGTGTGTGTGTTAGGGCTCTTCTGTGGTGGTGTGTGTGTGTTAGGGTCTTCTTGGTGTGGTGTGTGTTAGGGCTCTTCTGTGGTGTGTGTGTGTGTGTTAGGGCCTTTCTGTGGTGTGTGTGTGTGTTAGGGCTCTTCTGTGGTGTGTGTGGTGTGTGTAGGGCTCTTCTGTGGTTGTGTGTGTGTGTGTGTTAGGGCTCTTCTGTGGTGTGTGTGTGTGTGTTAGGGCTCTTCTGTGGTGTGTGTGTGTGTTAGGTCTTCTGTGGTGTGTGTGTGTGTTAGGGCTTTCTGTGGTGTGTGTGTGTGTAGGGCTCTTCTGTGGTGTGTGTGTGTGTGTTAGGGCTCTTCTGTGGTGTGTGTGTGTGTGTTAGGGCTCTTCTGTGGTGTGTGTGTGTGTGTTAGGGCTCTTCTGTGGTGTGTGTGTGTGTTAGGGCTCTTCTGTGGTGTGTGTGTGTGTTAGGGCTCTTCTGTGGTGTGTGTGTGTGTTAGGGCTCTTCTGTGGTGTGTGTGTGTGTTAGAGCTCTTCTGTGGTGTGTGTGTGTGTGTTAGGGCTCTTCTGTGGTGTGTGTGTGTGTTAGGGCTCTTCTGTGGGTGTGTGTGTGTGTTAGGGCTCTTCTGTGGTGTGGTGTGTGTGTGTGTTAGGGCTCTTCTGTGGTGTGTGTGTGTGTGTGTGTTAGGGCTCTTCTGTGGTGTGTGTGTGTGTTAGGGCTCTTCTGTGGGTGTGTGTGTGTGTTAGGGCTCTTCTGTGGTGTGTGTGTGTGTGTGTGTTAGGGCTCTTCTGTGGGTGTGTGTGTGTTGTGTGTGTTAGGGCTCTTCTGTGGTGTGTGTGTGTGTTAGGGCTCTTCTGTGGTGTGTGTGTGTTAGGGCTCTTCTGTGGTGTGTGTGTGTGTGTTAGGGCTCTTCTGTGGTGTGTGTGTGTGTGTGTGTTAGGGCTCTTCTGTGGTGTGTGTGTGTGGTGTTAGGGCTCTTCTGTGGTGTGTGTGTGTGTGTTAGGGCTCTTCTGTGGTGTGTGTGTGTGTTAGGGCTCTTCTGTGGTGTTGTGTGTGTGTGTGTTAGGGCTCTTCTGTGGTGTGTGTGTGTGTTAGGGCTCTTCTGTGGTGTGTGTGTGTGTGTTAGGGCTCTTCTGTGGTGTGTGTGTGTGTGAGGGCTCTTCTGTGGTGTGTGTGTGTGTGTTAGGGCTCTTCTGTGGTTGTGTGTGTGTGTTAGGGCTCTTCTGTGGTGTGTGTGTGTGTTAGGGCTCTTCGTGTGGTGTTGTGTGTGTTAGGGCTCTTCTGTGGTGTGTGTGTGTGTTAGAGCTCTTCTGTGGTGTGTGTGTGTGTGTTAGGGCTCTTCTGTGGTGTGTGTGTGTGTTTAGGGCTCTTCTGTGGTGTGTGTGTGTGTTAGGGCTCTTCTGTGGTGTGTGTGTGTGTGTGTTAGGGCTCTTCTGTGGTGGTGTGTGTGCTGTGTGTGTGTTAGGGCTCTTCTGTGGTGTGTGTGTGTGTGTTAGGGCTCTTCTGTGGTGTGTGGTGTGTTAGGGTCTTCTGTGGTGTGTGTGTGTGTTAGGGCTCTCTGTGGTGTGTGTGGGTTAGGGCTCTTCTGTGGTGTGTGTTGTGTGTTAGGGCTCTTCTGTGTGTGTGTGTGTGTGTGTTAGGGCTCTTCTTGTGGTGTGTGTGTGTGTTAGGGCTCTTCTGTGGTGGTGTGTGTGTGTGTGTTAGGGCTCTTCTGTGGTGTGTGTGTGTGTGTGTTAGGGCTCTTCTGTGGTGTGGTGTGTTGTGTTAGGGCTCTTCTGTGGTGTGTGTGTGTGTTAGGGCTCTTCTGTGGTGTGTGTGTGTGTGTGTTAGGGCTCTTCTGTGGTGTGTGTGGTGTGTTAGGGCTCTTCTGTGGTGTGTGTGTGTGTGTTAGGGCTCTTCTGTGGTGTGTGTGTGTGTGTTAGGGCTCTCTGTGGTTGTGTGTGTGTGTGTTAGGGCTCTTCTGTGGGTGTGTGTGGTGTTAGGGCTCTTCTGTGTGTGTTGTGTGTGTGTTAGGGCTCTTCGTGGTGTGTGTGTGTGTTGTGTTAGGGCTCTTCTGTGGTGTGTGGTGTTGTGTTAGGGCTCTTCTGTGGTGTGTGTGTGTGTGTGTTAGGGCTCTTCTGTGGTGTGTGTGTGTGTGTTAGGGCTCTTCTGTGGTGTGTGTTGTGTGTGTAGGGCTCTTCTGTGGTGTGTGTGTTGTGTGTTAGGGCTCTTCTGTGTGTGTTGTGTGTGTGTTAGGCTCTTCTGTGGTGTGTGTGTGTGTGTGTTAGGGCTCTTCTGTGGTTTTTGTGTGTGTGTTAGGGCTTTCTGTGGTGTGTGTGTGTGGGGTGTTAGGGCTCTTCTGTGGTGTGTGTGTGGTGTGTTAGGGCTCTTCTGTGGTGTGTGTGTGTGTGTGTTAGGGCTCTTCTGTGGTGTGTGTGTGTGTGTTAGGGCTCTTCTGTGGGGTGTGTGTGTGTGTTAGGCTCTTCTGTGGGTGTGTGTGTTGTGTTAGGGCTCTTCTGTGGTGTGTGTGTGTGTGTTAGGGCTCTTCTGTGGTGTTGTGTGTAGGGCTTCTTGTGTGTGTGTTGTGTGTTAGGGCTCTTCCTGGTGTGTGTGTGTGTGGGGTGTTAGGGCTCTTCTGTGGTGTGTGTGTGTGTGTGTTAGGGCTCTTCTGTGGTTGTGGGGTGTGTGTTAGGCTCTTCTGTGGTGTGTGTGTGTGTGTGTTAGGGCTCTTCTTGGTGTGTGTGTGTGTGTTAGGGCTCTTCTGTGGTGTGGGGTGTGTGTGTTAGGCTCTTCTTGGGGGTGTGTGTGTGTGTTAGGGCTCTTCTGTGGTGTGTTGTGTGTGTGTGTTAGGGCTCTTCTGTGGTGTGTGTGTGTGTGTGTTAGGGCTCTTCTGTGGTGTGTGTGTGGTGTGTGTTAGGGCTCTTCTGTGGTGTGTGTGTGGGTGTGTTAGGGCTCTTCGGGGGTGGTGTGGTGGGGGTTTGGTGTGTGTTAGGGCTCTTCTGTGGTGTGTGTGTGTGTGTGTGTTTAGGGCTCTTCTGTGGTGTGTGTGTGTGTTAGGGCTCTTCTGTGGTGGTGTGTGTGTGGTGTGTTAGGGGTCTTTCTGTGGTGTGGTGTGTGTGTGTTAGGGTCTTTGTTGTGGTGTGTGTTGTGTGTGTGTGTGTTAGGGCTCTTCTGTGGTGTGTGTGTGTGTGTTAGGGCTCTTTTGTGGTGTGTGTTGTGTGTGTTAGGCTCTTCTGGGGGTGTGTGTGTGTGTGTTAGGGCTCTTCTGTGGTGGGGTGTGTGTGTTAGGGGCTCTTCTGTGGTGTGGTGTGTGTGTGTAGGGCTCTTCTGTGGTGTGTGTGTGTGTGTTAGGGCTCTTCTGTGGTGTGTGTGTGTGTGTGTTAGGGCTCTTCTGTGGTGTGTGTGTGTGTTAGGGCTCTTCTGTGGTGTGTGTGTGTGTGTGTTAGGGCTCTTTGGGTGTGTGTGTGGTGTTAGGGCTCTTCTGTGGTGGTGTGTGTGTGTGTTAGGGCTCTTCTGTGGTGTGTGTGTGTGTGTTAGGGCTCTTCTGTGGTGTGTGTGTGTGTTAGGGCTCTTCTGTGGTGTGTGTGTGTGTGGTTAGGGCTCTGTGTGTGGTGTGTGTTTTGTTAGGGCTCTTCTGGTGGTGTGTGTGTGTGTGTGTTAGGGGTCTTCGTGGTGGTGTGTGTGTGTGTTAGGGCTCTTCTGTGGTGTGTGTTTTGTGTGTGTTAGGGCTCTTCTGTGTGTGTGTGTGTGTTGTTAGGGCTCTTCTGTGGTGTGTGTGTGTTGTTAGGGCTCTTCTGTGGTGTGTGTGTGTGTGTGTTAGGGCTCTTCTGTGGTTGTGTGTGTGTGTTAGGGCTCTTCTGTGGTGTGTGTGTGTGTGTGTTAGGGCTCTTCTGTGGTGGTGTGTGTGTGTGTTAGGGCTTTTCTGTGGTGTGTGGTGTGTGTGTGTTAGGGCTTTCTGTGGTGTTGTGTGGGTGTGTTAGGGCTCTTCTGTGGTGTGTGTGTGTGTGTGTTAGGGCTCTTCTGTGGTGTGTGGGGTGTGTGGTTGGGCTCTTCTGTGGGTGTGTGTGGGGTTTTTAGGGCTCTTCTGGGTGTGTGTGTGTGGTGTGTAGGGCTCTTCTGTGGTGTGTGTGTGTGTGTTAGGCTCTTCTGTGGTGTG
>JACEEZ010020535.1:449588-457088 GCA_016584305.1 Chionoecetes opilio | reverse complement strand
GGAAAAAAGATGCGGCAAAAATAATAGGCCTACATTCACACTACTAATACATAGGAAGGGGGAAGAAAAAAAATAATAGGCCTACATTCACACTACTAATACATAGGAAGGGGGAAGAAAAAAAATAATAGGCCTACATTCACACTACTAATACATAGGAAGGGGGAAGAAAAAAAATAATAGGCCTACATTCACACTACTAATACATAGGAAGGGGGAAGAAAAAAAATAATAGGCCTACATTCACACTACTAATACATAGGAAGGGGGAAGAAAAAAAATAATAGGCCTACATTCACACTACTAATACATAGGAAGGGGGAAGAAAAAAAATAATAAGCCTACATTCACACTACTAATACATAGGAAGGGGGAAGAAAAAAAAAATAGGCCTACATTCACAATACTAATACATAGGAAGGGGGAAGAAAAAAAATAATAGGCCTACATTCACACTACTAATACATAGGAAGGGGGAAGAAAAAAAATAATAGGCCTACATTCACAATACTAATACATAGGAAGGGGGAAGAAAAAAAATAATAGGCCTACATTCACAATACTAATACATAGGAAGGGGGAAAAAAAAAAATAATAGGCCTACATTCACACTACTAAAATAGGAAGGGGAGAAAAATAATATAGGCCTACATTCACAATACTATACATAGGCAGGGGGAAGAACAAAAAAAATAGGCTACATTCACAATACTACTACATAGAAGGGGCAAGAAAAAAAATAATAGGCCACATTCACATATAATACATAGGAAGGGGGAAGAAAAAAATAATAGAGCCTAATTCACACTACTAATACATAGAAGGGGGAAAGTAAAAAAAAATATAAAGCCTACATTCACAACTACTAATACATAGGAAGGGGGAAGAAAAAAATAATTGGCCTACGTCACAATACTAATACATAGGAAGGGGGAAGAAAAAATAATGCCACGTAGCAATACTAAACATAGAAAGGGGAAGAAAAAAAATAATAGGCACTACTCACAACATACTAATACATAGGAAGGAAGATTAAAAAAATACTAGGCCTACATTCACAATACTATACATAGGAAGGCGAAAAAAAAAATGGATATAAAAAGAAAAAAAAGGGAAGTAGGGGAAATATGAGAGAAATAACATACAATATTCTTACACGAATACGTACGAAGGGATAAATATAACGAACATATACACACAGTTCGAGTAGGTAGAGGGAAAGTAGGAAGGTAGAAATATGGATAGAAATAAGAAGCATGGATACAAAACACTAATACGTAGAAGGAAGTGGGAAGGAAATAATAAATGGATAAAAATAAGAAGCATAGATATACAAAACACTAATACGTAGAATATAGGGAGAAAAAAGTGTGGATGTAATATAAACACATACACACAACATATGAGTACGTAGGAAGGAATTAGCCCTTTTTTGGTTTTTTGTTTTTCTTATGTCAAACTGTAATAGATGGAAATAAAAAAAATAAAAAAAAAATAAAAAAAAGTACGGTAGGAAGATTTTTTTTTTTTTTTTTTTGACGTTAGCGTGTTCAAGTCTATAAAGAATTAACATTTATATACATCAGGAATTTGTAGAGAAACGTAGGAAGGAAAACATAGGAATAAAAATCTGAAACATAGAATTAGACACAACATGAATACTACGTAGGAAGGAAGTCAGAAGAATTTTTTTTTTTTTTTTACGTTGGAGTCTATGGATATAAAGAATTATAATATATAGACATCACGAATTTGTAGAGAAACTTAGGAAGGAAAACTTAAAAAAATAAAAATAATAAATAAATAAATAAATAAATAAATTAAATAAATAAAAAAAAACCATACATCTATAATATACACAACACGAACACGTAGAAGGCAGGGCTAAGGAAATTAATTAAAGAATATATGAAACAAAACGGCTGGGTAAATTAGCCTTTATGTATGGACGGCATTCGGTCGTCCTAAACCCAGGGAGCTACTGGCCACACACACACACACACACACACACACACACACACACACACACACACACACACACACCACACACACATACACAACACACACACACACACACACACACACACACACACACACACACACACACACACACACACTCTCACACACACACACACACGCACAGTCATTCGGGCGACCAAACCCAGGGAGCTACGACCACACACACACACACACACATAACACACACACAACACACACACACACACCACACACTACACACACACACACAGTCATTAAGGCGGCGCACTAAGGATAATTAATGTTTTACGCAACAACCCTGGCATTATGAGTGAGAATTAAGATAAGCCAGCTGGCGAAAAATAGCAGCGGGAACCACAAAGCGAGCCTGCACACACCCTAATAAAACCGCCTCTAGCCCAAATATACTCTATACCAAACTATACGTAGCTCAATCGTAAGGGAACCACAAGAGCGGCCCACACACCCTATATACACCCCTCTACACTCACAATACCAAACCTAAACATACAGTCATATCGCAGGGAACCACAAGAGCGGCACGTCACACACCTCAATAACCCACCACACCACAACACATCAACCAAACATACGACCAACATCACAACAACACACAAGCACGGCGTCACACACCCAATAAACGCACCTAACACCAAACACAACTCAACACACAACTAACACCAATCATCAAGGGGAACCACACAGGGCCGGACCACCACACACACCAAACACACACACCCAACTCCACACATAAACTCTACAAACTAACGACAGTCTATATTCAAGGGGACACTAGGGGGCCGTCCACACACCTCTATATTAAACCGCCCACCCACAACTAAACACATAACATACGTACTCTAATATGTCAAGCGGGAACCACAGAGAGCGCGAGTCCTGTCACAACCTATATATTAAACCGCCTCTAACTCCAAATATTAACTCTAATAACTATACGTAGCTCTATATCGTCAAGGGAAACCACAGAGAGCGCGAGTCCTGTCACACACCTATATAGTAAACCGCCTCTAGCTCTCAAATATAACTCTATAACTCTAAAACTATACGTAGCTCTATATCGTCAAGGGGAACCACATAGAGCGGCCCGTCACACACCTCTATATTAAACCGCCTCTAGCTCTCAAATATAACTCTATAACTCTAAAACTATACGTAGCTCTATATCGTCAAGGGGAACCACATAGAGCGGCCCGTCACACACCTCTATATTAAACCGCCTCTAGCTCTCAAATATAACTCTATAACTATACGTAGCTCTATATCGTCAAGGGGAACCACATAGAGCGGCCTGTCACACACCTCTATATTAAACCGCCTCTAACTCTCAAATATAACTCTATAACTCTAAAACTATACGTAGCTCTATATCGTCAAGGGGAACCACATAGAGCGGCCCGTCACACACCTCTATAGTAAACCGCCTCTAACTCTCAAATATAACTCTATAACTCTAAAACTATACGTAGCTCTATATCGTCAAGGGGAACCACAGAGAGCGCGAGTCCTGTCACACACCTCTATATTAAACCGCCTCTAACTCTCAAATATAACTCTATAACTCTAAAACTATACGTAGCTCTATATCGTCAAGGGGAACCACATAGAGGCGGCCCGTCACACACCTCTATATATAAACCGCCTCTAGCTCTCAAATATAACTCTATAACTCTAAAACTATACGTAGCTCTATATCGTCAAGGGGAACCACATAGGGCGGCCTGTCACACACCTCTATATTAAACCGCCTCTAACTCTCAAATATAACTCTATAACTCTAAAACTATACGTAGCTCTATATCGTCAAGGGGAACCACATAGAGCGGCCCGTCACACACCTCTATATTAAACCGCCTCTAACTCTCAAATATAACTCTATACTCTAAAACTATACGTAGCTCTATATCGTCAAGGGGAACCACATAGAGCGGCCTGTCACACACCTCTATAGTAAACCGCTCTGCTCTATACTCTCAAATATACTCTAAAACTATACGTAGCTCTATATCGTCAAGGGGAACCACATAGAGCGGCCGTCACACACCTCTATATTAAACCGCCTCTAACTCTCAAATATAACTCTATAATCTAAACTATACGTAGCTCTATATCGTCAAGGGGAACCACATAGAGCGGCCCGTCACACACCTCTATATTAAACCGCCTCTAACTCTCAAATATAACTCTAAACTCTAAACATACGTAGCTCTATATCGTCAAGGGGAACCACAAGAGCGGCCCGTCACACACCTCTATATTAAACCGCCTCTACTCTCAAATATAACTCTATAACTCTAAAATATACGTAGCTCTATATCGTCAAGGGGAACCACAGAGAGCGGCCCGTCACACACCTCTATATTAAACCGCCTCTAACTCTCAATATACTCTATAACTCTAAAATATACGTAGCTCTATATCGTCAAGGGGAACCACATAGAGCGGCCCGTCACACACCTCTATATTAAACCGCCTCTAACTCTCAAATATAACTCTATAACTATATGTAGCTCTATATCGTCAAGGGGAACCACATAGGGCGGCCTGTCACACACCTCTATATTAAACCGCCTCTAACTCTCAAATATAACTCTATAACTCTAAAACTATACGTAGCTCTATATCGTCAAGGGGAACCACATGAGAGCGGCCCGTCACACACCTCTATATTAAACCGCCTCTAACTCTCAATATAACTCTATAACTCTAAACTATAGTAGCTCTATATCGTCAAGGGGAACCACATAGAGCGGCCCGTCACACACCTCTATATTAAACCGCCTCTAACTCTCAAATATAACTCTATAAAACTATACGTAGCTCTATATCGTCAAGGGAACCACATAGGGCGGCCCGTCACACACCTCTATATTAAACCGCCTCTAACTCTCAAATATAACTCTATAACTCTAAAACTATACGTAGCTCTATATCGTCAAGGGGAACCACATAGAGCGGCCCGTCACACACCTCTATATATATATGCTTTCCCTCTCTCTATATATATTTTCCACCTCATTTTCCTGTGGCCTCATAAAGAAGATAGTAATGCTAATACGCTAATAATGAGCTGTTGTTCACGTTATGTTCCTAGAGAAGATTATGAAGGGAAGGTACACGTACATTATATTATATGAATTAACTCAGCAACTTATTTTTTTTATTATGCGACCAACTTTATTTAGTTTTAAAGCACTTTTTTTTTTTTTTTTTTTTTTTTTTTTTTTTTTTTTTTTTTTTTTTTTTTTTTTTTTTTTTTTTTTTTTTTTTACAGCACACAAAACTGTCCAGGGCAATACAAAAAGAGGCAACAAAAAGCCCACTGAACAAAAATCCGCCTAACGTGATATGGTGATTGATTGGCTCTTCAGACTTATAAGAGCCTACTAGCTGAATACAGTTGATCCTTCTTAATTTACGGCGATGTGAAAATCATGTCAAATGAAGGTAATGAAAAAAGGTTCAAGGATTTTCGTATTAAGAATGTATATATAAGGATTTATTTGATCTTATTCAAATACGTATACAATGATGTACAGCCATTTCTTTGTGATGATATATATGTGTGTGTGTGTGTGTGTGTGTGTGTGTGTGTGTGTGTGTGTGTGTGTATGTAGGTGTGTGTGTGTGTGTGTGTGTGTGTGTATGTGTATGTGTATGTGTGTGTATGACTGTGTCTGTGTCTGTGTCTGTGTCTGTGTCGTGTGTGTCGTGTGTTGTGTAGTGTGTAGTGTGTGTGTGTGTAGGTGTGTGTGTGTGTGTGTGTGTGTGTGTGTGTTGTGTGTGTGTGTGTGTATGTGTGTGTGTGTAGGTGTGTGTGTGTGTGTGTGGTGTGTGTGTGTGTGTGTGTGTGTGTGTGTGTGTGTGTGTGTGTAGTGTGTGTGTGTGTGTGTGTGTGTGTGTGGTGTGTGTGTGTGTGTGTGTGTGTGTGTGTGTGTGTGTGTGTGTGTGGTGTGTGTGTGTGTGTGTGTGGTGTAAAGTAAAAGTGTAGAGTGTGTGTGTGTGTGAAAAATGTGATGTGTTTTATGTGTTGTGTGTATGTGTTCTGTGTCTTGTCCTGTGTCTGTGTGTGGTGTGTGTGTGTGTGTGTGTGTAGGTGTGTAGGTGTGTGTGTGTGTGTGAAAAAAAATTATAAAAAAAACTGACTATCGAAATGTTGAAGAGGGAAAAAAAATGCAACTTTCTCAAATGTTTAAGGAAATTTGCAATAGTAACAAAACTAAGACTGTACTGATTAGTGGAAAAGAAAGCCTGAACAAAACAGCGGAAGCATCACACAAAAACTATAAACTAGGAAATCTACATTGTTAGATTTGTCGGATTTTTCTCTTAAAGTCGTAATTCTTATCCAGGGCAGAAGAAAAAAAACTTTCTTTCTGTCTTTGTCTTTTTTATAAACGTTACAATTACAATAAAAACATCACAAAAATATTTAATAGCAAGTCTACATTGTTAGATTTGTCGGATTTTTCTCTTAAAGTCGTAATTCGTATCCAGGGCAGAAGAAAAATGTTCCTATTACTTTTTACCTCCGCCAACGAAGCTGGAGGGGTTATGTTTTCACCCCGATCTGTCTGTCTGTCTGTCTGTCTGTCTGTCTGTCTGTCTGTCTGTCTGTCTGTCTGTTAGTGTACAGGATTTCTCGAAAAGTTACGAATAGATTTGGACCAAACTCGGTATACCAAGTCTATTTGGTATAAGAAAGAACTGATTTAATTTTGAATGAAATCTATTGAAAACTGTTGCCATGGCAACCAATTAATGAAGTATTCGGCCAGAGGTATGCGCTCATACTGAGTGCATATATATATATATTATATATATATATATATATATATATATATTATATATATATATATATTATATATATATATATATATATATATATATTATATTTTTTTTTTACTTTTTTTTTTTTTTACTTTTTTATATTCGGGCGGAGGTATGCGCTCTACTGAGTGCCCCCCCCCCCCCCCCCCTAGTTCTTTCTGTCTTTGTCTTTCTTATAAACGTTAAAATAAAAAAATAAACATCACAGAAAAAAATATAGCAAGTCTACATTGTTAGATTTTTCAGATTTCACTTAAAGTCGTAATTCGTATTCAGGACAAAAGGTAAATGTTCCTATTGCCTTTCCTTTCCGTCTTTGTCTTTCTTATAAACGTTAAAATAATAACAAAAACATCACAATTTTTTTTGTCTAGCAAGTCTACATTGTTAGATTTGTCAAGGTTCACTTTAAGCAGAAATTCGCATCCAGGACAAAAGGAAAAAAACATTACTTTTCTTTCTGTCTGTCTTTCTTATAAACGCTCAGAAGAAGAAAAAAAATCATATTACTTTTTTTTCTGTCTTTATCTTTCTTATAAACGTTCATATTACTTTTCTTTCTGTCTTTGTCTTCTTATAAACGTTCATATTACTTTTCTTTCTGTCTTTGTCTTCTTATAAACGTTCATATTACTTTTCTTTCTGTCTTTATCT
>JACEEZ010020535.1:439588-444588 GCA_016584305.1 Chionoecetes opilio | reverse complement strand
CTTTACATTACTTTACAGTATATAAAAAAAGGAGTAGTAGTACAAGGAGAGAGTAAATAAGGGGGGATATAATACACTTACTACCATAACCTTCGCCTAAAGTACACCTTCTATAGCTTGAAGTAACTATATTCCACCTACTTTACATTACTTTACAGTATATAAAAAAAGGAGTAGTAGTACAAGGAGAGAGTAAATAAGGGGGGATATAATACACTTACTACCATAACCTTCGCCTAAAGGACACCTCCTAAGGCTAGACGTAACTATAGCCAGACTATTTTACACGAGCGTTTCTGGAAATGTCTCATGTCCTGAAACAGATTTTTTCTGGTAGATGTTTACCTATCTATTATGAGACGGAGATGAGCGCCGAGGCCACGCGCCACACGCCCACACGCGCCTATGTCCCCATCTGTATCTATCTACCTACTATTACTGCATGCGTGCGTGCGTGCTTGCGTGTGTGGGTGTCAGCGCACGCAATAAAGCCACCGCTGCCACGTCAAGGCCAAACTTGTCTCTCAGTGTGTTGATGTCAGTGTGTTGATGTCAGTGTGTTGATGTCAGTGTGTTGATGTCAGTGTGTTGATGTCAGTGTGTTGATGTCAGTGTGTTGATGTCAGTGTGTTGATGTCAGTGTGTTGATGTTAGTGTGTTGATGTCAGTGTGTTGATGTTAGTGTGTTGATGTCAGTGTGTTGATGTCAGTGTGTTGATGTCAGTGTGTTGATGTCAGTGTGTTGATGTCAGTGTGTTGATGTCAGTGTGTTGATGTCAGTGTGTTGATGTCAGTGTGTTGATGTCAGTGTGTTGATGTCAGTGTGTTGATGTCAGTGTGTTGATGTCAGTGTGTTGATGTCAGTGTGTTGATGTCAGTGTGTTGATGTCAGTGTGTTGATGTCAGTGTGTTGATGTCAGTGTGTTGATGTCAGTGTGTTGATGTCAGTGTGTTGATGTCAGTGTGTTGATGTTAGTGTGTTGATGTCAGTGTGTTGATGTCAGTGTGTTGATGTCAGTGTGTTGATGTCAGTGTGTTGATGTCAGTGTGTTGATGTCAGTGTGTTGATGTCAGTGTGTTGATGTCAGTGTGTTGATGTCAGTGTGTTGATGAAGTAATCTGAACATGATTGGATAATGATATTGACACTCCCACCACGACCACTACAAAGGAATGTGTGTGTGTGTGTGTGTGTGTGTGTGTGTGTGTGTGTGTGTGTGTGTGTGTGTGTGTGTGTGTGTGTGTGTGTGTGTGTGTGTCATTCACCCATGGTCTTGTCCACGTGAGCTGGCTCGCGATCGCCAGTTTCACCCTCCCGGTGCGAGCTTGGAACTCATTATTACCGATCTTTGGGTAATGCTGGGACCTCACCCCACCCCCCTATCCCCTCGATCAAGGGGCACAGTAACCGCCCGAATTTCTCAGTGGAAAAATCCCCGGGAACGAGAGGGGACGGGGATCGAACGCTGGACACATGTAGGTCTCACGGCCTCTTGTAGCTTCCTTATGTTCTTATGTTCTTATGTTCTTATGTATGTTATGTAATCCTCCTCCTCCTCCTCCTCCTCCTCCTCCTCCTCCTCCTCCTCCTCCTCCTCCTCCTCCTCCTCCTCCTCCTCCTCCTCCATATTAGCGGGTTTGGCAATATTGGAAAGTTGGTATACAGAGCATGGAAACAAAGCACGGTGAAGCTGTGAGGAATGTTAACTCACCCACACGTTGATGCAATGTTGACAAACCTATACCACACACATTATACAAGTACCACACTGTAGCTATACGCGTACGATGGTGTTACAGGGATTTTGTGCGATGTTTTTTGGCGTTACAGTGATTTTACGTTATATTTTATGGTGATACAGTGATTTTACGTTATATTTTATGGTGATACAGTGATTTTACGTTATATTTTATGGTGATACAGTGATTTTACGTTATATTTTATGGTGATACAGTGATTTTGACGTTATATTTTATGGTGATACAGTGATTTTACGTTATATTTTATGGTGATACAGTGATTTGACGTTATATTTTATGGTGATACAGTGATTTGACGTTATATTTTATGGTGATACAGTGATTTTACGTTATATTTTATGGTGATACAGTGATTTTACGTTATATTTTATGGTGATACAGTGATTTACGTTATATTTTATGGTGATACAGTGATTTTACGTTATATTTTATGGTGATACAGTGATTTTACGTTATATTTTATGGTGATACAGTGATTTACGTTATATTTTATGGTGATACAGTGATTTTACGTTTATTTATGTGATACAGTGATTGACGTTATATTTTATGGTGATACAGTGATTTTACGTTATATTTTATGGTGATACAGTGATTTTACGTTATATTTTATGGTGATACAGTGATTTTACGTTATATTTTATGGTGATACAGTGATTTGACACGATATTTTTGCTTCTTACGACATCTCATTATATATGTTTTTATTGTATGTTAAACAGAAAAAGTATTTCATATTTCATTCACGCGATGTTTGCTTCTTACGATATCTCCTTCTATATGCTGCTATTGTATGTTATAAAGATACGTTACTTTATATTTCACTCACGCGATAGTTTGATTTTCCTGCTATTGATGTTTGACACGTTCTTTATCCTACGCAATGCTTCTACATACCTGTTTCTCATATTATAAGTCTTCCTTATATTACTCACGGATTTGTTCCATTGTGTAATTCCACCATTTCACAAGTCATTTTTTATATGGTAAATGCAGTAAGGAAGCCACGCCCCCTGCCTCCCCTTCTATGCTAAGGGGCAGCTGATTGGTGCACTCCTCGTATCATCACTACCAATCACAATATCTTCACTACTTAACAGCGGCGTGACCACTGGACAGAGTAATCTTCACTACAGAGGGATTTTTTATTTTGTCACCCTCTGTAGTGAAGATTGCTGTCCAGTGGTCACGCGCTGTTAAGTAGTGAAGATATTGTGATTGGTAGTGATGATATGAGGAGTGCACCAATCAGCTGCCCCGTAGAATAGAAGGGGAGGCAGGGGGCGTGGCTTCCTGACTGCATTTTGACCATAATAAAAAAAATAGACTATAACACTAAATTATCTAGCATCATTATTCCTCATTTTCTCCCTACTTTTTCAATAATACTAAAATTTTCTACTACTATCAAATTTCCTTTTTCAATGCTACCTAAACTTTCTACTGTTATAATTATTTCTTCACTCTTTCTCCCTTTCACTAATACCTAAATATTTTCTCCTGACGCAGGGGTTGACGGTGGTGGACATTGTTTTACTATCATTTTTTTTTTTTATATTATCATATCCTTTTTTATCCTTTATTAAACCCTATTATATCCTTTTTCCCCTTCCTCTTCACTAACACCTAAATTACCTAGCATCATTATCCCTCATTTTTCTCCCTACTTTTCAATAATACCTTCATTTTCAATAATTATAACTATTTCTTCACTCTCTCCTTCCTTTTCCTTTTCAACAATATCTACATTTTCTACCATTATATTTTCTCATTCTCCTTTTCACTAACACCCAATGTTTTGTTTTCCTTGTGCAGGGTCTGACGGTGGTGGGGACGTTCCTGCCGTCGTTCCTGCCTGGGTGGCCCGTGGAGAACATCGCCCTGTGGCTGTCCCTGGCTGAGGGACTCTTCCTGCCCCCCGTGCTGGGCCTCGTGGACAACACCTTCAGCGAGGCCGCGGGCTCCTCATGCTGCAGGAACAAACAACAGCCGCGACCCACCAAATATCAGGGTGAGAGGAGGGACGGATTTTCTATATTATTTTTTCTGTTTAGTAGTTTAGTGAGATAAAATAGACGTACATTTTACATTACTTATATTTCTATTTTTTTTACAACTAGACGCACTTTTTACATTACCCCCCCCCTTTTTTTTTTTAGTAGAGAAGCATAAGTATGATCGTATGTATAGTCTATTTTTTTATTATGGTCAAAATGCAGTCAGGAAGCCACGCCCCCTGCCTCCCCTTCTATTCTACGGGGCAGCTGATTGGTGCACTCCTCGTATCATCACTACCCATCACAATATCTTCACTACTTAACAGCGCGTGACCACTGGACAGAGCAATCTTCACTACAGAGGGATTTTGGATTTTGTCACCCTCTGTAGTGAAGATTGCTCTGTCCAGTGGTCACGCGCTGTTAAGTAGTGAAGATATTGTGATGGGTAGTGATGATACGAGGAATGCACCAATCAGCTGTCCCGTAGAATAGCAGGAGAGGCAGGGGGCGTGACTTCCTGACTGCATTTTGACCATAATAAAAAAAATAGACTATAGTAAGCATTTTCTTTCTTCCTTCCTTAAGGTTTTTTTATATGGTAATGATGGTATATAGCCTTTGAATTTACTGGATATCTTTGAAAATTTGCTTTGTTTACGATAAAAAGTTAGTAAGGTGGACGTACTTCTACCATTTCCTTTTTTTTAGTACAGTAGGTTAACTGTGATCGTAACTGTTAAGAATGCACAGTAACTTTGAATTTTATTCGACTTTGAAAATTAGCTCTGTTTACGAAATACTGAATGGTAAGATGGAGTGATTTATGAATTCCCCTTATATTGTAGAAGTTTAACGTAGCTTGATCGTATATGGTAAGAATGCATAGTAACCTGTGATTTTACTCGATATCTTTTTTAATTTGCTGTGTTTACGAAATACTGAATGGTAAGATGGAGTGATTTCTAAATTCCCCTTATATTGTAGAAGCTTAACGTAGCTAGATCGTATATGGTAAGAATGCATAGTAACCTGTGATTTTACTCGATATCTTTTAAAATTTGTTCTGTTTACGATAAATACTGAATGGTAAGATGGAGTGATTTCTAAATTCTCTTTATATTGTAGAAGCTTAACTATGATCGTATATGGTAAGAATGTATAGTAACCTGTGATTTTACTCGATATCTTTTAAAATTTGTTCTGTTTACGATAAATACTGAATGGTAAGATGGAGTGATT
>JACEEZ010020535.1:424588-434588 GCA_016584305.1 Chionoecetes opilio | reverse complement strand
ATTTCATTCTTCTCTGGTATCTTTCTATTAGTTATTAGTGTGAGATTTGAAATGATGTGTTTTTGAACTGTTTTTATAGTATTGAGTCGATTTTTTCTATTGATTTATTTGGTCAAGGTAACGGATAGGAGGGAAATAAAAAATAAGGGAAATATAATAAGAGGGGAATAAGGAAATATAGTAATTAAAGTCAATTACTGTTTATGTATGAAAGGCTATTGAGGAACGTGAATTTGTCTAGATTTTTCCGATTGCATTCATTTATTATGTTGTATTTTTCTATTAGTTATTCTTGTGACCTTTGAGTATAGAAATAGTAAAACCTCTCGTATTCGGACCCTCATTATTCGGACTTTGACATAATTTCCTAGCTATATATATATACACCTAGATTTTTTTTTTTTTTTTTTTTTTTTTTTTTTTTTTTTTTTTTTTTTTGATACCTTTGATATATTGTGTTTTCAGCTGTTTTTATAGTATTGAAAACGTGAATTGTATTGATTTTTCCTATACAGTAAAACCTCTCGTATTCGGACCCTCATTATTCGGACTTTGACATTATTCAAACCTCCTATTTTTTTATTTTTTTTTAGGGGTCGAAATTTCCTAGCTATATATATATACACCTAGATTTTTTTTTTTTTTTTTTATTATTTTTTTTTTTTTTACATATCCTCCCATATATAATCCCGCCATTATATACACAGAATTTTTTTTTTTTTTAAGGGGTCGAAATTTCCTAGCTATATATATATACACCTAGATATATATATCTATTTTTTTTTTTTTTTTTTTTTTTTTTTTTTTTTTTTTTTTTTTTTTTACATATCCCCTCATATATAATCCCGCCATTATTCGGATCCTTGCATTACTCGGACCACTCCTTGGCCCAATTAGTCCGAATATGAGAGGTTTAACTGTATGTGCATTTTTCAACTGTTATCTATCTATTAGTTACTATGTTGACCTTTGAAAATTTGATGATGTGTTTTCCAGGTACATTTTTAGTAGTATTTTAGTAGTTAGTATTAATAAATCATGTATTCTATTCTATGATTTTCCACAGTGATTTATTCCTTATTCTTATTTATTTATATCTTATTTGAAATTATGTTATGTTATTATTAGTAGCGCCATCAGGTAACTAGTAAATCTGACCACGTATTCTGTCTCTCTGTCTTTCAGGTGGACAGCGTAGACAGTTCCCTAAAAGAAGACCACATTTACGCCACCCTATCAGAAACCTTCGGCTCCATGTCGTCTCTCAGCGACGGCTATCTGGGCGACGAGCAGCGATGTTCCTCCGTCACCACCGTAGCCAACGACGACTTTGAGTTCCACGACCCACGACACACCTTGAATCCCGAAACTGGACACTACATGACGGACAATCACGTTAATGTGTGTTCTGACCGGCCACCCGCGCAGTTACCCCCTGAGGCCCATCTTAGCTGCTCAGAGGACGCCTATCATCTCTCTACTAACACGACTGATACCTCGACTACGTACTCCATCGCCTCGTCGTTCAGATCAGCGTCGTCTCAAGTAACAGCGACAATAGAAAGCAGTGTTATGGATAGCAAGGAAGCGATACATGATACTGACGATACCCATAAAATCGCTTATTACAATACAGGGTTCCAATGCGATACCTTAGAGTTAAAGAAGGAGTATATACGTGAACGTGGACCAGTAGATAGCCTTGACTTACGCCTGACTAAGCAAGATGACCCCGTGACCCAAGACAGTACACTCTCCCGTAAACATAGGTCATCCTCTCTATCCATGAATGACCTAGATCGACTTGACACTACTGTAGATAAAGAGGAAGAAATGATGTTTATATTACCAGTGAAAAGTGAGAGTATGTTGAGTCTGTATCGTTTGTACCTAGCAGAGGACGAAGCCGGGACTAGCCTTCACTATTCCGTAGAAGTATCCCGTTCAGAGGGTGATTTATCGGTCCTAGCAGCTGTTTCTAACCATGGGGTGTGTGAGGGTAAGAACGAAGGGGCTTTACATGAGGTATACCAGAAGCGACGAGCCCCAGAAACCAGTGGTAGCAAGGTGAAGAGACAACATAAGATACAGCGCGCTAAAGGCATGCAAAGGAGAGCTAAGAAATCCGTTGTGGTGTGTCCTACGAGCGCTAAGACACATGGAGGGCATAATGACACCCGCAGTACCAGTAGCGTCGGTATGCAAGTCGCCATCATGGATAAAAACCGAAGGAGGAATGGTATTATTACTATTCAAGACCCTTCTGTTTTGTCTGTAGAAGAGCTGTTTCATGTGTTAGATAGGGCGTCGTGCAGTAAGGTCGTGCCCTATAGTGACCCAAACGACACGTCCCCGCCGCCGCAACCACTCCCGCGACGACAGGACACCACAGATTATAAGAAGATATTTGTGAGTGAATACTTGTAAGGTGACCCACGTAAAAATAACAGAAACAGAAAACTACAAGACAGATAACAGAAATTACAAGAAGATTTTCGTGAGTTGAGTAGTCTACTTGTAATGCGGCGATAAAGAGATTCGCAATACAGGGCTCACAGAACGTTGGAAGGAGAAAACGTGCTGAAAAAACGTTTGATAAGATTAAACGTGCTGAAAAAAACGTTCTAAAAAGGTGCTTGATAACAAAGAAAACGTACCGAGAAAACGTACCGAAAAAAATGTTGTAAAAAGTACTACATTGAGACAGAAACTAATGTAAGAAAATCAATTGTTATGATAAAACGTATCGAAAAAACGTTTGATAAGATTAAACGTACTGAAAAAACATTTGATAAGGTGCTTGATAACAGGAAAAACGTACCGAAAAAACGTTTGATAAGGTGCAATGATATCAGAAACTAAGGTAAAAAAACCAATTGATATGATACAACGTACCGAAAAAAACGTTTGATAAGATTAAACGTAGTACTGAAAAAACGTTTGATAAGGTGCTTGATAACAGGAAAAACGTACCGAAAAAACGTTTGATAAGATTAAACGTACTGAAAAAACGTTTGATAAGGTGCTTGATAACAGGAAAAACGTACCGAAAAAACGTTTGATAAAATTAAACGTACTGAAAAAACGTTTGATAAGGTGCTTGATAACAGGAAAAACGTACTAACCAAAAAACGTTTGATAAGAATAAACGTGCTGAAAAAACGTTTGCTAAAGTGCTTGATAACAGGAAAAACGTACCGAAAAAACGTTTGATAAGAATAAACGTACCGAAAAAACGTTTGATAAGAATAAACGTACCGAAAAAACGTTTGATAAGAATAAACGTACCGAAAAAACGTTTGATAAGATTAAACGTGCTGAAAAAACGTTTGATAAGATTAAACGTGCTGAAAAAAACCGTTCTAAAAAGGTGCTTGATAACAAAGAAAACGTACCGAAAAAACGTTTGATAAGATACATTGATAACAGAAACTAAGGTCTAAAGAAAATAATTTAAAGGGCCCAATGTTTGATTTTCTCTAATACAGAACGAAGGAAAAGAGATATTTAAACAATAATAAAAAGGAGAGAGAGTTAGACATGCATAAATAAAATTACTCAAACTAATGATAACAGAAAGTAAGGTAGGAAAAATCTTTTAAAGGGCCCGGTGTTTGATTTTCTCGTCCTAATACTGAACGAAGGAAAGAGTGATTTAAACATTAATAATAAGGAGAGAGAGATAAAAATAGAACACAATGACGCAATGTTTAAGCCCTAAAGTGTTATTAGTACAAAAGTGAATAAATGCTCTACTATATTATCCGACCCGTTCGTATAGTGTTAGTGATGAAACAGTGTTAATAAGTGGTGAGATAGTGTTGTATAGTGGTGCGTTATGGTGACTCTATGGTGTTAAGTGAAAGTAGTATAATTAACAAATAACTATAGATGGATTTAAGAACCTATCATATGGAAAGTAAAACAATGAAGTATGAAGAAGTATGTAAGGAAATATGTGAAATAATAGTGACAAGCATATCAGGTTTATTATACTTAAGATGTGTATTAAAAGGATTGACTTATGAATATATATATAGACATTAGTGCAGTGAATTATTGTGTTAAAATAATACGGATACATTTTTTTTTTCACATATATATACTAAAGTTCTAAAGTTCTGGTAAATTCGTGTGCGTTGAAGTAATACGGATAATTCTTTTTTATTCACATATATATATACTAAAGTTCTAAAGTTCTGGTAAATTCATGTGCGTTGAAGTAATACGGATAATTCTTTCATTTTTATTCACACATATATACTAAAGTTCTAAAGTTCTGGTAAATTCGTGTGCACTGAAGTAATACGGATAATTCTTTCTTTTTTATTCACACACATATATATTAAAGTTCTAAAGTTCTGGTAAATTCGTGTGCGTTGAAGTAATACGGATAATTCTTTCTTTTTTATTCACACATATATACTAAAGTTCTAAAGTTCTGGTAAATTTGTGTGCGTTGAAGTAATACGGATAATTCTTTCTTTTTTATTCACACATATATATACTAAAGTTTAAAAGTTCTGGTAAATTCGTGTGCGTTGAAGTAATACGGATAATTCTTTTTTCTATTCACACATATATACTAAAGTTTAAAAGTTCTGGTAAATTCGTGTGCGTTGAAGTAATACGGATAATTTTTTTTTTTATTCACATATATATACTAAAGTTCTAAAGTTCTGGTAAATTCGTGTGCGTTGAAGTAATACGGATAATTCTTTTTTTTACTCACATATATATACTAAAGTTCTAAAGTTCTGGTAAATTCGTGTGCACTGAAGTAATACGGATAATTCTTTCTTTTTTATTCACACATATACACTAAAGTTCTAAAGTTCTGGTAAATTCGTGTGCACTGAAGTAATACGGATAATTCTTTCTTTTTTATTCACACATATATATATACTAAAGTTCTAAAGTTCTGGTAAATTCGTGTGCGTTGAAGTAATACGGATAATTATTTTTTTTATTCACATATATATATACTAAAGTTCTAAAGTTCTGGTAAATTCGTGTGCATTGAAGTAATACAGATATTATTTCTTTTTGGGTATAATGCTAAAGTTCTAAGTTCGCAGGCGAGTTGGACCTTTTTTCCTTCCTCATACGCCATTCCCGGTAGCAAATTCCCGTTCCCTATGCGAGTATGTGGTTTCCGAGTGAAGACGCCTGGCTGTAGCTCCGAAACTAACCATAGGATTCTCTCGAAAATGCCCTCATTGTGATTCCCACGCAAAGTTACCTTATTGCGACCTGGTTAACCTATCCCACCTTATCCGTAACCTAAACGTAACCTAACCTGACGTGTTCAAGAGTAAGCGCCACATACTCTTCTAGAAAACAGGAATATGCTACCCGGCGACTTGCTACCGGTATGCTACAGCCATTACTACAGGCTACTACAGGCTACTACAGGCTACTACAGGCTACTACAGGCTACTACAGGCTACTTCCTACACGCTGCCCACCTACCTACCTACCTCTTAATGCTATATCATTTCCTACGCACCAAGCTGTTCACACACACATACACACACACACACACACACACACACACACACACACACACACACACACACACACACACACACACTTGTAATTGACCAAGCTAATTACACTCGTTAGCACCTAATTACTGTATTTAATTCCTCATTAGTACCTTGTGTATATAACTTAAATAATACAGTCTGATGTACATATACTATACTGTTACATACATACGTTACAGTGAAGTACTTTTTATATCACTGTCATGAAAAAAATTATATTGTTAACTGAAATATTTGAAGTTTTTTATTATTATGTGGGGAAACTTTTTTTTTTTTGGTGTGTGTGTGTATTTTAGTCTGCTAAGTAAGAGGTACTACTATGTGTATATAATTATGAAGTCTATATATTTTGTATCTTCTATCTCAAGGCGCTCTATAGGCAATACTATAAGAGTGACTTCATCTATTCATCATGTATGTATATATGACAAAATAAATATATATATAAAAAGTTTTCCTGAAATGATACTCAGATAAACCGTCCCCCTTTACCCCCTTCCCCCCACCAAGCCCCCCCTCCCTCCACCAAACCCCCCCTCCACCCACCAAGCCCCCCCTCCACCCACCAAACCCCCCCTCCCCCACCAAGCCCCCCCCCCTCGTACTCCCCTTCCCCCTCCTCTACCCCCCCTCGTACCCCCCTCCCCCAACCCCAACCTCCCCACACCAAGCCCCCCCTCCCCCAAACCCCCCACAACAAACGCCCCCCCCTACCAACCCCATCGCCCCCCCACCGACCCCACCAGCTGACTCATAACAATACATGGTCTTGCAGGTACAGGATAGAAGTGTTCCTATATACTATGGAAACCCTTTCTATCTTTTGTGTAGTCATGCTATTTCATCTTCTAGTAGTATATCTTTATATAATCTAAACTCTACTATTTTTTTTTTTTTTTTTCTAAGGCTTTTTGGACAATACTGAAGAGTATTATTTAATAACATTGTTTGACTATTTTAAAAATATACTATACATATTAACTATTTTTTCTGAATGATTTTTAACTTTTTAAACCTCATTTTATGCCATTTCCAACCTTTTTTAATGTCTACTAACATCAACACCATAGCCTCACCTATTTATCATTCATTTTAAACTCTTTTCAAACTTTTTTTTTATGTACTTGATCCTTTCTTCTTATACCCCTTGATACTTTTTTTTCTTCCATGCATATTAAAAATCCTCCCTATCTTTCGAGTAGGTATTCACCCTGTGACATCCTCAATAAGTGCTCCAACCACGCTTATTTATAATTTACTATAGTTCTGCGCAACGATATTAACCTGTATCGTATTTGTACATATATATGTTTGTACGTACGTTTGTATGTACCTTCTGTTACGCTATGTATGATTTCTAAGATGTATATGGTTTCATTGCCAGTGTACAAAAAAATAGTGATTTTGATAGCGTCATTATTTTCTTTTGCTGGTCGAAAAATTTTGACAAACGTGGCAAAATATCTGTCTAAGTGGTCAAAAATATCTGTCACTGAGTGTAAAAAATATCTGTCACCATAGGTTGTCAAAATATCTCACTGAGTATGCAAATATATTCTGTCACTAGGTGGTTCAAAATTCATTTCACTATATTGTCAAAATATTGTCACTAAGGTGGTCAAAATATCTCACTAGTGGTAAAAAATATCTGTCACTTAGTGGTATAAAATTCTGTCACTGAGGTGGTCAAAATACTGTCATAGGTGTCAAAATTCTGTCATAGTGGTCAAATATCTGTCACTAAGGTGTAAAATATACTTTCATTAAGTGTTAAAATATTGTCATTAGTGGTCAAAATATCTTTCACTAGTCGTCAAATATCTGTCATAAGGTGTCAAATATCTGTCACAGTTGTTCGAATATCTGTCACTAAGGTGGTCAAAATTATTTGTCACTATATGTCATAATATCTGGTCATAGGTGTAAACAGATATCGTCACTAAGTGGTCAAAAATATTGTCATTAAGGTGCTTACAAAATATCTTGTCATGAAGTGGTAAAAATATCGTTCACTGAGTGGTCAAAAAATACTGTTATAGAAGGTCCAAATATCTGCCTAGGTGGTCAAAAAAATATCTGTCACTAAGGTGGTCAAAAATATCTGTCACTGAGGTGGTCAAAAATATCTGTCACTAAGGTGGTCAAAAATATCTGTCACTGAGGTGGTCAAAAATATCTGTCACTAAGGTGGTAAAAAATATCTGTCACTGAGGTGGTCAAAAAATATCTGTCACTAAGGTGGTCAAAAATATCTGTCACTAAGGTGGTCAAAAATATCTGTCACTAAGGTGGTCAAAAATATCTGTCACTGAGGTGGTCAAAAATATCTGTCATTAAGGTGGTCAAAAATATCTGTCATTAAGGTGGTCAAAAATATCTGTCACTGAGGTGGTCAAAAATATCTGTCATTAAGGTGGTCAAAAATATCTGTCACTAAGGTGGTAAAAAATATCTGCATTAAGGTGTCAAAATCTGCAAGGTGGTAAAAAATATCTGTCACTGAGGTGGAAAAAATATCTGTCACTGAGGTGGTAAAAAATATCTGTCACTAAGGTGGTCAAAAATATCTGTCACTGAGGTGGTAAAAAATATCTGTCATTAAGGTGGTCAAAAATATCTGTCACTAAGGTGGTCAAAAATATCTGTCACTAAGGTGGTCAAAAATATCTGTCACTAAGGTGGTCAAAAATATCTGTCACTAAGGTGGTCAAAAATATCTGTCACTAAGGTGGTCAAAAATATCTGTCACTAAGGTGGCAAATATGTCACAGGTGCAAAATATCTGTCACTAAGGTGGTCAAAAATATCTGTCACTAAGGTGGTCAAAAATATCTGTCATTAAGGTGGTCAAAAATATCTGTCACTGAGGTGGTCAAAAATATCTGTCACTAAGTTGGTCGTAAATAGGGTGACTTCCACTCCCTCTTTAACCCCTTGAGGCCCAGAACGTAATTTTCATTGTAATTTGGTTACCATTAGACGATTTTTAGTGACTATAAGCAATATTTTATAGCTATGACCTGTTTAGTATCCTTGTCCACTAACTCATTTGGTATATTCAGTTTCTTTGCGTAATTTTATGGCTAACAACATATGACTTCTTATAGCAAAGGAAAGATCTGGGCGTGAAGGGGTTAAAATAGTATAGGCAGGAGTTCCAATCCCGCTGAATCAATAGCATCCTTCTATAATTATGTTTACCTGTGAACCATATATTTCCACTGCTGCTGAATATCACGCGAGGACAAATAGATAAATATAACCACCAGTATCTTCACTCTTTCATCCCTTTCACTGGTAAACTCTGAAACTCTTCCTGTCTCTATTTTGTGATTGTGAGCGACAAGTGGATGTATATGGCTATGGATACATCATCAATATAATGCTATATTATTGTACACGCACACACACACACACACACACACACACACACACACACACACACACACACACACACACATACACACACACACACACACACTCCCAACTCTTGAGAAAAGAAGTGAAAGGGGAGATTTTATAGCAGTGTATAGAGCATCAATGGGTCTGGAAAAAATTGATAGAGAAGATCTGTTTGTGTAGGACGATAGAAGTGCAAGAGGTCATGAGAAGAAATTGAAAAGGACAACATGCAAGAGGGACAAAAAAAAAATACAGCTTCCCGTATAGAAGCATAGAAGCCTAGAATAACCTTGATGCAGAAGTGAATTAATGCAAGAAGTATTCAGGACTTCACAGGCAAGCTGGATAATAGTAGATTTGGAGACGGGAAGTACGAGCATAGCTTTTATCCTGTATGTTACAACTAGCTAAATACAACTAGGTAAATACACACACACATACACATACACACACACACAACACACACACACACACACACACACACAGACACACAGAGGCGGGGCGGAGGTAAGCCCTGCGCCCCGGGGGTGTGGTAACGGGCGGGCGGTCTGTGAACCCAGGGTCGCGGCCACTGAGTCAGCCCAGCGCCTCAGCACACTACCTGCTGGACGGCTATACCAGCCGGGCATAGCGGGGACCAAGGCACCGCTAACTGTACGTACACACACACACACACATTTACCATTAAGGCACGCTATACATGTTAAGAAAACGTGGATCTATTCAGTCAGATTATAGACACACTACTGTTGGACGGCTATATACCAGCCGGGCATAGCGGGGACCAAGGCACCGCTAACTGTACGTACACACACACACACACCTTTACTATTAAGGCACGCTATACATGTTAAGAAAACGTGGATCTATTCAGTCAGATTATAGACACACTACTGTTGGACGGCTATATACCAGCCGGGCATAGCGGGGACGCCTTGACCGCTAACTGTACGTAGACACAGGCTGGCTATTAAGGAAATGCTATCAATGTTAACAAAATACTGATACATTGGGGCAAATTATAGACCTCAAACTGGTAGTATTACCTC
>JACEEZ010020535.1:417088-419588 GCA_016584305.1 Chionoecetes opilio | reverse complement strand
TCCTTCTCTTTAGCTTGCATCCTTTCATTATCTTCCCCTCTCCCATTAATTCCCCTCTCCCACATACCATCATTGTACATGGTCATTGTTCACTTTTTGTCTTGTCCTAATGAAATCAATAGGTCATGCCAGCTCTGTTGTGATTGCAATAGGAGTACTGTAGGATTGCTCTAGTACTTTCCATGGCAGCTACAAGATCAAGTGAATCATTTTGACTGAGTAGAAATGGAACAAAATTACAGCAATTACCACGAGCAATCATGGTATGTGACTAGGAATACCACACTCAGACGACCAAGAACTAGCAAGCAGTGGGTTAGATCACTTGTTAGGAGGAGAGAGAGAGAGAGAGAGAAGAGAGAGAAGAGAGAGAGAGAGAGAGAGAGAGAGAGAGAGGAGAGAGAGAGAGAGAGGAGAGAGAGAGAGAGAGAGAGAGTGAGAGAAAGAGAGTTAGGGGAGTGAGAGCGAGAGAGAGAGAGAGAGAGAGAGAGAGAGAGAGAGGGGGAGGAGAGAGAGAGAGAGAGAGAGAGAGAGAGAGAGAGAGAGAGAGAGAGAGAGAGAGAAGAGAGAGAGAGAGAGAGAGAGAGAGAGAGAGAGAGGGAGAGAGAGAGAGAGAGAACCCACATTACCTAGACACTACGTTAAGATACCTTGCTTAGTTACTTGTTATGGGGTTAGGAGGGGAGAGAGAGAGAGAGAGAGAGAGAGAGAGAGAGAGAGAGAGAGAGAGAGAGAGAGAGAGAGAGAGAGAGAGAGAGAGAGAGAGAGAGAGAGAGAGAGAGAGAACCCACATAACCTACACACTACCTTAAGATACCTTGCTGAGTATAAGAATATTTACACTCACTCGAGAGGCGTAGAATAAGGAGCGATCTGATATAAGTTTTTAAGTAGATCAAGGGATACAATATAGGCGATGTAGGAAAAGTTCTTAAGGTTAGTAAGCAGGGTAGAACGAGAAGTCACGGATTCAAGCTGGAAAAGCGTAGATTTAAAAAGGAAATAGGGAGAAACTGGTTCACAAATAAGGGTGGTGAATGATTGGCATGGACTCAGTCGTTAGGTGGTCAAGCGGAGTCTATTGGGGTCTTTAAAAGGAGTCTGGATAAATTCATGGATGGGGAAGAGAGGTGGATGTAGGTAGTGTTAAGTAACAGGAACTACCTCGTGTAGGTCTCACGGCCTCTTGTAGCTTCCTTACTTTCTTATGTTCTTAAATTTTACTGGACGACACTCTTTGGATATTTAGAAAGGTAGTAGGCATATCTGTTGAAATATAGGTTTTTGGATACATCATCTTCCCTCTTGTGTATGTTGTGTATAAATAAAGATCCTATGCAGTAATAAGAGTGCACTTCTGGATCTAACACACACAGATAGGATGAACCATTGTATCCAGGAAAGATTTTATGAATAAATATCTTGTCGCCCAGTAGCTGAAAATTGTTCTTACTGGGCGACAGTTTTTCATCACTGGGAGACATTTTGGTCGCCCAGTTATGATGTTAAAAAATGCACTGAGAGAAAGACGTGAGTTTAGAGGGCGTGAGAACTTATACAATGATGTAGTGTTTTGTTTTTTCTTTGTTTTGTTATGTTAAGTCTTCTTGTTTTGTTATGTTAAGTCTTCTTGTTTTGTTATGTTAAGTCTTCTTGTTTTGTTATGTTAAGTCTTCTTGTTTTGTTATGTTAAGTCTTCTTGTTTTGTTATGTTAAGTCTTCTTGTTTTGTTATGTTAAGTCTTCTTGTTTTGTTATGTTAAGTCTTATTGTTTTGTTATGTTAAGTCTTCTTGTTTTGTTATGTTAAGTCTTCTTGTTTGTGTATGTTAAGTCTTCTTGTTTTGTTATGTTAAGTCTTCTTGTTTGTTATGTTAAGTCTTCTTGTTTTGTTATGTTAAGTCTTCTTGTTTTGTTATGTTAAGTCTTATTGTTTTGTTATGTTAAGTCTTCTTGTTTTGTTATGTTAAGTCTTCTTGTTTTGTTATGTTAAGTCTTCTTGTTTTGTTATGTTAAGTCTTCTTTGTTTTGTTATGTTAAGTCTTCTTTGTTTTGTTATGTTAAGTCTTCTTTGTTTTGTTATGTTAAGTCTTCTTTGTTTTGTTATGTTAAGTCTTCTTGTTTTGTTATGTTAAGTCTTATTGTTTTGTTATGTTAAGTCTTCTTGTTTTGTTATGTTAAGTCTTCTTTGTTTTGTTATGTTAAGTCTTCTTGTTTTGTTATGTTAAGTCTTCTTGTTTTGTTATGTTAAGTCTTCTTTGTTTTGTTATGTTAAGTCTTCTTGTTTTGTTATGTTAAGTCTTCTTTGTTTTGTTATGTTAAGTCTTATTGTTTTGTTATGTTAAGTGTTCTTGTTTTGTTATGTTAAGTCTTCTTTGTTTTGTTATGTTAAGTCTTCTTGTTTTGTTATGTTAAGTCTTCTTGTTTTGTTATGTTAAGTCTTCTTGTTTTGTTATGTTAAGTCTTCTTGTTTTGTTATGTTAAGTCTTCTTGTTTTGTTAT
>JACEEZ010020535.1:369588-409588 GCA_016584305.1 Chionoecetes opilio | reverse complement strand
CTTTATAACTGACGCCCTATTTATTTAGCTTATATTTAGGGGTTCTTAGGGTTAAAATCAGGTCTGTGTTAATAATACTAACTAAAATCTAGCTTTTTTTAAACCAGAATAGTTCAAAAGTAGCTAAAATCAAGCCTTTTTTTAACAGAAAAATTAATACCCTATATATTTAGCTTAGATTTTTAAAGACAATGTGTGTAAGATGACTTGGGTAATAACATCATAACAAAAACTTCACAACCTAATATAAACCACTCTTTTTTTTCAGTCTTATAATAACCACTCTTTTTTTTCAGTCTTATAATAACCACTCTTTTTTTTCAGTCTTATAATAACCACTTTTTTTTCAGTCTTATAATAACCACTCTTTTTTTGCAGTCTTATAAGAACCACTCTTTTTTTTCAGTCTTATAATAACCACTTTTTTTCCAGTCTTATAATAACCACTCTTTTTTTCCAGTCTTATAATAACCACTCTTTTTTTTCAGTCTTATAATAACCACTCTTTTTTTTCATTCTTATAATAACCACTCTTTTTTTTCAGTCTTATAATAACCACTCTTTTTTTTCAGTCTTATAATAACCACTCTTTTTTTTCAGTCTTATAATAACCACTCTTTTTTTCAGTCTTATAATAACCACTCTTTTTTTTCAGTCTTATAATAACCACTCTTTTTTTTCAGTCTTATAATAACCACTCTTTTTTTTCAGTCTTATAATAACCACTCTTTTTTTTCAGTCTTATAATAACCACTCTTTTTTTCAGTCTTATAATAACCACTTTTTTTTCAGTCTTATAATAACCACTCTTTTTTTCAGTCTTATAATAACCACTCTTTTTTTCAGTCTTATAATAACCATCTTTTTTTTCAGTCTTATAATAACCACTCTTTTTTTCAGTCTTATAAAACCACTCTTTTTTTTCAGTCTTATAATAACCACCTCTTTTTTTCAGTCTTATAATAACCACTCTTTTTTTCAGTCTTATAATAACCACTTTTTTTCAGTCTTATAATAACCACTCTTTTTTTCAGTCTTATAATAACCACTCTTTTTTTCAGTCTTATAATAACCACTTTTTTTCAGTCTTATAATAACTACTCTTTTTTCAGTCTTATAATAACCACTCTTTTTTTCAGTCTTATAATAACCACTCTTTTTTTCAGTCTTAGAATAACCACTTTTTTTTCAGTCTTATAATAACCACTCTTTTTTCAGTCTTATAATAACCATCTTTTTTTCAGTCTTATAATAACCACTCTTTTTTCAGTCTTATAATAACCACTCTTTTTTTTCAGTTCTTATAATAACCACTCTTTTTTCAGTCTTATAATAACCACTCTTTTTTTTCAGTCTTATAATAACCACTCTTTTTTTTCAGTCTTATAATAACCACTCTTTTTTTTCAGTCTTATAATAACCACTCTTTTTTTTCAGTCTTATAATAACCACTCTTTTTTAGTCTTATAATAACCACTCTTTTTTTCAGTCTTATAATAACCACTTTTTTTCAGTCTTATAATAACCACTCTTTTTTTTCAGTCTTATAATAACCACTCTTTTTTTCAGTCTTATAATAACCACTCTTTTTTTTCAGTCTTATAATAACCACTCTTTTTTTCAGTCTTATAATAACCCTTTTTTTTTCAGTCTTATAATAACCGCTCTTTTTTTCAGTCTTATAATAACCACTCTTTTTTTTCAGTCTTATAATAACCACTCTTTTTTTTCAGTCTTATAATAACCACTCTTTTTTTTCAGTCTTATAATAACCACTCTTTTTTCAGTCTTATAATACACCACTTTTTTTTCAGTCTTATAATAACCACTTTTTTTTCAGTCTTATAATAACCACTCTTTTTTTCAGTCTTATAATAACCACTCTTTTTTTCAGTCTTATAATAACCACTTTTTTTCAGTCTTATAATAACCATCTTTTTTTCAGTCTTATAATAACCACTCTTTTTTTCAGTCTTATAATAACCACTCTTTTTTTTCAGTCTTATAATAACCACTCTTTTTTTTCAGTCTTATAATAACCACTCTTTTTTTTCAGTCTTATAATAACCACTTTTTCCTTTTTTTTTCAGTCTTATAATAACCACTCTTTTTTTTCAGTCTTATAATAACCACTCTTTTTTTCAATCTTATACTAAACCACTCTTTTTTTCAGTCTTATAATAACCATCTTTTTTTTCAGTCTTATAATAACCACTCTTTTTTTCAGTCTTATAATAACCACTCTTTTTTCAGTCTTATAATAACCACTTTTTTTTCAGTCTTATAAGAACCACTCTTTTTTTCCAGTCTTATAGTACACTCATTTTTTCTTATATAATTTTTCTCTTATGAAAAAAATATTGTACAAGACTGAAAAATAGAAGCCACCTAGTATTATTAAGTTGTAATAAATTTTGTTATGAGTCTTATTACCCAGGCTCTTTAATACAGTGCTTTAAAACACTCTTACGTACGTAAATAACATCTTGTTCAGTTTATAAAAACTCTTTTTTCAGTCTTATATAACACTCTTTTTTTCAGTCTTATAAATAACCACTCTTTTTTTTCAGTCTTATAATAACCACTCTTTTTTTCAGTCTTATAATAACCACTCTTTTTTTTCAGTCTTATAATAACCACTCTTTTTTTCCAGTCTTATAATAACCACTCTTTTTTTTCAGTCTTATAATAACCACTCTTTTTTCAGTCTTATAATAACCACTCTTTTTTTTCAGTCTTATAATAACCACTCTTTTTTTTCAGTCTTATAATAACCACTCTTTTTTTTCAGTCTTATAATAACCACTCTTTTTTTTTCAGTCTTATAATAACCACTCCTTTTTTTCAGTCTTATAATAACCACTCTTTTTTCAGTCTTATAATAACCACTTTTTTTTTCAGTCTTATAGTACTACCATTTTTTCAGTCTTATAATAACCACTCTTTTTTCAGTCTTATAATAACCACTCTTTTTTCATTCTTATAATAACCACTCTTTTTTTCCAGTCTTATAGTACTACCATTTTTTTTCATATATTTTCCCTTATGAAAAAAAATATGGTAAAAGACTGAGAAAATAGAGTAGGCCTACCCTAGATATTATTAAGTTGTGAAGTTTTTGTTATGACGTTATTACCCAAGGCATCTTACATACAGTGCCTTTAAAAATCTACGTACGATAAATAAATAGAGTATCACGTATTATGAAAAAAAAAAAAAAAGCCTTGATTTTAGCTACTTTTGAACTATTCTGGTTTAAAAAAAAAAACTTGATTTTAACTACTTTTGAAACATTCTGGTTAAAAAGAAGCTTGATTTTAGCTACTTTTGAAGCATTCTGGTTAAAAAGAAGCTTGATTTTAGCTACTTTTGAAACATTCTGGTTAAAAAGAAGCTTGATTTTAGCTACTTTTGAAACATTCTGGTTAAAAAGAAGCTTGATTTTAGCTACTTTTGAAACATTCTGGTTAAAAAGAAGCTTGATTTTAGCTACTTTTGAAACATTATGGTTAAAAAGAAGCTTGATTTTAGCTACTTTTGAAACATTATGGTTAAAAAAAAGCTTGAATTTAGCTACTTTTGAACTATTCTGGTTTAAAAAAAAAAAGCTTGATTTTAGCTACTTTTGAACTATTCTGGTTAAAAAAAAAGCTTGATTTTAGCTACTTTTGAAACATTCTGGTTTAAAAAAAAAAGGCTTGATTTTAGCTACTTTTGAACTATTCTGGTTTAAAAAAAAGAAGCTTGATTTTAGCTACTTTTGAAACATTCTGGTTAAAAAGAAGCTTGATTTTAGCTACTTTTGAAACATTCTGGTTAAAAAAAAGCTTGAATTTAGCTACTTTTGAACTATTCTGGTTAAAAAAAACCCTTTATTTTAGCTACTTTTGAACTATTCTGGTTAAAAAAAAAACCTTTATTTTAGCTACTTTTGAACTATTCTGGTTAAAAAAACAACTTGATTTTAGCTACTTTTTAACTATTCTGGTTAAAAACCACCTTGACTTTAGTTAGTATTATTAACAAAGACCTGATTTTAACCCTAAGAACCCATAAATATAAGCTAAATAAATAGGGCATCAGGTATTATGGTAAAAAAAAAGGGCTAGATTTTAGCAAGTAGCTAATAATAACAGAGCCCTGATTTTAACCCTAAGAAGAGACCCTTATGCAACCCTAACTTAGTGTGTTGCCCTAACTTAGTGTGTGTGTTGTTGAGGGGGGGGGGGGGAGGGCACTAAATAACCCTTTCGTAAACCTTAATAACCTCTTCGTAACCTTAAATAACCTCTCTTACAAACCTTAACCAACCTTCTGTATACTGTTAAAAAATAGACCCGTTTTTTTTCTCCCCTTTTTTTTCAGTCTTTTACCGCATTTTTTTTTAACCATTACCCATTTTTTTCCTTTACCCATTACCCATTTTTTTCTTTACCCATTACCCATTTTTTTCCTTTACCCATTACCCATTTTTTTCTTTACCCATTACCCTTTTTTTTTTTACCCATTACCCATTTTTTTTTTACCCATTACCCATTTTTTCTCTTTACCCATTACCCATTTTTTTTTAACCCATTACCATTTTTTTTTTACCCATTACCCATTTTTTTTTTCTTTTTTTTTTACCCATTACCCATTTTTTTTTAAACCACCATTACCCATTTTTTTTTTACCCATTACCCATTTTTTTGTTTAACCCATTACCCATTTTTTTCTTTACCCATTACCCATTTTTTTTTAACCCATTACCCATTTTTTTCTTTACCCATTACCCATTTTTTTCCTTTCCCATTACCCATTTTTTTCTTTACCCATTACCCTTTTTTTTTTACCCAATACCTATTTTGTTTTGTTTACCCATTACCCTTTTTTTTTTTTTACCCATACCTTTTTTTTTAACCCATTACCCATTTTTTCTCTTTACCCATTACCCATTTTTTTTTTAACCCATTACCCATTTTTTCTCTGTACCCATTACCCTTTTTTTTACCCAATACCTATTTTGTTTTGTTTACCCATTACCCTTTTTTTTTTTTTTTTTTTACCCATTACCCATTTTTTTTTTAACCCATTACCCATTTTTTCTCTTTACCCATTACCCTTTTTTTTTACCCATTACCTATTTTGTTTTGTTTACCCATTACCCTTTTTTTTTTTTTTTTTTACCCATTACCCATTTTTTTGGTGGGTAACAGGCACTAAAGAGTCTTTTTGTAGGCAATTTTGTTCTACCCTTAACCCCTTCATGCCCAGATATTTCCTTTGCTATAAAAAATCGTCTGTTGTTGAGCCATAAAATTACAAAAAGTAACTGAATATACCAAATTAGTTAGTCGGCAAGGATACTAAACAGGTCATAGCTATAAAATATTGCTTATAGTCACTAAAAATTGTCTAATGGCACCCAAATTACAATGTAAATTACGTTCTGGGTCTCAAGGGTTAAAACCAACCTCCTGTATCATGAAACAAAAAGAAAAAAATAATGACAGAAACTAATAATTAATAATAAATGATAATCATAAATAATAAATCATGGAAAAAAATTGCCCATAGCTCTATCACAAATACGTAAATCAAACATATTTTTCGTAACACTAAAATTCAATAAACGTTTCAATGACTTCGATAATAACCACCCATTGATGACATAGGCCTACACTCAAAAATCATTCCTGGAGGATATTAGAAACCACTTACCGTAGGCTTAATAGCGAATGTTTGATACACACAGGCAATTATGGTAACGATTAGAGGGAACATAGGCCTCTAATTAAGACAGGAATAGTACATCAATATAAATTAGTGTGTGAATATTAGTAGTAATGGAATATTTTTTAGTTTTGGTATTAGTACAGCTACAACCACTACACGTTAGGGTGTTCCAAGTAGCCTGAACATTTCCTCCTCATCCTAAGGAGTGTTTCTAACCCCTACAACGGCCACAGGACAGGAAAATAACACAAGCGTGGTCTGAGGGGGCAAAACCCCCAGTGAGTTTAGGTTTGATAATCAAGGCCCTGGGTAGGTTAGTTAACTAGCAGGGGGATCTGCGGGCGCAGCCCCCCAGCTATGTCAGGAGAGTATTGGTCAATAGGGAGTATTGGTTGAAACTGCATATTAACTTTAGTTCTAGTGAGAGAGAGAGAGAGAGAGAGAGAGAGAGAGAGAGAGAGAGAGAGAGAGAGAGAGAGAGAGAGAGAGAGAGAGAGAGAGAGAGAGAGAGAGAGAGAGAGAGAGAGAGAGAGAGAGAGAGAGAGAGAGAGAGAGAGAGAGAGAGAGAGAGAAAGAGAGAGAGAGAGAGAGAGAGAGCAAAGACAATATAAGTGCAGCTTAGTTAAAAGAAAATATTTGATTATAACCCCATCAGGCATTCATTAAAATGATGACACAATTAATGAACTTAACATCATTAAAAATTTAGTATAACATCTTACGTATCATTTACTTTATATCATCATTCGCTCTTGTCAAACTATTAATTAAAGGTTTGATTTGAATTCATAACGGATTTGTTCCTGCCTGTTTCGAAATGTACCCTTACATCAATACGTAAAAATATACGCAAAAAGGTGAAAAAATTACATGTACATAATTACTATTATAACTCTTATGTGTCAAGAATATATATAAAAAGTTTAAAAAGTAATTATATATCAAGAATTATATAAAATGTTAATTTAAAGGGTTGATTCACGACAAAAACGATTTATGATGAACTCAAAAAATGAATCATGGTATGAATGCAAGTCATATTATCAATGAATAAAAAAAAATTGAATCACAGTATCATGAGTATCTTCCAGATTCATTCAAAACATCAAAACTGTTCAGGAAAACTATAAGTCTCAGCCACGAAATCGATGAATGCCCACTACCGAAAATTTACCGGGGAATTAACTAAGCTGCTCAATACAGGAGTTAAGTACAAAACATTACCTGTGTACTCACCACCAGCAACACGTAGACAGTAGTACATCGTCACCTGGCGTAGATTAACTGTACATTTCCAGCTGGATACACGCACGCACGCACGCACACGAAGTAACCCCTTCGCCAGATCTTTCCTTTACTAAAAAAAATTGCATGTTTTCGAGCCATAAAATTACGAAAAGTAACTTAATATACCAAATTAGTTAGTGGACAAGGATACTAAACAGGTCATAGCTATAAAATATTACTTATAGTCACTAAAAATTGTCTTATGGTACCCAAATTACAATGGAAATTACGTTCTGGGTCTCAAGGAGTTAAAGTTACGCAACACTATATATCTCGTAGCTATCGTATTATGCATCTTACACACAATGGAGACAGTAGACAGGTAACGTGATGTAACGTAGACAGTAGTATGTCGTCACCTTTCGTAGATAAACTGTACATTTCCAGCTGTACACACGCACGCACACACGAATTGACGTTACGCAATACTATATATTTCTCGTATCTATCGTATTGTAGCTAACGCCGTATTAACTACCGTATTAAGTAATGTAGCTAACGTAGACAGTAGTATATCGTTACCTAACTATCGTATGAGAACTGTAGATCACGCACGCACGCACACGCACACGTTACATCACATATATATCGTATTATAGCTAACGTCGTATTAGCTACCGTATTAAGTAATGTAACTAACGTAGACAGTAGTATATCGTCATATTGCGTAATCGTAGCCGTAGGACAACTGTAGATCACGCACGCACGCACACGCACACACACGAACCATCACATATTTATCGTATTACACACCTTATCTACAATATCTACACTGTTTCTTCACTTCCATAGCACTGTTATTATATAGTTTAATAAGTCACACGCTATATATGCACCAGTTTTCCTCTAATTAAGGGTCAACACACGCTAACACACGCGCGTGCACTCCCCTCGCTAAACAAAATCACTCTGAGCTTAAAATTATCCGATCGGGTCGATTTAGGTCTTCGAAAAATATAAATAAAATACTGAATTTAATTATAGACGTTATTTCTTGTGTATTTCCTTAACTTTTATTATATTTCAGGTCGAAATTGGTCTATTAATTATGTATAAGTGTAGAATTAAGCCTTAAACTCTTAAAATTGATACAAATAAATGAGTAAAAGCACGTTTTCGAATAATTATTTCCTTATATTTGTATTTACACTATCTGTCTTTGAAATATTGACGTACGTGTCTTTATATATATTTTGATGTACGTTTTTAGCTATAGTTAGGTTGTTTTAAGGCTTATTAGTTTTTATAATTAATTCTCAAGGTCATTGAAATTGTCCGATCGAGTCCATTTACCGTAGGTCTTCGAAAAATATAAATAAAATAAAAAAAATAATTATAAACGTTATTTCTAGTGTATTTCTTTAACTTATATTTTATTTATAATAGAAATTGGCTTATTATTTATTTGTAAATGTAGAATTAAGCCTTAAAATCCTAAAATTGGTACAAGTTACTGAGTTAAAGTCCGAATTCGAATTATATTTCACCTATATTTTGTATTTCTATGGTCTGGCTTTGAAATATTGACGTAGTTGTCTTTATACATATTTTACTGTTTGTTTTTAATTAATGTTTAGTTGTTTTAAGGCTTAATTAGTTTTTTATAGTTAATGTTCAAGGTCATTGTTGGCTTGCGCTGTGATCGTGTGAGACGTCAGTGTTTACATCACGAATATCCGGGAATATACAGGTAAATACGGCTATCTCATCTCTATGGTGTGATTTAATGTTAACTATATATACTAAAGTACATGAAAAGTAATGTTAGATCATCGGCATGGCTTTAGTTAGGTAGTAAATAGAGGTTTAATGACAGGGACTGGCCAAGGGAGGCTGTGTGTGTGACATTTTGTTCTCGACTTTCCGCGGTATATTCAAAGCATGGAGGAGAGGAGAATAGAGAAGGAGGAGGAGGAGAGGAGAGGAGAAGAGAGGAGGAGGAGGAGAGGAGTAGGAGGAGGAGGACCTACGAAGCTAAGCGGAAGAGGTCACAAGAAGAGGAAGAAGAAGGTTGATTTTAATGTTTTTTGTTGATAATCTGATGTTAATTACTCGGTGAAAGCACTTGTGTTATTTATTTAAGGTAATAATTGGCGCTCCTACAAGAAAGAACGTGATTTAGCCGATGAAAATGCGATTATATAATGATTTGGAAATAGTTTGGTCCTATATTAAAGAGATGTGGGCCCTCGCTGCTAGCCACCTTATAGTATTTGTTTCTGTGTAAATGTTGGTAAAACTGCAGTTTAGTACAACACTTCCTATTGACCAATACTCTCCTGACATAACTAGAGGGGCTGCGCCACCCCCAGACGGGCGTAGCTAGACATTTGGGGGCCCGGGGGGCTTACTTCCTGGAGGGACCCCCCTGCTACGTTTGCAGGTGTTTGGGGGGGGGGGGGCTGGGGGGTTCCGGGGGCCCTCCCGAGGAAATGTTTTAGAAAATGAACATATTTTGGTGCATTTTGACACTTTCTGAGACTTCTTTCAATGCCCATAAATCATTTTTAATCCGAATTAAGAAGCCTAGGCTGTGATGGCACTCAAAAGATACAGATTAAATTAAACACAAACTCTAAGGATTTTAAGTCAAGTTTGTAGAGGATCACAGGAGTTTTGTTTGATTGGGTGATGCATTTGGGGGCCCCCCTCTCTTGGGGGCCCGGGGGGCGATTTCAAACAGCCCCCCTCGCCCCCCCCCCCCACTTAGCTACGCCACTGCCCCCAGACCCCCCGCTAGTTAAGTAACCTAACCTGGGCATTGATTACATAACCTAACCTCGCTGGGGGGGGTTCGCCCCCCCGACCCCCCTTGTGGTAGTTTTCATTTGCGACGGGTGATGTAGGGGTTAGAAATGGTGCCAATGGTCTGACCTACAAGTTGAGGACGGTTATAACTTATAACTACCTTACCTGCCTTGTAATGCATTAAACTAGCAGAACCGAAATGATGATATACCGTACGTAGTTTTTCAAATGATAACCATAGTGACTTATTTTGTATGTCCAATATTTTGTGTGATTTCAGCTTATGGCTTAAACACTGTAATATTAAACTTATTATGACTCACCACCACCACCACCACCACCACCACCACATAAGAGTGGGTAAAATTTCGGTAGTGGGCATTCACCGATTTAGAAGACAAAACTCAGTTTCCGTGAATAGTTTGATGTGCCATGAATGAATCTCTTTTCATTCATCAAAATGCAAATTCTCGTGCACTCGTTTCTGTCAGAAATCAATGTTTGATTTCAACACCCCGTAATGGTCATTGGTAAAACTGTAATTTAGTACAATACTCCCTATTGACCAATACTCTCATGACATAACGGGGGGGGGGGGGCTGTGCTAATCTGCCCCCAGACCCCCCCTGCTAGTTAACTAACCTAACCTGGTCATTGATTACATAACCTAACCTGGCCTGGATTACATAACTAACCTAGACCCCTCTTGTGTTATATTTCATTTCCCACGGCTGTTGTAAGGGTTAGAAATGCTGCCAATGGTTAGATCTACAAGTTGGGGACTGTTATAACTACCTGACCTGCCTTGTATTGTAGTAACACTGCAGTAGAACCGGGTCATTATAGAGACACTTAAGTGGTGGATTCAATCAATCACTCATTGGGGGCATACGCCGGGGGGCGCGTCGCCTCGCCCACCCTACGACGCCACTCCCGGGGGTCACCACGCGCGAGTTCCCATGCAGGCTCCTTTCCCATACCAAGCAGCTCTCGACAAGCTCTCGACTCGACAGTGGTGTATTGAACAAAAAAAAAAAAATATGTTAACTATTACGCTAAGAACAATACAATGGAGTTACTAGAGTCACCCTCGCATATTTCTGGCTCTCTCTGAATCCTGTCTGAAGAAAACGTACAGTAGTTACTCCATGAGGGACCTGCAAAGAAAATACTTGGGGTGGGATTAGCAGTTTTCACGTTATTTAGGGCAATATTTCCATCTTTAGGGGTTATTCATTATATATTATTGATTTTTACGACATAAAACAACATATATATATCATAGGGTCATATTATACCCCATGACGAAACAGTAAAAGAGAATACTTGGGGTTTGTATTAGCACTTTTCAAGTTATTTAGTGCAATATTTCCATCTTTAGGGGTTATTCATTATATATTATTGATTTTTACGACATAAAACAACATATATATCATAGGGTCATATTATACCCCATGACGAAACAGTAAAAGAGAATACTTGGGGTTTGTATTAGCACTTTTCAAGTTATTTAGGGCAATGTTTCCATCTTTTAAGGGTTATTGATTATATATTATTGATTTTTACGACATAAAACAACATATATATCATAGGGTCATATTATACCCCATGACGAAACAGTAAAAGAGAATACTTGGGGTTTGTATTAGCACTTTTCAAGTTATTTAGGGCAATGTTTCCATCTTTTAAGGGTTATGATTATATTATGATTTTACGACATAAAACAACATATATATCATAGGGTCATATTATACCCCATGACGAAACAGTAAAAGAGAATACTTGGGGTTTGTATTAGCACTTTTCAAGTTATTTAGGGCAATGTTTCCATCTTTTAGGGGTTATTGATTACATATTATTGATTTTAACGACATAAAACAACATATATATCACAGGATCATATTATACTCCATGAGGGAACAGCAAAGAAAATACTTGGGGTGGGATTAGCACGGTTTACACGTTATTTAGTGCAATCTTTCCATCTTTTGTGGGTTATGGATTATATATTAGTCATTTCTACGATATAATTTACTCACGGCAAAGGCTAATTCATACCACTTTCCTTCCTAAAATAAGAGAAAGAGGATTTTAATTATCTGAGAGGGAAAAATGCACCTCAAAAAACAGGTAAATGTATTCATTTAGCGATCATTAGAGGTTTTTTTCGGGACATCTTCCTTAAAAAAATGATATTGAATGGTTTTGAATATTCCTGAAATAAAAGAAAGGGGCTTAATTTAACGGACTGATAGGGAAAAGATACATCAAAGGGGCTTAATTTAACTGACTGATAGGGAAAAGATACATCAAAGGGGCTTAATTTAACTGACTGATAGGGAAAAGATACATCAAATTTTTGCATGGCACTTATGCACTCTCTTTAAAAGAAAACTATTTATTTAAGGCGATGCATAAAGTCTTTTGGGGACATCTCCTTAAGAAAGATATGAAGGTTTTTGAAGATTCCTGAATAAGAGAAAGTAATTAATAATTAACTGAAGATTAGGAAATGTACCAAGCTAATATTTCATGATGAAGCATTCTGAACAGGTAAATCTATTGTGAAGATCATTCAGACGCTTTTTTCCGGGGGTATCTCACTTTAATTAAATGATATGAAAATGGGTTTTTGAAGATTCCTGAAATAAGAGAAAGTAGATTTTAATTAACTGAGAGATTAGAAATGTACTACCTCAAATATTTTCATGATTGAAGCATTTCTGAACAGGTAAATCTATTTGTTGAGCGATCATTAGACGCTTTTTTCGGGATATCTTCCTTTAGAAATTGATATTGAATGGTTTAGAAAATTTCTGAAATAATTGACTGTGGATTTGAATGAACTGACTCCGAAAAAATGCACCTCAATTTTTGTTATGACTTCTGCACTTTTGAACAGGTAAATCTATTTGTTGAGCGATCATTAGAAGCTTTTTTTCGGGACAACTACCTTAAAAAAATTAAATAGAGTTGTTTTGAAGATTCGTGAAATAATTGAAAGTGGATTTTAACTGAGAGGGAAAAATACACGTTAAAAATGTTCCTGCCTAAAGTTGCTGCCTTGCTTCACACTGGCTGACCAAAACCCATTACTTAAGTTTGTATTATATTAGTTAAGGACAGCAAACTATATACATGAATAACCACATAACAAAAGGGGTGTGAGTTATATAGTTTGTATTATATTACTTAAGGACAGCAAACTATATACATGAATAACCACATAACAAAAGGGGGTGAGTTATATAGTTTGTATTATATTACTTAAGTACAGAAAACTATATACATGAATAACCACATAACAAAAGGGGGTGAGTTATATAGTTTCACATTGGCTAAAAAAAACCATACATTATTTAAGTATATTTTATTAAGTACAGAAAACTTATGAATACATTAAAACAAGACATAAAAAGTGTGCTTATCTTTAATTAAGTACAGAAAACTTCTATATACATAAATAGCCACATACAAACAGGGGTGTGCGTTCTATAGCTTCACACACTGACTTACACAAACCATAATATCAAAGTTTATATTATATTAAGTACAAAAAACTTATAAATTGGACCATTAAAACCACATACAAAAATATGATATGCGAATATGAATCTTAGCATCACTACAGACGTGTATGTGCCACTGAAGACAGGTACTTCATATAAGCTGTTGTGCATGCCTCTTCAGTAACACATACAAGCCTGTAGTGATGCTAAAATTTGTAATATATGGCGCCTGGCGACATTAGTGCAGTGGCGACTATAGTGTTGTTGAGGGTAGGGAGAACAGAGAATCAAACCTGTGTACCCTTGACCCTCTTGGTAGTTATGAGTGCCATATGACCTCTGATATCTGGCACATTCACCTTTTTAGGCATTAAATCAATCAATTAATTAGTAGTTATGAGCCACTACTTCTTATATGCATAACTACTTAATGCCTTTATATACACTTAACATACATATATTTTGTGTATTTACATCAAGTATCAAAAAATATTGATATGCATTTCTCGCAGAGGTGATATTTTTCCAACACAATTTATTTGATTGTTTTTGCAGTGATTTTGTATTATATTAATATTGATATACATTTTTCTCAGACACAAATTATACTTTTCCATCATAACATATTTTTTTTCTGTAGTGAATTTAACGTAACGACTTAAGAATGTTTTCAAGCGGCACATATATCCATCAGTGTCTGTTATAAGGGGTCGTAACTCCACCATAAGTTACACCCTCAAATGCAGCAACTAATACAAATACTAATACAAATTTATGCCAAAAATATGAACCCCAGCCGTCACCACTAAAACTTTTGTACCGAACGCCATTATTTAGAAAGGAATATGACGACACAAGTTGCCTCACACATCTATATGAACTCTAAATGTGAATGGGGCACGAACGCAGGAACTAATATTAATGCGAATTAATACAAAAAATACGAACCCAAGCTGTTACTACTGAGCCACACTTCCGTACACCAATCAATATTTAGTGGCGATCGAACATAGGAACAAATATGAATTAATACGAAGGAATCCGAATTTATAGGAATTAGTACGAAGGAATGTGAATTTTTACGAATTGATACGAAAGAATGAATTTATACGAATGACTACGAAGGAATGTGAATTAATACGAAGGAATCCGAATTTATACGAATGAATATGAAAGAATGCGAATTTGTACAAATTAATACGAAGGAATGCGAATTTACGAATTAATACGAAGGAATCCGATTTTATAGGAATGAATACGAAGGAATGTGAATTTATACAAATTAATACGAAGGAATCCGAATTTATACGAATGAATACGAATGAATACGAAGGAATCCGAATTTATACAAATGAATACGAATGTATACGAATGAATACGAAGGAATGCGAATTTATACAAATTAATACGAAGGAATCCGAATTTATACGAAGGAATACGAAGGAATGCGAATTTATACGAATGAATACGAAGGAATGCGAATTTATACAAATGAATACGTAGGAATGCGAATTTATACAAATGAATACGAAGGAATGCGAATTTATACAAATGAATACGAAGGAATGCGAATTTATACAAATGAATACGAAAGAATGCGAATTTATACGAAGGAATGTGAATTTATATGAAGGAATGCAAATGTATACAAAGGAATATGAAGGAATGCAAATTTATACGAAGGAATGTGAATTTATACGAATGAATGCGAATTTATACGAATAAATAAAATTTCTTACAAACTAATACAAATGTACACGAATTAATATGAATTTATACAAATTAATACAAGTTGTTACGAATGAATATAAATTTATACAAATGAATATGAATTTATGAGAATTTATACGAATTTATACAAAAAATACGAACCCCAGCCGCTACCACTAAGCTATCGTACCGAACACTTATATTTAGGAAGCAACACCCATAACAAGTTTCTCAATACATAGTAACAACATTTCCGTCAAGAGAGCTTTAAAAGGAGGCTGGATAAATTTATGTTTGTGGATGAAAGGTGGATGTAGGTAGTGTCAAGTAACAGGAACTACCACGTGTAGGTCTCCCAGCCTCTTGTAGCTTCCTTATGTTCTTATGTTCTTATATCACTGTCCTTTTTAAGACCTCCTATTTAGGAAGCCATATCCATAACCAGCTTGTCAATCGTCACAACATTCCCGTCACTGTCCTTGGTAAGCCCTCCGAGCCTCTCAGCAATCTCAATGAGGAAGTACCCCGCCATGCCTATCACTACAAACACTATGAAGAGCTAACTTTACCTTCTAACTTTGCCTCAACTTATCTAACTTTGACTTTCTATATAGCCAGTGACACCATTTAGGAAACCACATCTATAACAAGCTTCTTAGGACCTGCTATTTAGAAAGCTTTTAGAAACTTTTCGGAAGCAACATCCATAACAAGCTTGTGAAGACCTATTTAGAAAGCTTTTAGAAACTTTTAAAGAGCAGCATCCCTAACAAGCTTCTGAAGACCTATTTAGAAAGCTTTTTAGAAACTTTTCGGAAGCAACATCCATAACAAGCTTCTTAGGACCTGCTATTTAGAAAGCTTTTAGAAACTTTTCGGAAGCCACATCCATAACCAGCTTGTCAATCATCACAACATTCCCGTCACTGTCCTTCTTAAGTCCTCCGAGCCTCTCAAAAATCTCTATGAGGAAGTACCCCGCCATGCCTATCACTACAAACACTATGAGCAGCACGATCTTGGCGTCCATACACAGCAGGGTACTAGTGGAGAAGGAGATGATGAACCCCACAGACTCCCACAGGCGGTAGTTACTGAACGCTGCCTCCGCGCACCCTGGGAAGATCACCCCGTAGAAGGCTGAAGGAGAGATAGATACATGAGTTTCCATCAGGGTAGCAGGGCAGAACAATAAGTAATTAGGGTAGTACAATAAGTAATTAGGGCAGAACAATAAGTAACGGATTCAAACTGGAAAAGGGTAGATTTAATAAAGAAATAGGGAGAAACTGGTTCACAAATAGGGTGGTAAATGATTGCAGTGGACTCAGTGGTGGGGTAGTTAGTGCGTGCAGTGGACTCAGTGGTGGGGTAGTTAGTGCATGCAGTGGACTCAGTGGTGGGGTAGTTAGTGCGGAGTCAATAGGGAGCTTTAAAAGGAAGCTAGATAGATACATGAGTTAGGCCGTAGAAAGAGCTTCATGTGTGACTGAATATTTTGAATGTGTTTGTGTAGAATGAATGTTTTCTGTGTATAATGCTGAAGGGAGGGAAGGAAGGAAGGAAGGAAGGACTCAAACATGAACTGATTGGAAGAAAAAGTTTGAATTCTGTTACTTTATGCAATGATACAGTAAAACCTCTCTTATTCGGACCCTCATTATTCGGAATTTGACATTATTCGGACCCTCTCTCTCTTTTTTTATTTTTTTTTTTATTTTTTTTATTTTTTTATTTTTTTAGGGGTCGAAATTTCCTAGCTATATTATACACCTAGATTTTTTTTTTTTTTTTTTTTTTTTTTTTTTTTTTTTTTTTTTTTTTTCCCCCCCCCCATATCCCCCCATTATTCGGATCCTTGCATTACTCGAACCACTCCTTGGCCCAATTAGTCCGAATGTGAGAGGTTTTACTGTACTTTGTTTTCTGCGGAAGATAGACACATGAGGTAATGGATAAATGCATGAGTTAGATCAGTTAAGATAGCTAAGATCACGCCGTAGAAGGGAAGATCACGCCGTAGAAGGGAAGATCACGCCGTAGAATGCTGAAGGAGAGATAGATACATTAGTTAGTCCATAAGAGCATAAGAAAATAAGGAAGCTACAAGAGGCCCCAAGACCCGGGGAAGATCACGCCGTAGAAGGGAAGATCACGCCGTAGAAGGGAAGATCACCCCGTAGAAGGGAAGATCACGCCGTAGAATGCTGAAGGAGAGATAGATACATTAGTTAGTCCATAAGAGCATAAGAAAATAAGGAAGCTACAAGAGGCCCCAAGACCCGGGGAAGATCACGCCGTAGAAGGGAAGATCACCCCGTAGAAGGGAAGATCACGCCGTAGAATGCTGAAGGAGAGATAGATACATTAGTTAGTCCATAAGAGCATAAGAAAATAAGGAAGCTACAAGAGGCCCCAAGACCCGGGGAAGATCACGCCGTAGAAGGGAAGATCACGCCGTAGAAGGGAAGATCACCCCGTAGAAGGGAAGATCACGCCGTAGAATGCTGAAGGAGAGATAGATACATTAGTTAGTCCATAAGAGCATAAGAAAATAAGGAAGCTACAAGAGGCCCCAAGACCCGGGGAAGATCACGCCGTAGAAGGGAAGATCACGCCGTAGAAGGGAAGATCACCCCGTAGAAGGGAAGATCACGCCGTAGAATGCTGAAGGAGAGATAGATACATTAGTTAGTCCATAAGAGCATAAGAAAATAAGGAAGCTACAAGAGGCCCCAAGACCCGGGGAAGATCACGCCGTAGAAGGGAAGATCACCCCGTAGAAGGGAAGATCACGCCGTAGAATGCTGAAGGAGAGATAGATACATTAGTTAGTCCATAAGAGCATAAGAAAATAAGGAAGCTACAAGAGGCCCCAAGACCCGGGGAAGATCACGCCGTAGAAGGGAAGATCACGCCGTAGAAGGGAAGATCACCCCGTAGAAGGGAAGATCACGCCGTAGAATGCTGAAGGAGAGATAGATACATTAGTTAGTCCATAAGAGCATAAGAAAATAAGGAAGCTACAAGAGGCCCCAAGACCCGGGGAAGATCACGCCGTAGAAGGGAAGATCACCCCGTAGAAGGGAAGATCACGCCGTAGAATGCTGAAGGAGAGATAGATACATTAGTTAGTCCATAAGAGCATAAGAAAATAAGGAAGCTACAAGAGGCCCCAAGACCCGGGGAAGATCACGCCGTAGAAGGGAAGATCACGCCGTAGAAGGGAAGATCACCCCGTAGAAGGGAAGATCACGCCGTAGAATGCTGAAGGAGAGATAGATACATTAGTTAGTCCATAAGAGCATAAGAAAATAAGGAAGCTACAAGAGGCCCCAAGACCCGGGGAAGATCACGCCGTAGAATTCTGAAGGGAAGGATAGAAGGAAGGACAAAAACATTAGCTTATTGGAAGAAAAGTTAGGATTGTGTTACTTTATATAATGATACTTTGTTTTCCTGTTATTTGTGCTACCAAATAGTCCCTAGAAACTGGTTCTGTGTGGCTGTTGGTGTGTTTCTAAGAGAGGCAGTGACTGTGTGGTGGTTAGTTGAGTCACTCTTTAGTCGTGTAGAATGCTGCGGAACATAAGGAGAGTTAGTCCCTAGAAACTGGTTCTGTGTGGCTGTTGGTGTGTTTCTAAGAGAGGCAGTGACTGTGTGGTGGTTAGTTGAGTCACTCTTTAGTCGTGTAGAATGCTGCGGAACATAAGGAGAGTTAGTCCCTAGAAACTGGTTCTGTGTGGCTGTTGGTGTGTTTCTAAGAGAGGCAGTGACTGTGTGGTGGTTAGTTGAGTCACTCTTTAGTCGTGTAGAATGCTGCGGAACATAAGGAGAGTTAGTCCCTAGAAACTGGTTCTGTGTGGCTGTTGGTGTGTTTCTAAGAGAGGCAGTGACTGTGTGGTGGTTAGTTGAGTCACTCTTTAGTCGTGTAGAATGCTGCGGAACATAAGGAGAGTTAGTCCCTAGAAACTGGTTCTGTGTGGCTGTTGGTGTGTTTCTAAGAGAGGCAGTGACTGTGTGGTGGTTAGTTGAGTCACTCTTTAGTCGTGTAGAATGCTGCGGAACATAAGGAGAGTTAGTCCCTAGAAACTGGTTCTGTGTGGCTGTTGGTGTGTTTCTAAGAGAGGCAGTGACTGTGTGGTGGTTAGTTGAGTCACTCTTTAGTCGTGTAGAATGCTGCGGAACATAAGGAGAGTTAGTCCCTAGAAACTGGTTCTGTGTGGCTGTTGGTGTGTTTCTAAGAGAGGCAGTGACTGTGTGGTGGTTAGTTGAGTCACTCTTTAGTCGTGTAGAATGCTGCGGAACATAAGGAGAGTTAGTCCCTAGAAACTGGTTCTGTGTGGCTGTTGGTGTGTTTCTAAGAGAGGCAGTGACTGTGTGGTGGTTAGTTGAGTCACTCTTTAGTCGTGTAGAATGCTGCGGAACATAAGGAGAGTTAGTCCCTAGAAACTGGTTCTGTGTGGCTGTTGGTGTGTTTCTAAGAGAGGCAGTGACTGTGTGGTGGTTAGTTGAGTCACTCTTTAGTCGTGTAGAATGCTGCGGAACATAAGGAGAGTTAGTCCCTAGAAACTGGTTCTGTGTGGCTGTTGGTGTGTTTCTAAGAGAGGCAGTGACTGTGTGGTGGTTAGTTGAGTCACTCTTTAGTCGTGTAGAATGCTGCGGAACATAAGGAGAGTTAGTCCCTAGAAACTGGTTCTGTGTGGCTGTTGGTGTGTTTCTAAGAGAGGCAGTGACTGTGTGGTGGTTAGTTGAGTCACTCTTTAGTCGTGTAGAATGCTGCGGAACATAAGGAGAGTTAGTCCCTAGAAACTGGTTCTGTGTGGCTGTTGGTGTGTTTCTAAGAGAGGCAGTGACTGTGTGGTGGTTAGTTGAGTCACTCTTTAGTCGTGTAGAATGCTGCGGAACATAAGGAGAGTTAGTCCCTAGAAACTGGTTCTGTGTGGCTGTTGGTGTGTTTCTAAGAGAGGCAGTGACTGTGTGGTGGTTAGTTGAGTCACTCTTTAGTCGTGTAGAATGCTGCGGAACATAAGGAGAGTTAGTCCCTAGAAACTGGTTCTGTGTGGCTGTTGGTGTGTTTCTAAGAGAGGCAGTGACTGTGTGGTGGTTAGTTGAGTCACTCTTTAGTCGTGTAGAATGCTGCGGAACATAAGGAGAGTTAGTCCCTAGAAACTGGTTCTGTGTGGCTGTTGGTGTGTTTCTAAGAGAGGCAGTGACTGTGTGGTGGTTAGTTGAGTCACTCTTTAGTCGTGTAGAATGCTGCGGAACATAAGGAGAGTTAGTCCCTAGAAACTGGTTCTGTGTGGCTGTTGGTGTGTTTCTAAGAGAGGCAGTGACTGTGTGGTGGTTAGTTGAGTCACTCTTTAGTCGTGTAGAATGCTGCGGAACATAAGGAGAGTTAGTCCCTAGAAACTGGTTCTGTGTGGCTGTTGGTGTGTTTCTAAGAGAGGCAGTGACTGTGTGGTGGTTAGTTGAGTCACTCTTTAGTCGTGTAGAATGCTGCGGAACATAAGGAGAGTTAGTCCCTAGAAACTGGTTCTGTGTGGCTGTTGGTGTGTTTCTAAGAGAGGCAGTGACTGTGTGGTGGTTAGTTGAGTCACTCTTTAGTCGTGTAGAATGCTGCGGAACATAAGGAGAGTTAGTCCCTAGAAACTGGTTCTGTGTGGCTGTTGGTGTGTTTCTAAGAGAGGCAGTGACTGTGTGGTGGTTAGTTGAGTCACTCTTTAGTCGTGTAGAATGCTGCGGAACATAAGGAGAGTTAGTCCCTAGAAACTGGTTCTGTGTGGCTGTTGGTGTGTTTCTAAGAGAGGCAGTGACTGTGTGGTGGTTAGTTGAGTCACTCTTTAGTCGTGTAGAATGCTGCGGAACATAAGGAGAGTTAGTCCCTAGAAACTGGTTCTGTGTGGCTGTTGGTGGTGTTTCTAAGAGAGGCAGTGACTGTGTGGTGGTTAGTTGAGTCACTCTTTAGTCGTGTAGAATGCTGCGGAACATAAGGAGAGTTAGTCCCTAGAAACTGGTTCTGTGTGGCTGTTGGTGTGTTTCTAAGAGAGGCAGTGACTGTGTGGTGGTTAGTTGAGTCACTCTTTAGTCGTGTAGAATGCTGCGGAACATAAGGAGAGTGAGTCCCTAGAAACTGGTTCTGTGTGGCTGTTGGTGTGTTTCTAAGAGAGGCAGTGACTGTGTGGTGGTTAGTTGAGTCACTCTTTAGTCGTGTAGAATGCTGCGGAACATAAGGAGAGTTAGTCCCTAGAAACTGGTTCTGTGTGGCTGTTGGTGTGTTTCTAAGAGAGGCAGTGACTGTGTGGTGGTTAGTTGAGTCACTCTTTAGTCGTGTAGAATGCTGCGGAACATAAGGAGAGTTAGTCCCTAGAAACTGGTTCTGTGTGGCTGTTGGTGTGTTTCTAAGAGAGGCAGTGACTGTGTGGTGGTTAGTTGAGTCACTCTTTAGTCGTGTAGAATGCTGCGGAACATAAGGAGAGTTAGTCCCTAGAAACTGGTTCTGTGTGGCTGTTGGTGTGTTTCTAAGAGAGGCAGTGACTGTGTGGTGGTTAGTTGAGTCACTCTTTAGTCGTGTAGAATGCTGCGGAACATAAGGAGAGTTAGTCCCTAGAAACTGGTTCTGTGTGGCTGTTGGTGTGTTTCTAAGAGAGGCAGTGACTGTGTGGTGGTTAGTTGAGTCACTCTTTAGTCGTGTAGAATGCTGCGGAACATAAGGAGAGTTAGTCCCTAGAAACTGGTTCTGTGTGGCTGTTGGTGTGTTTCTAAGAGAGGCAGTGACTGTGTGGTGGTTAGTTGAGTCACTCTTTAGTCGTGTAGAATGCTGCGGAACATAAGGAGAGTTAGTCCCTAGAAACTGGTTCTGTGTGGCTGTTGGTGTGTTTCTAAGAGAGGCAGTGACTGTGTGGTGGTTAGTTGAGTCACTCTTTAGTCGTGTAGAATGCTGCGGAACATAAGGAGAGTTAGTCCCTAGAAACTGGTTCTGTGTGGCTGTTGGTGTGTTTCTAAGAGAGGCAGTGACTGTGTGGTGGTTAGTTGAGTCACTCTTTAGTCGTGTAGAATGCTGCGGAACATAAGGAGAGTTAGTCCCTAGAAACTGGTTCTGTGTGGCTGTTGGTGTGTTTCTAAGAGAGGCAGTGACTGTGTGGTGGTTAGTTGAGTCACTCTTTAGTCGTGTAGAATGCTGCGGAACATAAGGAGAGTTAGTCCCTAGAAACTGGTTCTGTGTGGCTGTTGGTGTGTTTCTAAGAGAGGCAGTGACTGTGTGGTGGTTAGTTGAGTCACTCTTTAGTCGTGTAGAATGCTGCGGAACATAAGGAGAGTTAGTCCCTAGAAACTGGTTCTGTGTGGCTGTTGGTGTGTTTCTAAGAGAGGCAGTGACTGTGTGGTGGTTAGTTGAGTCACTCTTTAGTCGTGTAGAATGCTGCGGAACATAAGGAGAGTTAGTCCCTAGAAACTGGTTCTGTGTGGCTGTTGGTGTGTTTCTAAGAGAGGCAGTGACTGTGTGGTGGTTAGTTGAGTCACTCTTTAGTCGTGTAGAATGCTGCGGAACATAAGGAGAGTTAGTCCCTAGAAACTGGTTCTGTGTGGCTGTTGGTGTGTTTCTAAGAGAGGCAGTGACTGTGTGGTGGTTAGTTGAGTCACTCTTTAGTCGTGTAGAATGCTGCGGAACATAAGGAGAGTTAGTCCCTAGAAACTGGTTCTGTGTGGCTGTTGGTGTGTTTCTAAGAGAGGCAGTGACTGTGTGGTGGTTAGTTGAGTCACTCTTTAGTCGTGTAGAATGCTGCGGAACATAAGGAGAGTTAGTCCCTAGAAACTGGTTCTGTGTGGCTGTTGGTGTGTTTCTAAGAGAGGCAGTGACTGTGTGGTGGTTAGTTGAGTCACTCTTTAGTCGTGTAGAATGCTGCGGAACATAAGGAGAGTTAGTCCCTAGAAACTGGTTCTGTGTGGCTGTTGGTGTGTTTCTAAGAGAGGCAGTGACTGTGTGGTGGTTAGTTGAGTCACTCTTTAGTCGTGTAGAATGCTGCGGAACATAAGGAGAGTTAGTCCCTAGAAACTGGTTCTGTGTGGCTGTTGGTGTGTTTCTAAGAGAGGCAGTGACTGTGTGGTGGTTAGTTGAGTCACTCTTTAGTCGTGTAGAATGCTGCGGAACATAAGGAGAGTTAGTCCCTAGAAACTGGTTCTGTGTGGCTGTTGGTGTGTTTCTAAGAGAGGCAGTGACTGTGTGGTGGTTAGTTTAGTCACTCTTTAGTCGTGTAGAATGCTGCGGAACACAAGGAGAGTTAGTCCCTAGAAACTGGTTCTGTGTGGCTGTTGGTGTGTTTCTAAGAGAGGCAGTGACTGTGTGGTGGTTAGTTGAGTCACTCTTTAGTCGTGTAGAATGCTGCGGAACATAAGGAGAGTTAGTCCCTAGAAACTGGTTCTGTGTGGCTGTTGGTGTGTTTCTAAGAGAGGCAGTGACTGTGTGGTGGTTAGTTGAGTCACTCTTTAGTCGTGTAGAATGCTGCGGAACACAAGGAGAGTTAGTCCCTAGAAACTGGTTCTGTGTGGCTGTTGGTGTGTTTCTAAGAGAGGCAGTGACTGTGTGGTGGTTAGTTGAGTCACTCTTTAGTCGTGTAGAATGCTGCGGAACATAAGGAGAGTTAGTCCCTAGAAACTGGTTCTGTGTGGCTGTTGGTGTGTTTCTAAGAGAGGCAGTGACTGTGTGGTGGTTAGTTGAGTCACTCTTTAGTCGTGTAGAATGCTGCGGAACATAAGGAGAGTTAGTCCCTAGAAACTGGTTCTGTGTGGCTGTTGGTGTGTTTCTAAGAGAGGCAGTGACTGTGTGGTGGTTAGTTGAGTCACTCTTTAGTCGTGTAGAATGCTGCGGAACACAAGGAGAGTTAGTCCCTAGAAACTGGTTCTGTGTGGCTGTTGGTGTGTTTCTAAGAGAGGCAGTGACTGTGTGGTGGTTAGTTGAGTCACTCTTTAGTCGTGTAGAATGCTGCGGAACACAAGGAGAGTTAGTCCCTAGAAACTGGTTCTGTGTGGCTGTTGGTGTGTTTCTAAGAGAGGCAGTGACTGTGTGGTGGTTAGTTGAGTCACTCTTTAGTCGTGTAGAATGCTGCGGAACACAAGGAGAGTTAGTCCCTAGAAACAGCTTTGTCTATTTTTTACATTTTTTTTACATCATAAAGAACTGGCCAAGAGCAAAATGGCTAAGTAAAAAGGCAAAAGCCTTACAAACCTTTTATAAAAAGAGGTAAAAATTAAAACCTGTTTGTATTTGCTTGCCTTAGATGAGCTACACACACTGTCCACCAAAAGAGGTTGTCAGTAAGCGGCTTCACGTCAAGTGACGCCGTCTGTGAGAAGCCGAGAAGAAGTGTTGGAGTGTACGTACCGTTGATCTGTGTCTGCCACACTGCGTCGGACACCCCCCACAGGCCCGCCAGCAGGAAGAAGATGACCGTGTCGTCGGGGTGCGGCCGCCACCAGATGAGGGTGATGATGACGCCCACATTGATGAGAGAGCCCATGATGAAGATGGGCACGCGCCCCACCCTCTTCACCAGGGGACTGAAGGTGATGGAGCAGATGGCGTCGCACACGCCGTAGCAGATCATCACGTAGCCCACCATGTGCACGCCCAGACCACACGACACATAGGCCTGCAAGGTGTATTGGCATTTATTTACCAGGGTCATATGCATGATTACACATACAGGGTCAGTCAGTACCCACCCACCAGTCATGCACGCATGCACCTGTATGTGCCTGATGCACACCACCACAAGGGCCCACACAGCCCTGTACTTGCTTCACACTGCACTGTACTTGCCCCCCAGGGACCCACCCGCCCACCCTGGGCCAAAAGCCTGGGTAAATCTGCAGCTCAATGCAATACTTGAACATTGGTTGTGTAACCTGACTAGCTAGGGGGGCTGTGCCCCCTTAGACCAACCCCCTGCTAATTCACTAACCTAACCTGGACATTGGTTATGTAGCCTGACTAAGGGGAACGCACCCTCTCCCAGAAATACTGGGTGTTATTATTCATTTGCGACGGCTGATGTTATAAGGGTTAGAAATGCTGCCAATAATTAGATCTACAAGCTGAGGACGGTTATAAGTACATGCCTTGTATTGTATTAACCCTGCAGTGGGGTCAAAGAGTGACTTACGGCAGTGTAGTCACTGGAAGAATGATTGTACTAACAGTGCAGTGGTCAAAGTGTGACTTACGGTGTAGTCACTGGAAGAATGATTGTACTAACAGTGCAGTGGGGTCAAAGAGTGACTTACGGCGGTGTAGTCACTGGAAGAATGATTGTACTAACAGTGCAGTGGGGTCAAAGAGTGACTTACGGCAGTGTAGTCACTGGAAGAATGATTGTACTAACAGTGCAGTGGTCAAAGTGTGACTTGTGGTGTAGTCAGACTGGAAGAATGATTGTACTAACAGTGCAGTGGGGTCAAAGAGTGACTTACGGCGGTGTAGTCAGACTGGAAGAATGATTGTACTAACAGTGCAGTGGGGTCAAAGAGTGACTTACGGCGGTGTAGTCAGACTGGAAGAATGATTGTACTAACAGTGCAGTGGGGTCAAAGTGTGACTTACGGCAGTGTAGTCAGACTGGAAGAATGATTGTACTAACAGTGCAGTGGGTCAAAGTGTGACTTACGGCGGTGTAGTCAGACTGGAAGAATGATTGTACTAACAGTGCAGTGGGGTCAAAGAGTGACTTACGGCGGTGTAGTCAGACTGGAAGAATGATTGTACTAACAGTGCAGTGGGGTCAAAGAGTGACTTACGGCGGTGTAGTCAGACTGGAAGAATGATTGTACTAACAGTGCAGTGGGGTCAAAGTGTGACTTACGGCGGTGTAGTCAGACTGGAAGAATGATTGTACTAACAGTGCAGTGGTCAAAGAGTGACTTACGGCGGTGTAGTCAGACTGGAAGAATGATTGTACTAACAGTGCAGTGGGGTCAAAGAGTGACTTACGGCGGTGTAGTCAGACTGGAAGAATGATTGTACTAACAGTGCAGTGGGGTCAAAGTGTGACTTACGGCGGTGTAGTCAGACTGGAAGAATGATTGTACTAACAGTGCAGTGGGGTCAAAGTGTGACTTACGGCAGTGTAGTCAGACTGGAAGAATGATTGTACTAACAGTGCAGTGGGGTCAAAGTGTGACTTACGGCAGTGTAGTCAGACTGGAAGAATGATTGTACTAACAGTGCAGTGGGTCAAAGTGTGACTTACGGCGGTGTAGTCAGACTGGAAGAATGATTGTACTAACAGTGCAGTGGGGTCAAAGAGTGACTTACGGCGGTGTAGTCAGACTGGAAGAATGATTGTACTAACAGTGCAGTGGGGTCAAAGAGTGACTTACGGCGGTGTAGTCAGACTGGAAGAATGATTGTACTAACAGTGCAGTGGGGTCAAAGTGTGACTTACGGCGGTGTAGTCAGACTGGAAGAATGATTGTACTAACAGTGCAGTGGGTCAAAGAGTGACTTACGGCGGTGTAGTCAGACTGGAAGAATGATTGTACTAACAGTGCAGTGGGGTCAAAGAGTGACTTACGGCAGTGTAGTCAGACTGGAAGAATGATTGTACTAACAGTGCAGTGGGGTCAAAGTGTGACTTGTGGTGTAGTCAGACTGGAAGAATGATTGTACTAACAGTGCAGTGGGGTCAAAGAGTGACTTACGGCGGTGTAGTCAGACTGGAAGAATGATTGTACTAACAGTGCAGTGGGGTCAAAGTGTGACTTACGGCAGTGTAGTCAGACTGGAAGAATGATTGTACTAACAGTGCAGTGGGGTCAAAGAGTGACTTACGGCGGTGTAGTCAGACTGGAAGAATGATTGTACTAACAGTGCAGTGGGGTCAAAGTGTGACTTACGGCGGTGTAGTCAGACTGGAAGAATGATTGTACTAACAGTGCAGTGGGGTCAAAGAGTGACTTACGGCGGTGTAGTCAGACTGGAAGAATGATTGTACTAACAGTGCAGTGGTCAAAGAGTGACTTACGGCGGTGTAGTCAGACTGGAAGAATGATTGTACTAACAGTGCAGTGGGGTCAAAGAGTGACTTACGGCGGTGTAGTCAGACTGGAAGAATGATTGTACTAACAGTGCAGTGGGGTCAAAGAGTGACTTACGGCAGTGTAGTCAGACTGGAAGAATGATTGTACTAACAGTGCAGTGGGGTCAAAGTGTGACTTACGGCGGTGTAGTCAGACTGGAAGAATGATTGTACTAACAGTGCAGTGGGGTCAAAGAGTGACTTACAGTGTAGTCAGACTGGAAGAATGATTGTACTAACAGTGCAGTGGTCAAAGTGTGACTTACAGCGGTGTAGTCAGACTGGAAGAATGATTGTACTAACAGTGCAGTGGGGTCAAAGAGTGACTTACGGCGGTGTAGTCAGACTGGAAGAATGATTGTACTAACAGTGCAGTGGGTCAAAGAGTGACTTACGGCGGTGTAGTCAGACTGGAAGAATGATTGTACTAACAGTGCAGTGGGGTCAAAGAGTGACTTACGGCAGTGTAGTCAGACTGGAAGAATGATTGTACTAACAGTGCAGTGGGGTCAAAGTGTGACTTACGGTGGTGTAGTCAGACTGGAAGAATGATTGTACTAACAGTGCAGTGGGGTCAAAGAGTGACTTACGGCGGTGTAGTCAGACTGGAAGAATGATTGTACTAACAGTGCAGTGGGGTCAAAGTGTGACTTACGGCGGTGTAGTCAGACTAGAAGAATGATTGTACTAACAGTGCAGTGGGGTCAAAGGTGACTTACGGCGGTGTAGTCAGACTGGAAGAATGATTGTACTAACAGTGCAGTGGGGTCAAAGTGTGACTTACAGTGTAGTCAGACTGGAAGAATGATTGTACTAACAGTGCAGTGGTCAAAGTGTGACTTACGGCAGTGTAGTCAGACTGGAAGAATGATTGTACTAACAGTGCAGTGGTCAAAGTGTGACTTACGGTGTAGTCAGACTGGAAGAATGATTGTACTAACAGTGCAGTGGTGAAAGAGTGACTTACGGTGTAGTCAGACTGGAAGAATGATTGTACTAACAGTGCAGTGGTCAAAGTGTGACTTACGGCGGTGTAGTCAGACTGGAAGAATGATTGTACTAACAGTGCAGTGGGGTCAAAGAGTGACTTACGGCGGTGTAGTCAGACTGGAAGAATGATTGTACTAACAGTGCAGTGGTCAAAGTGTGACTTACGGCAGTGTAGTCAGATTGGAAGAATGATTGTACTAACAGTGCAGTGGGGTCAAAGTGTGACTTACGGCAGTGTAGTCAGACTGGAAGAATGATTGTACTAACAGTGCAGTGGGGTCAAAGTGTGACTTACGGCGGTGTAGTCAGACTGGAAGAATGATTGTACTAACAGTGCAGTGGGGTCAAAGTGTGACTTACGGCAGTGTAGTCAGACTGGAAGAATGATTGTACTAACAGTGCAGTGGGGTCAAAGTGTGACTTACGGCGGTGTAGTCAGACTGGAAGAATGATTGTACTAACAGTGCAGTGGGGTCAAAGTGTGACTTACAGTGTAGTCAGACTGGAAGAATGATTGTACTAACAGTGCAGTGGGGTCAAAGAGTGACTTACGGCGGTGTAGTCAGACTGGAAGAATGATTGTACTAACAGTGCAGTGGGGTCAAAGTGTGACTTACAGTGTAGTTAGACTGGAAGAATGATTGTACTAACAGTGCAGTGGGGTCAAAGTGTGACTTACGGCGGGGTAGTCAGACTGGAAGAATGATTGTACTAACAGTGCAGTGGGGTCAAAGTGTGACTTACGGCAGTGTAGTCAGACTGGAAGAATGATTGCACTAACAGTGCAGTGGTCAAAGTGTGACTTACGGCAGTGTAGTCAGACTGGAAGAATGATTGTACTAACAGTGCAGTGGGGTCAAAGAGTGACTTACGGCGGTGTAGTCAGACTGGAAGAATGATTGTACTAACAGTGCAGTGGGGTCAAAGTGTGACTTACGGCGGTGTAGTCAGACTGGAAGAATGATTGTACTAACAGTGCAGTGGGGTCAAAGAGTGACTTACGGCGGTGTAGTCAGACTGGAAGAATGATTGTACTAACAGTGCAGTGGGGTCAAAGTGTGACTTACGGCGGTGTAGTCAGACTGGAAGAATGATTGTACTAACAGTGCAGTGGGGTCAAAGTGTGACTTACGGCGGTGTAGTCAGACTGGAAGAATGATTGTACTAACAGTGCAGTGGGGTCAAAGAGTGACTTACGACGGTGTAGTCAGACTGGAAGAATGATTGTACTAACAGTGCAGTGGGGTCAAAGAGTGACTTACGGCGGTGTAGTCAGACTGGAAGAATGATTGTACTAACAGTGCAGTGGGGTCAAAGGTGACTTACGGCGGTGTAGTCAGACTGGAAGAATGATTGTACTAACAGTGCAGTGGGGTCAAAGTGTGACTTACGGCAGTGTAGTCAGACTGGAAGAATGATTGTACTAACAGTGCAGTGGGGTCAAAGTGTGACTTACAGTGTAGTCAGACTGGAAGAATGATTGTACTAACAGTGCAGTGGGGTCAAAGAGTGACTTACGGCGGTGTAGTCAGACTGGAAGAATGATTGTACTAACAGTGCAGTGGGGTCAAAGTGTGACTTACGGCGGTGTAGTCAGACTGGAAGAATGATTGTACTAACAGTGCAGTGGGGTCAAAGTGTGACTTACAGTGTAGTCAGACTGGAAGAATGATTGTACTAACAGTGCAGTGGGGTCAAAGAGTGACTTACGGCGGTGTAGTCAGACTGGAAGAATGATTGTACTAACAGTGCAGTGGGGTCAAAGAGTGACTTACGGTGTAGTCAGACTGGAAGAATGATTGTACTAACAGTGCAGTGGGGTCAAAGAGTGACTTACGGCAGTGTAGTCAGACTGGAAGAATGATTGTACTAACAGTGCAGTGGGGTCAAAGTGTGACTTACAGTGTAGTCAGACTGGAAGAATGATTGTACTAACAGTGCAGTGGGGTCAAAGAGTGACTTACGGCGGTGTAGTCAGACTGGAAGAATGATTGTACTAACAGTGCAGTGGGGTCAAAGTGTGACTTACAGTGTAGTCAGACTGGAAGAATGATTGTACTAACAGTGCAGTGGGGTCAAAGTGTGACTTACGGCAGTGTAGTCAGACTGGAAGAATCCCTGCTCCACGCCGGACCAGATGGTGAGGGGGATGATGAGCAGCTGGTAGGGGTGGCGCAGCTGGTGGAAGGTGGCCACCAAAAGCTGGGACTGTGACTTGCCCTTGGCCTCCTCATTGTTGCCCAGGAACCTGAAGATGCAATGGATATAATGCCACTATCTTATTACTAAACTATAAGGTGCATGCATTTTGTAACCTTAAGAATGACCATGAAAAAAGAAAGCAACTTCATTATGCTTGTTTCAGCAGCAAAAAATAAGAAATAGGGTCTGAAAAGTTCGTCAGCTGATGGCGGAAAAATTTACTAGAAAAAAAAAAATGACTAGGGTGGCGAAAAAAAAGGTCTGCTATAACATAACAGTACAGCCAAATTCCAAACATCCGACCTCCAAACATCCGACTTGTCCAAACAACCGACTTTTTTCACCACTACACTGTGTCTTGTTTTGGCCATTTATTTTACTTCGTTTTTTAATGTTTTTTTTTTTTTTAATTTTTATTATTATTTTATTTTATAGAATACATTGATTTGTGGCTTTATTTATGCATGAATTTTACTTTCGCGTCTACCACTGGATCGGCCTTCAAGAGCTGCATCTTTTATGTTCTATACCATTTTGTCCTTACGTTTATGGTTACTGTGATATCCCAACATCCGACTATTCCAATTATCCGACCTACCTTCGGTCCCCCCAAGGTCGGATAATTAATACTTACCTGTAAACCTATACATAACAGTAAAAGTCATACCTTGATAGAGGATCGACAAACAAAATAATAATAACAGTGAAATATAGAAGAAAAATATAGAGAACAGTGACAAATAGGAAGCTATAGAGAACAGTGAAAATGAGAGAAATCAAAAGCAGAGTGAAAATCTTTAAAATACCCATAATAAAAGTAAAAGTTATACATATATACCTTGATAGAGGATCCACGAACAGAGCGATGATGATGGAAGACAACAGGGCCAGAACCAGGTAGATGCTGGCCATGGTGTAGCGCTGCCAGTTAGGGATGATTTCCTCCGTTAGGGTGGTGTTACTGCCACTACCACTGCTATTTGTTTCCGGGGCCACCGTCAGACAGAAATTGTAGCCGCATTGCCCCAGCTCTTCCTCCGTCTTGTTTTGTTCATCCACACCCACTGACAACACTGGTTAAGAACAGACTATAAGAACACAAGGAAGCTACAATAGCTACAATAGGCCGTGAGACATAACACCCACTGACAACACTGGTTAAGAACAGAATATAAGAACACAAGGAAGCTACAATAGGTACAATAGGCCGTGAGACATAACACCCACTGACAACACTGGTTAAGAACATAGAATATAAGAACACAAGGAAGCTACAATAGCTACAATAGGCCGTGAGACATAACACCCACTGACAACACTGGTTAAGAACATAACATAAGGAAGTTACTGTACAAGATAAATATTACAATGATATATAGAAAATCTCATTATATAGGGTGTTTAGGAGGTAATTGTATGTGTGCAGGTGTATTAAGGAAGAACATTAGGAAGCTACAAGAGGCTATGAGACCTACATAGCAGAGAATAATGATTAAATATGAGTAATACATGAATTAAGACAACACTGGTTATGTAGAAAGTCTTGTTATAGTGGGTTTGAGAAGAAATAGTGAGTATGTGTGCAAGGGAAGAAAAATATTGAGACATAGTGTGAATATAAAAATAATGTGTCTAAATGGTGATGGTATGTGTACAGGTATCAGGGAAGAGAACCATGATTAAATAGGAGTAATTGATTATTGTAAGAAAGTTTAGGCCCTCCAGAAAGAAGGATAATAGACTGTAGTTCCATGATTTTCAGGGTGTTATGTAGTGTTAGGATAAGAAAGTTTAGGTCCTCCAGAAAGAAGGATAATAGACAGTAGTTCCATGATTTTCAGGGTGTTATGTAGTGTTAGGATAAGAAAGTTTAGGTCCTCCAGAAAGAAGGATGATAGACTGTAGTTCCATGATTTTCAGGGTGTTATGTAGTGTTAGGATAAGAAAGTTTAGGTCCTCCAGAAAGAAGGATAATAGACTGTAGTTCCATGATTTTCAGGGTGTTATGTAGTGTTAGGATAAGAAAGTTTAGGTCCTCCAGAAAGAAGGATAATAGACTGTAGTTCCATGATTTTCAGGGTGTTATGTAGTGTTAGGATAAGAAAGTTTAGGCCCTCCAGAAAGAAGGATAATAGACTGTAGTTCCATGATTTTCAGGGTGTTATGTAGTGTTAGGATAAGAAAGTTTAGGTCCTCCAGAAAGAAGGATAATAGACTGTAGTTCCATGATTTTCAGGGTGTTATGTAGTGTTAGGATAAGAAGTTTAGGTCCTCCAGAAAGAAGGATAATAGACTGTAGTTCCATGATTTTCAGGGTGTTATGTAGTGTTAGGATAAGAAAGTTTAGGTCCTCCAGAAAGAAGGATAATAGACTGTAGTTCCATGATTTTCAGGGTGTTATGTAGTGTTAGGATAAGAAAGTTTAGGCCCTCCAGAAAGAAGGATAATAGACTGTAGTTCCATGATTTTCAGGGTGTTATGTAGTGTTAGGATAAGAAAGTTTAGGCCTCCAGAAAGAAGGATAATAGACTGTAGTTCCATGATTTTCAGGGTGTTATGTAGTGTTAGGATAAGAAAGTTTAGGCCCTCCAGAAAGAAGGATAATAGACTGTAGTTCCATGATTTTCAGGGTGTTATGTAGTGTTAGGATAAGAAAGTTTAGGCCCTCCAGAAAGAAGGATAATAGACTGTAGTTCCATGATTTTCAGGGTGTTATGTAGTGTTAGGATAAGAAAGTTTAGGCCTCCAGAAAGAAGGATAATAGACTGTAGTTCATGATTGTTAGGGTGTTTATGAGTGTGTTAGGTATGAGAAGTTTAGGTCATGAAAAGGAAGTTGAATAATGATATAGAAGGTGTCATTATACAGTGTGTTTAGGAGGTAATGATGAGTGTCTAGGTATGAGGAGAGGATACTGAGTCTATACTGAGTAATTATATAGCAGTTGGGGTTTTTATGAAGAGTTAGGTTTGTTATACTGATGAGTGTTTATAAGCATTGGGGGTTTTAATGAAGAGTAGTGTCTTGATCTATACTGAGTGAAGGTGTTTATATAAGCATTGGGGGTTTTAATGAAGAGTAGTGTCTTGATCTATACTGAGTGAAGGTGTTTATATAAGCATTGGGGGTTTTAATGAAGAGTAGTGTCTTGATCTATACTGAGTGAAGGTGTTTATATAAGCATTGGGGGTTTTAATGAAGAGTAGTGTCTTGCTCTATACTGAGTGAAGGTGTTTATAAGCATTGGGGGTTTTAATGAAGAGAAGTGTCTTGATCTATACTGAGTGAAGGTGTTTATATAAGCATTGGGGGTTTTAATGAAGAGTAGTGTCTTGATCTATACTGAGTGAAGGTGTTTATATAAGCATTGGGGGTTTTAATGAAGAGTAGTGTCTTGATCTATACTGAGTGAAGGTGTTTATATAAGCATTGGGGGTTTTAATGAAGAGAAGTGTCTTGATCTATACTGAGTGAAGGTGTTTATATAAGCATTGGGGGTTTTAATGAAGAGAAGTGTCTTGATCTATACTGAGTGAAGGTGTTTATATATGCATTGGAGGTTTAAGTAAAGAGAAGTGTTAGTAATGGTTACCTGTGGATGAGATCAGGTTACCCCACACCTGTGTTGACTGGAAGAACAGGAAGAATACTCCGAAGTAGCGCGTCACCATCACCTCCTCGCTCTGGCCCGTCAGCTGTGCGTACTTGCCACTCACCTACGCGGGAGAGAAAATCGCGTTACCGAGATGAATGTGATAAACTATAGGATTATCCAGTGCCGGATTTAGGGTGTAGGAGGCTTGGGGACTGTTTTGGTGGGGGGCCCTTCACAAGCATCATATTAGCATGGTGCTATATGAAAAACATTTATAACCTTCGCACTGTGACAACGATATGCCTGCTCTTGATAAATGGAAAGTCTGTACATTTACACATGACTGTATAGCAGAAGAGGGTGTGGGGGTGTGGGGTCTGGGGGGCAGTGGAGGGAGATATTTGACTTTTTGGCTTCCTTGAAAGTATAAATGGAAAGTCTGTACATTTACACATGACTGTATAGCAGAAGCTGGTGTGAGGGTGTGGGGTCTGGGGGGCTGTGGAGGGAGATATTTGACTTTTTGGCTTCCTTGAAAGTATAAATGGAAAGTCTGTACATTTACGCATGACTGTATAGCAGAAGATGGTGTGGGGGTCTGGGGTCTGGGGGGCTGTGGAGGGAGATATTTGACTTTTTGGCTTCCTTGAAAGTATAAATGGTAAGTCTGTACATTTACACATGACTGTATAGCAGAAGCTGGTGTGAGGGTGTGGGGTCTGGGGGGCTGTGGAGGGAGATATTTGACTTTTTGGCTTCCTTGAAAGTATAAATGGTAAGTCTGTACATTTACACATGACTGTATAGCAGAAGCTGGTGTGAGGGTGTGGGGTCTGGGGGGCTGTGGAGGGAGATATTTGACTTTGGCTTCCTTGAAAGTATAAATGGAAAGTCTGTACATTTACACATGACTGTATAGCAGAAGATGGTGTGAGGGTGTGGGGTCTGGGGGGCAGTGGAGGGAGATATTTGACTTTGGTTTAATTGGTTTGGTAGTGAGTGAGTCCAAATGTCAAGTTGCCCAGCTTTTTGTGGGGGCCCGTGCCTACGTCCAGTCCTGGGATTATTTCTACACTGGACACTCAATGGACAATACCTACCTTAGTCAAGTAAGAACATTTAGCGGCCCAGAGTGGAGCTCCCGCCAGTCCCACTAAGATCCCCGTGGGCACCAGGGAGGCCAGGGATGGGGCGTACTGTGCGGCGATGTAGGTGGAGTAGGCCAGCATGCAGAGGGCCATGGTGTACTTGGTCTTCAACAGCTTGATGAGCAGGGAGGGCACGAAGCAGCACGACACCACCAGCGCCACATAGATGATGGTCAGGGACAAGGTGCCGTCTGTCCTGGAAATAGAAAGAAGAGGGAAAAATTAGATATATAGTTAGATTCAGTGCCGTTTGTCCTGGAAATAAGGGAGAATAGACCATAATTTTAGGATGTTATGTGCCCTTTGTCCTGAAAATGAGGGAAATTGACTGTTATTTTAGGATGTTATGTACCCTTTGTCCTGAGAATGAGGGAAATTGACTGTTATTTTAGGATGTTATGTACCCTTTGTCCTGAAAATGAGGGAAATTGACTGTTATTTTAGGATGTTATGTGCCGTTTGTCCTGAAAATGAGGGAAATTGACTGTTATTTTAGGATGTTATGTGCCCTTTGTCCTGAAAATGAAGGAAATTGACTGTTATTTTAGGATGTTATGTGCCCTTTGTCCTGAAAATGAGGGAAATTTACTGTTATTTTAGGATGTTATGTGCCCTTTGTCCTGAGAATGAGGGAAATTGACTGTTATTTTAGGATGTTATGTGCCCTTTGTCCTGAAAATGAGGGAAATTGACTGTTATTTTAGGATGTTATGTGCCCTTTGTCCTGAAAATAAGGGAAATTGACTGTTATTTTTGGATGTTATGTGCCCTTTGTCCTGAAAATGAGGGAAATTGACTGTTATTTTAGGATGTTATGTGCCCTTTGTCCTGAAAATGAGGGAAATTGACTTATTTTAGGATGTTATGTGCCCTTTGTCCTGAAAATGAGGAAATTGACTGTTATTTTAGGATGTTATGTACCCTTTGTCCTGAAATGAGGGAAATTGACTTATTTTAGGATGTTATGTGCCCTTTGTCCTGAAAATGAGGGAAATTGACTGTTATTTTAGGATGTTATGTGCCCTTTGTCCTGAAAATGAGGGAAATTGACTGTTATTTTAGGATGTTATGTGTCCTTTGTCCTGAAAATGAGGGAAATTGACTGTTATTTTAGGATGTTATGTGCCGTTTGTCCTGAAAATGAGGGAATTGACTGTTATTTTAGGATGTTATGTGCCCTTTGTCCTGAAAATGAGGAAATTGACTGTTATTTTAGGATGTTATGTGCCCTTTGTCCTGAAAATGAGGGAAATTGACTGTTATTTTAGGATGTTATGTGCCCTTTCTCCTGAAAATGAGGGAAATTGACTGTTATTTTAGGATGTTATGTGCCCTTTGTCCTGAAAATGAGGGAAATTGACTGTTATTTTAGGATGTTATGTGTCCTTTGTCCTGAAAATGAGGGAAATTGACTGTTATTTTAGGATGTTATGTGCCGTTTGTCCTGAAAATGAGGGAAATTGACTGTTATTTTAGGATGTTATGTGCCCTTTTCCTGAAAATGAGGGAAATTGACTGTTATTTTAGGATGTTATGTGCCCTTTGTCCTGAAAATGAGGGAAATTGACTGTTATTTTAGGATGTTATGTGCCCTTTGTCCTGAAAATGAGGGAAATTGACTGTTATTTTAGGATGTTATGTGCCCTTTGTCCTGAAAATGAGGGAAATTGACTGTTATTTTAGGATGTTATGTGCCCTTTGTCCTGAAAATGAGGGAAATTGACTGTTATTTTAGGATGTTATGTGCCCTTTGTCCTGAAAATGAGGGAAATTGACTTATTTTAGGATGTTATGTGCCATTTGTCCTGAAAATGAGGGAAATTGACTGTTATTTTAGGATGTTATGTGCCCTTTGTCCTGAAAATGAGGGAAATTGACTGTTATTTTAGGATGTTATGTGCCCTTTGTCCTGAAAATGAGGGAAATTGACTGTTATTTTAGGATGTTATGTGCCCTTTGTCCTGAAAATGAGGGAAATTGACTGTTATTTTAGGATGTTATGTACCCTTTGTCCTGAAAATGAGGGAAATTGACTGTTATTTTAGGATGTTATGTGCCGTTTGTCCTGAAAATGAGGGAAATTGACTGTTATTTTAGGATGTTATGTGCCCTTTGTCCTGAAAATGAGGGAAATTGACTGTTATTTTAGGATGTTATGTGCCCTTTGTCCTGAAAATGAGGGAAATTGACTGTTATTTTAGGATGTTATGTGCCCTTTGTCCTGAAAATGAGGGAAATTGACTTATTTTAGGATGTTATGTGCCCTTTGTCCTGAAAATGAGGGAAATTGACTTATTTTAGGATGTTATGTGCCCTTTGTCCTGAAAATGAGGGAAATTGACTGTTATTTTAGGATGTTATGTGCCCTTTGTCCTGAAAATGAGGGAAATTGACTGTTATTTTAGGATGTTATGTACCCTTTGTCCTGAAAATGAGGGAAATTGACTGTTATTTTAGGATAACACCTATAACAGCAGGATACAACAGTAGGATAACAGCAGGACACCACCAGCGCTACGTAGATTATGGTTAAGGAGACGGTGCCGACTGTCCTGGAAATGATGGCATATTAGACATATTTTGTGATGGTGTGTCTAGTCTTTTTAAACAAGGCAGAAATTCCATTCTATCTTAAGGTCTCATGCTTATAATGATGCCTCTGTTTACCTGATACTATGGTTAACTATGATAAAATACAACTGAAATTTAGAAGAAGCGTAGTATTCCCTTCTTCCGGCATATATCCATTCTATCTTAAGGTCTCATGCTTATAATGATGCCTCTGTTTACCTGATACTAGGGTTAACTATGATAAAATACAGGTGAAATTTAGAAGAAGCGTAGTATTCCCTTCTTCCGGCATATATCCATTCTATCTTAAGGTCTCATGCTTATAATGATGCCTCTGTTTACCTGATACTATGGTTAACTATGATCAAATACAACTGAAATTTAGAAGAAGCGTAGTATTCCCTTCTCCTGGCATCAAATATCAGGCAGTAAGCAGCAAGGGGGCAGCATTTATCACCTCGTTAAAAAGAATAGACTACCCAGTATAACCTCTCATATTCGGACTAATTGGGCCAAGGAGTAAAGAGAGAGAGAGAGAGAGATAGCACACACACACACACACACACATGCACACACCACACACACACACACACACACACACACACACACACACACACACACACACACACACACACACACACACACACACACACACACATTACGGAAAAAAAACATACACCAGTGAGTCGTGTGATAATTACGAGTGAATAAATAACAGGAACTCTTAAAGAAATCTGGGACGAGATAATGTTATCAAAGGAATTACCCAGAAAGTGTTCAGACTTGTTGCTCCTACCTGCCTGCACATAACAAGACGAGAAAAAAAAGTTATCAATTACAGTAAAACCTCGCATATTCGGACTAATTGGGCCAAGGAGTGGTCCGAGTAATGCAAGGATCCGAATAAGGGGGGGATATGTTATAAAAAAAAAAAAAAAAAAAAAAAAAAAAAAAAAAATCTAGGTGTATAATATTATAGCTAGGAAATTTCGACCCCTAAAAAAAAAAAAAAAAAAAAAAAACCATTCTAGGTGTATATAGAGCTAGGAAATTTCGAGGAGGAGGTCCGAATAATGTCAAAGTCCGAATAATGAAGGTCCGAATACGAGAGGTTTTACTGTAATGTCAATATTAAAAAGGTTGATTAATAAATAGTGCAGTGATAATGGATGCAATTATTGGTAAGAGTACAGCTTAAACCAATACATAATTATCGGTGGTCTTAAGTATCCTGAACGCTTGGTTCTCATCATAAGGAGTATTTCTAACCCCTACAACAGCCATAGGACATGAAAAGGTACACAGGGAGGGTCTGGGGTTAGGTTAGGTTAGGTTAGGTTAGGTTAGTTAACTAGCAGGGGGTTCTGGAGGGGCACAGAACCCCCCCCCCCAGTTATGTCAGGGGAGTATTAGTTGAAACTGCATATTTACCCAATTTTTGTATTCTCGCTATTTAGTCGCACGTCGTGTGTTTTGTATGCAGTGTTGAAGTGTGGGAATGATGTGGTTTAGTTTTAAGTGCTTGAAGGGCAACAACAAGCCTGATCATGTCAACTAGGTAAATACAAATAGGTAAACACACACACTCACTTATTAATGGCCTGATCATGTCAACTAGGTAAATACAAATAGGTAAACACACACACTCACTTATTAATGGCCTGATCATGTCAACTAAGTAAATACAAATAGGTAAACACACACACTCACTGATTAATGGCCTGATCATGTCAACTAGGTAAATACAAATAGGTAAACACACACACTCACTGATTAATGGCCTGATCATGTCAACTAGGTAAATACAAATAGGTAAACACACACACTCACTTATTAATGGCCTGATCATGTCAACTAGGTAAATACAAATAGGTAAACACACACACTCACTTATTAATGGCCTGATCATGTCAACTAGGTAAATACAAATAGGTAAACACACACACTCGCTTATTAATGGCCTGATCATGTCAACTAGGTAAATACAAATAGGTAAACACACACACTCACTGATTAATGGCCTGATCATGTCACCTAGGTAAATACAAATAGGTAAACACACACACTCACTGATTAATGGCCTGATCATGTCACCTAGGTAAATACAAATAGGTAAACACACACACTCACTTATTAATGGCCTGATCATGTCACCTAGGTAAATACAAATAGGTAAACACACACACTCACTGATTAATGGCCTGATCATGTCAACTAGGTAAATACAAATAGGTAAACACACACACTCACTGATTAATGGCCTGATCATGTCAACTAGGTAAATACAAATAGGTAAACACACACACTCACTGATTAATGGCCTGATCATGTCAACTAGGTAAATACAAATAGGTAAACACACACACTCACTGATTAATGGCCTGATCATGTCAACTAGGTAAATACAAATAGGTAAACACACACACTCACTTATTAATGGATGACTGCAGGTTG
>JACEEZ010020535.1:362088-364588 GCA_016584305.1 Chionoecetes opilio | reverse complement strand
TTAAAGCGTAGAAAAAAAGAAAAAAAAGAAGCTTAGTTCAGTTAAGGTGTCTGTAGAAATAATAAAAGAAAAAAGCTTAGTTCAGTTTAAGGTGTATATAAATAATAAAAGAAAAAAAGCTTAGTTCAGTTTAAGGTGTAGAAATAAATAAAGAAAGAAAAAGCTTAGTTCAGCTTAATGTGAAGAAAAAGAAAAAAGCTTAGTTCTGTTTAAGGTGTAGACATAAAAAAGAAAAAAAGCTTAGTTCAGTTTAATGTGAAGAAAAAAAGATAAAAAGCTTAGTTCAGTCTAAGGTGTAGACATAAAAAAGAAACAAAGCTTAGTTCAGTTTAAGGTGTAGAAATGAAAAGAAAAAAGCTTACTTCAGTTTAAGGTGTAGAGATAAAACAAGAAAAAGCTTAGTTCAGTTTAAGGTGTAGAAATAATAAAAGAAAAAAGCTTAGTTCTGTTTAAGGTGTAGGCATAACAAAATTAAAAAGCTTAGTTCTGTTTAAGGTGAAGAAAAAAAGAGAAAAAAGCTTAGTTCTGTTTAAGGTGTAGAAATAATAAAAGAAAAAAGCTTTGTTTAGTTTAAGGTTTAAAAAAAGAAGCTTATTTCAGTTTAAGGTGTCTTTGAATTTCTCCGTTGAAAGATTTTAAGTCGTAGGAAGGCAGAAAAAATATAAATAAGAAAAGAAGAGAAAGCTTAGTTCAGTTAAGGTGTAGAAATAATAAAAGAAAAAAAGCTTAGTTCAGTTTAATGTGAAGAAAAAAAGAAAATAGCTTAGTTCTGTTTAAGGTGCAGAAATAATAAAAGAAAAAAGCTTAGTTCAGTTTAATGTGAAGAAAAAAAAGTGAAAAAAGCTTAGTTCAGTTTAATGTGAAGAAAAAAAGAAAAAAGCTTAGTTCAGTTTAATGTGAAGAAAAAAAAGTGAAAAAAGCTTAGTTCAGTTTAATGTGAAGAAAAAAAAGTGAAAAAAGCTTAGTTCAGTTTAATGTGTAGCAATAATAAAAGAAGAAAGCTTGGTTCAGTTGAAGGTGTCTTTAAATTCCTCCGTTGAAAGATTTTAAGTTGTAGTGAGGTGAGAAAAATAGGCAGAAAAAATAGCATCCTGTAAGCCTATTTATGAGGCACTGATAGATGGCAATAATAATGTCAACATGGTTACGGCTCAGTCTGTAGGGAAAAAAATATCAAGGACTTTGTATGCATATAAATAAGTCTTGAATAAACCCTTAATCCTATGTATAAATACAGTCAAACCTCGATATAACGGACTAAAGGGGGTGAGGAGTGGTCCGTTAAAGCCGATTGTCCGTTATAGCGAGGGTATTTTCCCAAGGGTGGAAAAATATATGAAAAAAACGGAACAATTGTGAAATAAATAAGAAATAATCACAAACACAACCAGACTGTGTAGCTATGATGGAAGGTAAACAGTGACTGTGTAGCTATGATGGAAGGTAAACAGTGACTGTGTAGCTATGATGGAAGGTAAACAGTGACTGTGTAGCTATGATGGAAGGTAAACAGTGACTGGCACTACATGCTGAATTTGGTCCGCTCCTACACGTGAAATAAATGAGAAATAATCACAAACACAACCAGACCGTGTAGCTAGTCAAGCTCAAGCTCTAGTGAAAGGTAAACAAACAACAAGCCAGACACAGCCGTGGCTGTCAAAGGTATTGCATATATCATGACTAATGCTCATTATTATGTATATTATAATGGTTTTTGAAGTGCAGTTCTATACACGTGTCACTATTTTAGGGCGTGTAGCACTGCGTGTCACCTTAATAAGGGTGACTTAGGGTGTTGAGGTGACAGGAAGACGTAGCAGCGGCCACGCCATAACACTAATAAATAATCACTATTTTAAACAATACACACCTTCTACCACTAAATCACTAGCAACACAGGCTCCTTCCTTATATTCTTATATGTGATACATCAAAACTCCCTTTAAAAACCCCAAACATTACAAAGTCAAATGAGAAAATAATACAACTATGTTGAGTTGACAATTCGAGCGGCAATAAGCGGTCTAAAATGGGGGGGAAAAAAAAAAAAAAAAAAAAAAAAAGTCACGCAAATGGAGTCCGTTATATCCGAAGTCCGTTACATCGAGGTCCGTTATATCGAGGTTTGGCTGTATATGACAAAATTTAACACAGTATACAAATGCCGCTTAAGATGTTACACAGTATTTATTTATTTTTACTCCTCCTATGAATATATGTCTCGTATGAACTCTAAAACTTACGTAGGAGTATATAAGGAAATTTCATATACAAATGCCGCTTAAAAATTTACGCAGGACATATTTTTTTACTGTTTTTTTTATATATGCCGGTGAAAAATTACTTGAAAAAGAAAAAAATAGAAAAAAATGAACCAAATAAAAACATTTCATTATTTTTTCACTATAGGGTGTAGGGAAATAAGTGCTACATTTTTCACTATAGGGTGTAAGGAAATAAGTGCTACATTTTTCACTATAGGGTGTAGGGAAATAAG
>JACEEZ010020535.1:344588-354588 GCA_016584305.1 Chionoecetes opilio | reverse complement strand
GATGGGTAATGGGTGGTGAATGGGTGGGGTGATGGGTAATGGGTGTGGGGTGATGGGTGAGTGAATGGGGGGGATGATGTGTGGGTGAGGGAATAGGTGGGGGGTGATGGTAATGGGTGGTGAATGGTGTGTGGTGATGGGTATGGGTGAGTGAATGGTGGGGGTGATGGTTTAAAGGATGAGTGAATGGGTTGGGTTGATGTGAATTGGTTGGCGTTAATACATACTTTCTACATCCATGAAGTTAAGAAGGGGCTATCTGAGAGTCTGTGTTTGGTGGCCCAAGGCCACCAAACCAGGTGGTGGGCCTTTTGGGCCCCCCAATAGCCCCCGCAGGAGCTAGCCAAAAAGTCCGCCCGGAGGGCGGACTTTGCAGCTAGTGGCACATAAAAATCAGTAGTGATGCTATAATTCGTAAAATTTGGCACCTGGCGACATCACTGCAGGTGGCGACATCACTGCAGGTGGCGACTTTACTGTTATCTACGGTAGCGGGGCTTTTTTTTTCGTTTTCTTTTTTTTAAGGCTTATTTTTTGCTTTATATTGGGTGTGACAGCTAGCAGACTTTTTTTATTATTTTTTTTTTTTTTTGTTTTTTTGTCTAGGGTAATAATGAATACGTCTTCTATGATAGGGAAAGGTCCGTGTTTGCGTACCAAGTAACTATGTGATCTTTCTTGCTATATACAACAAGCGAATTATTTTATAGATAGCGATATATTCCTATGCACTTATGTATAGCACTTATTAGTTGTTAGGGTTCTCAAGAATATAAAAGCTTTCATACATTTCTTTTGAGAGAGAGAGAGAGAGAGAGAGAGAGAGAGAGAGAGAGAGAGAGAGAAAAAGAGAGAGAGAGAGAGAGAGAGAAGAGAGAGAGAGAGAGAGAGAGAGAGAGAGAAAAGAGAATAAAGACAGACAGAATGAAAGACAGACAGACAGACAGACAGATACAGACAATGAAAGACACAGACAGACAGACAGACAGACAGATACAGACAATGAAAGACACAGACAGACAGACAGACAGACAGACAGATAGACAGAGACAGAATGAAAGCCAGACAGACAGACAGACACACACACACAAAAAACTGTATACTAAACACACACACACATGACAGACAGACAACACACACACACACACACACACAACACACACACACACACACACACACACACACACACACACACACACACACACACACACACACACTTGGGAAACTCTGTAGTGTAAGGGTTAGCACGCTCGACTCACAACCGAGAAGTCCCGGATTCGATCCCCGGGCGGAACGAAGACAGACGGGCGGTCTTCTTAAAAAACCCGAGCCCCTGTCCACCCAGCAGTGAATGGGTACCGGGTGTTAGCCGGGGGTTTGTGACCCGCCTCCCGGGGTGGTGGCTTCGGCCAAAACTAAGCACTAAGGATGAATGATAAAAATGTTGATATGGAGACGGGGCCATACGAGTGTAGCTCAGGCCCTGTAAAATACAACTAGATGAATACACACATAATATATTGGCCTTACCTTTTTCATCGTCGCCATAGAAGCCAGGATTGTGTAGCCCTATGTCGTTGTCTCTACCATTGACTGCCATGGTGTTGACTGTGAGAGAGAGAGAGAGAGAGAGAGAGAATAAATTAATGGAGATAATAATATTGCTTGATTAGACACATAAGAGTTATCTACAGGGTATACACACACACACCCACCCACACCACCCACCCACCCACCCACCCACCCACCCACCCACCCACCCACCCACCCACCCACCCACCCACCCACACACACACTCACACACACACAACACACACACACACCCACACCCACCCACACCACCACCCACACACACACACACCACACCCCAACACACACACACACACACACACACACACACACACACACACACACACACACACACACACACACACACACACACACACATTCCTTACCTCAACTAATTTATGTTTTTTTTATTTTTTCTATTTATCTATTCTATTTTTTAATTCAATTTTTATTTATTTTATTTTTTTATTTTTTTTATTTTTACGTTTTGATTGAGCCTTTAGCGACTTAGGCTTTTTCTTGCTTGAGGCCTATGTAGATAAGCTTTCACTCAGAATGTCAAAATATATCAGTAAAGTAAGTAAGCGATTCTCCAGTATAATTAACCTTATTTTATATCAGTCCTTATTTTCTTACCACTAAGGCCAGGAATTACCACGTGTAGGTCTCACGGCCTCTTGTTGCTTCCTTATGTTCTTATGTTCTTATGTTCTTATTTCCTTATCAAAAACCACGTCACTTTCCCACAGCAGCGGTAAGCCTTGTACACACGTCCACACCCTGCCTAAGACAAGGGGAAACTGAGTGCACTTGTAACTAGAAAACTTGTATTATGAAGCAAGGAAAAACCCGTCCTTGCCTTGACGTAGCCAGCCAATACAGAGGCAGTGCAGGACACCTGTTGTCACCACAGGCATTTAATGTTAGGTAGCTGTTGTGATATTAGATGGGGGGTTTCCCTTATAGGATGTGTGTGTGTGTGTGTGTGTAGGGGGGATTTTGTGTGTGTTTTGTGTGTGTGTGTGTAGGGGGGGATTTTTTTTGTGTGTGTGTAGGGGGGGATTTTGTGTGTGTGTAGGGGGGATTTTTGTGTGTGTGTGGGTGGGGGGGATTTTGTGTGTGTGTAGGGGGGATTTTTGTGTGTGTGTGTAGGGGGGGATTTTTGTGTGTGTGTAGGGGGGGTTTTGTGTGTGTGTGTGAGGGGGGGATTTTTTGTGTGTGTGTGTAGGGGGGGATTTTGTGTGTGTGTAGGGGGATTTTGTGTGTGTGTAGGGGGGTTTTGTTTTTTGTTGTGTGTGTGTGTGTAGGGGGGGATTTTGTGTGTGTGTGTGTGTGTGTGTGGGGGGATTTTTGTGTGTGTGTGTGTTGTAGGGGGGGATTTTGTGTGTTGTGTGTTGTGTGTAGGGGGGATTTTGTGTGTGTGTGTGTGTAGGGGGGATTTTGTGTGTGTGTGTAGGTTGTGGGGGGGATTTTTGTGTGTGTGTGTAGGGGGGATTTTGTGTGTGTGTTTGTTGGGGGGATTTTGTGTGTGTGTGTGTGTGTTGTGTGTGTAGTGGGGGGGATTTTTGTGTGTGTTGGTTGTGTGGTGTGTAGGGGGGATTTTTTGTGTGTGTGTGGTGTTTGTGGGGGGGATTTGTGTGTGTGTTGTGGTGTGGTAGGGGGGTTTTTGTGTGTGTGTGTGTGTAGGGGGGATTTTTTTTGTGTGTGGTGTGTGTGTGGTAGGGGGGATTTTTTGTGTGTGTGTGTGGTAGGGGGGGATTTTTGTGTGTGTGGGGGGATTTTGTGTTTTGTGTGTAGGGGGGGATTTTTGTTGTTGTTGTGTGTGTGTAGGGGGGATTTTGTGTGTGTGTGTGTGTGTGTAGGGGGATTTTGTGTGTGTGTGTGTGTGGGGGGGATTTTGTGTGTGTGTGTGTGTTGTGGGGGGATTTTGTGTGTGTGTGTGGGTGTAGGATCAACTACACACACACACGCGCGCGCGTATACACACACGCACGCACCCTCCTGAACACACACACACTGACACACCCACCCACACACCCACCCACCCACCCACACACACACACACACACACACACACACACACACACACACACACACACACACACACACACACACACACACACACACACACACACACACACACACACACACACACTGACACACACTTGTGGTGTGTGGTCACAGGTGTGAGGTCCCAGCATTACCCACAGATCGGTAATAAAGAGCTCCAAGCTCGCACCGGGAGGGTGAAACTGACGATCGCGAGTCCGACTCGCGTGGACAAGACCATGGATGAATGACACACCACACACACACACACACACACACACACCCACCCACCCACCCACCCACCCACCCCACCCACCCACCCACCCACCCACCCACCCACCCACCCACCACACACACCCACACACACACGTGGTCGTTGTGTCTATCAAATGAAATCCCGCCATGAGGGTTGCCACCAAGGATAGTCTATCCTTGGTTACGACCATCGCGTCCGGTTAAAGGGTTGATTCCCGGTGGCATGTCCTGTCTACCCACCACCACCACCACCACCACCACAGGCTGTGGTGGTGGTGGTGATGGTGGTGTGGCCTTCACAAGCAGACCTATGCTCTACAGTCCGGCACGTTAGCACCTTGCCTATAAGAGTGTTTAGTCATTGTGTTCCCATGGTGCCCTATAGTCTATTCACTTAAGCTGGATTCTTGGGAGCTGCTCGATGCCTACCTGAGTATGTAAGGACGTCGCTGATTGGCTGAGGCTACCAAAATACCACCACCATCACCACCCAGCCCGCGTGCATCAGCCAATCAGCGACGTCCTTACATACTCGGGTAGGCATCGAGCAGCTCCCAAGAATCCAGCTTAAGTGAATAGACTATAGTAGTATTATAAGTAACAGGAACTACCACGTGTAGGTCTCACAGCCTCTTGTAGCTTCCTTATGTTCTTATGTTCTTATGTAATACAAAATCTTATGAGCTGTAACGTAATATAGAAGTGTTTACAATTTCCAGCTTCTACTACACTCTAAGAAAAAAAGGGTAGGAAAAGGGTAGAAAAAGGGTGTTTATAGTGATGAAATACTGCTACCCTTACAAATATACCCTTTTGCAACCCTAAATATACCCTTTTCAAACTCCAAATGTACCCTTTCTCAACCCTCGTCTAAAAAGGGTAGATAAAGGGTAGATGAAGGGTATAATCGGCAGCATCTACCCTCCAGCCTGGACATAGGGTATAAAAAGGGTAGTGATGGTGCGATGTAACAATTCGACCCTTAATATGCCCCCCATTTCTGAGAGTGTATAAGAGTGTTTAGTCATTGTGTTCCCACGGTGCCCTAGTGGTAGAGCGGGGAGCAATTTGTCTGAGTCATTTACTGTCTGGTAATTTTACTTTTCTCTTCCTTTCCATTCTTTCCTTTACTATACATCGTCGTAAGAAAGTTTAAAGTTTTTGATATGTAGTTAAGCTTTAATAGTCTGTTACAGTAATAGTTCCTCGGAGTGTGGAGAAAGTTTTGTGAGATTTAGTTGAATGGATTTTGTAGCGTCCCTGAAAAAAATTGAAATGATGTTTGGAATTTATCTGTTTAGTGTATATTTTCCATGTTATTTTGTTTATTCTGCCACATTATTATTATTATTATTATTATTATTATTATTATTATTATTATTATTATTGTTATTATTTGTAGTATATCATTATTATTATTATTGTTATTATTATTATTATTATTATTATTATTATTATTATTATTGTTATTATTTGTAGTATATCATTATTATTATTATTGTTATTATTATTATTATTATTATTATTATTATTACATCAAGGAAGATTGCGAACACACACACACACATCTAGGTAAATAAATACATGAACACACCGCCACGATGGTCAAGTGGATAGCGTGCTGGCCTGCCATTATGTGGTAGCCGGTTCGAATCCTCACTGCTCCCGGGGATTTTTCACTAAGAAATTCGGGCGGTTACTGTCCCCCTTGAGCAAGGGGATGGTGGTGTGTGGTGTGTGAGGTCCCAGCATTGCCCAAAGATCGGTAATAATGAGCTCCAAGCTCGCATTGAGAGGGTGAAACTGGCGATCGGGAGCCATCTCGCGTGGACAAGACCATGGGTGAATGACAACACACACACACACACACACACACACACACACACACACACACACACACACACACACCGCTGAGAACTTTCTCTTCTGCTTGATGCGACAACGTGTGTGTGAAGGTCGCCAAGATAACTGACTTGCACAAAAATGTACTCTCGCCGCAGCCAAGGGTAAAAATAACACTAAGTCATTGAATAAGAATCATTGAGATGTTACAAATAACCAAGAACTTCCGCTTATACTATAACATTCTTCATAACCCCTTCACACCCAGATCTTTCCTTGGCTATAAAAAATTGTCTGTTGTCAAGCCATAACATTACGAAAAGTCACGGAATATACCAAATGAGTTAGTGGACAAGGATACTAAACAGGTCATAGCTATAAAATATTCTTTATAGTCACTAGAAATCGTCTAATGGTACCCAAATTACAATGGAAATTACGTTCTGGGCCTCAAGGGGTTAAAGAGGGAGATACGGGGTTGTTTCTTCTATTATAATAAGTATATTTAGAGACTATACTATTAGGCATTTTATATAGACAATTTTTTTTTTAGTATGGGGAGATACGGAGTTGTGTTCTTGCTATCATAATAACTATACTTAGAAATATACTATCAGGCATTTTATATAGACAAATTTTTTTTAGTATGGGGAGATACGGAGTTGTGTTCTTGCTATCATAATAACTATACTTAGAAATATACTATCAGACACTTTATATAGACAAACTTTTTTTTTTTAAAGGGGGAGATTCGGGGTTGCGTTCTTGCTATCATAATAACTATACTTAGAAATATACAAGTCTATAAGATATTATATATAGACAGATGTACTTTATTTTTATAGACCCTTTTACTTAGCTATTTTTTATGCCTCTAACATGTAGAAAGTAGTCACACAGGTAGTATAGGACTCTTACTACCTGTCCTTCCTTTGTAGTCCTTTGTAGAAGAGTTAAAGAGAAAGTTTTAGTTTTAGGTATGGGCTTTACTACATTCTTCCTTTGTAGTCCTTTGTAGAAGAGTTAAGTAGGAAGGTTTTTACGTAGAAAATAGTCACACAGGTAGTATAGGACTCTTACTACCTGTCCTTCCTTTGTAGTCCTTTGTATAGAGATTAATAGAAAGGTTTTTACGTAGAAAGTAGTCAACAGGTAGTTAGGACTCTTACTACCTGTCCTCCTTGTAGTCCTTTGTAAAGAGGTAAGAGGAAGGTTTTCACACAGGTAGTATAGGACTCTTACTACCTGTCCCTCCTTTGTAGTCCTTTGTAGAAGAGATTAAAGTAGGAAAGGTTTTTACGTAGAAAGTAGTCACACAGGTAGTATAGGACTCTTACTACCTGTCCTTCCTTTGTAGTCCTTTGTAGAAGAGGTTAAAGCAGGAAAGGTTTTTAGTTTTATGGGTATGGGACTTAATACCTGTTCTTCCTTTGTAGTCCTTTGTATCAGAGATTAAAGTAGGAAAGGTTTTTACGTAGAAAATAGTCACACAGGTAGTATAGGACTCTTACTACCTGTCCTTCCTTTGTAGTCCTTTGTATAAGAGATTAAAGTAGGAAAGTTTTTTACGTAGAAAATAGTCACACAGGTAGTATAGGACTCTTACTACCTGTCCCTCCTTTGTAGTCCTTTGTAGAAGAGGTTAAAGTAGGAAAGGTTTTTACGTAGAAAATAGTCACACAGGTAGTATAGGACTCTTACTACCTGTCCTTCCTTTGTAGTCCTTTGTAGAAGAGGTTAAAGTAGGAAAGGTTTTTACGTAGAAAATAGTCACACAGGTAGTATAGGACTCTTACTACCTGTCCCTCCTTTGTAGTCCTTTGTAGAAGAGATTAGAGTAGGAAAGGTTTTTACGTAGAAAATAGTCACACAGGTAGTATAGGACTCTTACTACCTGTCCTTCCTTTGTAGTCCTTTGTAGAAGAGATTAAAGTAGGAAAGGTTTTTACGTAGAAAATAGTCACACAGGTAGTATAGGACTCTTACTACCTGTCCCTCCTTTGTAGTCCTTTGTAGAAGAGATTGAAGTAGGAAAGGTTTTTACGTAGAAAATAGTCACACAGGTAGTATAGGACTCTTACTACCGTCCTTCCTTTGTAGTCCTTTGTATAAGAGTTAAAGTAGGAAAGTTTTTTACGTAGAAATAGTCACACAGGTAGTATAGGACTCTTACTACCTGTCCCTCCTTTGTAGTCCTTTGTAGAAGAGATTAAAGTAGGAAAGGTTTTTACGTAGAAAATAGTCACACAGGTAGTATAGGACTCTTACTACCTGTCCTTCCTTTGTAGTCCTTTGTAGAAGAGGTTAAAGTAGGAAGGTTTTTACGTATGAAAATAGTCACACAGGTAGTATAGGACTCTTACTACCTGTCCCTCCTTTGTAGTCCTTTGTAGAAAGTTAGAGTAGGAAAGGTTTTACGTAGAAAATAGTCACACAGGTAGTATAGACTCTTACTACCTGTCCTCCTCTTGTAGTCCTTTGTGAAGATTAAAGTAGGAAAGGTTTTTTTACGTAGAAAATAGTCACACAGGTAGTATAGGACTCTTACTACCTGTCCTTCCTTTGTATCCTTTGTAAAGAGATTAAGTAGGAAAGGTTTTTACGTAGAACAATAGTCACACAGTGTACTAGGACTCTTACTACCTGTCCCTCCTTTGTAGTCCTTTGTATCAGAGTTTAAAGTAGGAAGGTTTTTACGTAGAAAATAGTCACACAGGTAGTACCTAGCTCTTACTACCTTCCTCTCCTTGTATGCCTCTTGTATCAGAGATTTAGGAAAGGTTTTTACGTTAGAAAACTTGTCTCACAGGTTATCTAGGATCTCTTCTACCTTCCTTCCTTTGTATGTCCTTTGCTACAGTTATGAGGTTTTTCGTAAATGTCACACAGTTAGTACACAGTATCCAAATTCTTATTTATCCCTGGGACATTTATACAGACTTCAGGATAACAGATTTGGACTATGCACTTAACCTTGTACAGACGAGTCTCTCTCTCTCTCTCTCTCTCTCTCTCTCTCTCTCTCTCATCTCTCTCCTCTCTCTCTTCTCTCTCTCTCTCTCTTCTCTCTCTCTCTCTCTCTCTCTCTCTCCTTCTCCTATCTTCTCTCCTCTCCCTCCTCCTCCTCTGGTACCTTACAGTCTAGTACAATAGCTTAAATACTTACCCTCCCTCCCCTCCTCTCTCTTCTCTCTCTCCTCCCCTCTCTCCCTTCCTTCTCTCCTTCCCCCCTCTCTCTCTCACGCCTTCCTCCCCCCCCCCCCCTTAAGGGTATAACACGGGGCCCGGGGCTAGAGAGCTAAAAGGATGGGTCTATAAACTATAAATAAGCCTTGTGGTTACTATGGATAAGCCAGAGTAGAATTTTTTTTAGCATTCTTTAGATATAGTTAATGATATGGTAGAAACTCAGACAGACATACAGACAGACAGACAGAAAGACACAGACAGACATACATACATACAGACAGAAAGACACAGACAGACATACATACAGACAGAAAGACACAGATACATTCATACATACAGACAGACAGACACAGACAGACATACTACATACAGACAGACAGACAACAGACAGACATACATACATACAGACAGACAGAAAGACACAGACAGACAGAAAGACACAGACAGACAGAAAGACACAGACAGACATACAGACAGACAGACAGACAGACAGAAAGACACAGACAGACATACATACAGACAGACTGAAAGACACAGACAGACAGAAAGACACAGACAGACAGACTGAAAGACGCAGACAGACATACATACAGACACAGACAGACATACATACATACAGACAAAGACACAGACAGACATACAGACAGACAGACAGAAAGACCAGTCAGACATACACACATACAGACTGAAAGACACAGACAGAATACAGACAGACGACATGCTACATGCGACAAAGACACAGACAACATACATCTAGGATTAGCACAAAAATAATAGACAGACTGAAAGACACAGTACAGAAAATAAAGACAAGAAAGAACAGATAAGATACAAAAGACAGACAGAAAGACAGCAACAGACAAAGACACAGAAGATCCATCAGACTGAAAGACACAACAACTCAGACAAAAAGACCAGACAGACTATACAGACAAGAAGCCCACAACATACAGACTAAGAACAGCAGACATACATACAGACAGACAGAAAACAGTCAGAATACATCAACAGACTGAAGACACAGAAACATAGACAGACAAATAGTCACAGCGCAAAATAGCTACATAAAATAGTCCAAAGCCAATAGTACATAAAA
>JACEEZ010020535.1:309588-339588 GCA_016584305.1 Chionoecetes opilio | reverse complement strand
AGCAGGCAACAGAGGGTGGTGAGGAGAGGAAGTGATGATGATGAGGAGATGAACTGATTCGTTGTGAGGGACAGAGCATGAATGGAGGGTCAAGGTCGAAGTAAAGGGTTGTGAGGTTGGTTTTATTGTGTCATTCACCCATGGTCTTGTCCACGTGAGCTGGCTCGTGATCGCCAGTTTCACCCTCCCCGTGCTAGCTTGGAGTTCATTATTACCGATCTTTGGGTAATGCTGGGACCTGGGCTATAAGGAATGGTCTTAAAAAGTCCTCGCTACAGATCCGTATTTGGTTCAATAAGTTTTTGGATTTAATCACTTCTATATCAGGTCAAGCCTCGCCTCTAGTAAAATTTTCAGGCATATCCGTTCATGACATGTTGCGTAATCCTGCTAACAAACAAACAGACAGACAGACAGACAGACAACCCACCTGAAGCGATCCCCTCCCCTGCGTGGCGGAGGGGGTGTTGGATTGATACAGGCAGTGCGTGGAATGGCCTTGGGCTTTAAATATTATTACTTTATTTTATACAGTAAGGCTTTATTTTCATTACCGTGACGCCCTGCATAGCCTACCGTGTATTGCAACAAGTGTTGTTTGTTTTAGTCTTTGAGTAGATACACACACTCAGTAGGCAAAGGAAGAGACACACACACACGCACACACACTCAGTAGGCAAAGGAAGACACACACACACGCACACACACTCAGTAGGCAAAGGAACACACACACACACACACACTGGAATGTTGCTTCTCTTGCTCTCTTCTACCGTTATTTTCATGCTCACTGCTCTTCTGAACTTGCTAACTGCATGCCTCCCCCACTCCCGCGGCCTCGCTGCACAAGACTTTCTACTCATTCTCATCCCTATTCTGTCCATCTTCCTAATGCAAGAGTTAATCAGTATCTTTACTCTTTCATCCCTTTCACTGGTAAACTCTGGAACTCTCTTCCTGTTTCTATTTTACCACTTTCCCATGACTTAAATCTTTTCAAAAGAAGAGTAACAAGACACCTCCCGAACTAAATTGGTTCACCCCTCTGTTTTTATTTTATTCTCTTACTGTCTTCTTTATAGGGACTGCCAACTAAGCGGGCTTTGTGTTACCCATTTTTGTTGTGCCCTTGGCCAGTTCCTTGTGATGTAGTAATAATTATAAAAAAAAAAAATTAAAAAACCCACCTAACTATTAGTATGGCAGCAGCTTAGGTCAATCCAATAGTTTCCTAGTGTCGGAGGAAGGCGCAGTAACTTGACCTTGCAGGGAGGGAGTGTGGAGGAAGGTCAGTGACACTCTTACGATGCGCGGCGCACGGTGAGAGTGTTTATCTTGGCATGAATCCTCTTGTGGCTCACTCTTGCATGTGCCTTGTACCTATGACACGCAGTGCTACTCGCTACACTGCCCTTGCGAGGAAAATATAGGGGATCAGAAGCAATATATAAAGAGTATGTCGCTCTTGCATGTGCCTTGAACCTATTAAAAGCATTCGTATTCGCTTTACTACCTTAGCGAGGAAAATATAGGGGATCAGAAGCACTATAGCGAAGCATTTCCCCAGCGAAGAAAGTATACTTGAACCTATCAAATGCATTCTTATTCGCTATACTACCCTAGCGAAGAAAATAAATGGGTTTTCAGGATTTTTTTAAATTATTTTGTTTATGTTAGAGCCTGTAGCACCTGTGGGAATTTTTTTTATGTTAGAGCCTATAGCACCTGTGGGAATTTTTTTTATGTTAGAGCCTATAGCACCTGTGGGAATTTTTTTTATGTTAGAGCCTATAGCACCTGTGGGAATTTTTTTTATGTTAGAGCCTATAGCACCTGTGGGAATTTTTTTTCTTTAACCCGTCGGGTGCCAGCGACGTAGAGCTATGACGGCAGGGCGTGTCACCCCCAGTGCCAGCGACGTAGATCTATGACGGCAGGGCGTGTCACCCCCAGTGCCAGCGACGTAGATCTATGACGGCAGGGCGTGTCACCCCCAGTGCCAGCGACGTAGATCTATGACGGCAGGGCGTGTCACCCCCAGTGCCAGCGACGTAGATCTACGTTGGCAGGGCGTGTCACCCCCAGTGCCAGCGACGTAGATCTACGTTGGCAGGGCGTGTCACCCCCAGTGCCAGCGACGTAGATCTATGACGGCAGGGCGTGTCACCCCCAGTGCCAGCGACGTAGATCTACGTTGGCAGGGCGTGTCACCCCCAGTGCCAGCGACGTAGATCTATGACGGCAGGGCGTGTCACCCCCAGTGCCAGCGACGTAGATCTACGTTGGCAGGGTGTGTCACCCCCAGTGCCAGCGACGTAGATCTACGTTGGCAGGGCGTGTCACCCCCAGTGCCAGCGACGTAGATCTACGTTGGCAGGGCGTGTCACCCCCAGTGCCAGCGACGTAGATCTACGTTGGCAGGGCGTGTCACCCCCAGTGCCAGCGACGTAGATCTAGGACGGCAGGGCGTGTCACCCCCAGTGCCAGCGACGTAGATCTAGGACGGCAGGGCGTGTCACCCCCAGTGCCAGCGACGTAGATCTAGGACGGCAGGGCGTGTCACCCCCAGTGCCAGCGACGTAGATCTACGTTGGCAGAGCGTGTCACCCCCAGTGCCAGCGACGTAGATCTATGACGGCAGGGCGTGTCACCCCCAGTGCCAGCAACGTAGATCTATGACGGCAGGGCGTGTCACCCCCAGTGCCAGCGACATAGATCTATGACGGCAGGGCGTGTCACCCCCAGTGCCAGCGACGTAGATCTACGACGGCAGGGCGTGTCACCCCCAGTGCCAGCGACGTAGATCTATGACGGCAGGGCGTGTCACCCCCAGTGCCAGCGACGTAGATCTACGACGGCAGGGCGTGTCACCCCAGTGCCAGCGACGTAGATCTATGACGGCAGGGCGTGTCACCCCCAGTGCCAGCGACGTAGATCTATGACGGCAGGGCGTGTCACCCCCAGTGCCAGCGACGTAGATCTATGACGGCAGGGCGTGTCACCCCCAGTGCCAGCGACGTAGATCTATGACGGCAGGGCGTGTCACCCCCAGTGCCAGCGACATAGATCTATGACGGCAGGGCGTGTCACCCCCAGTGCCAGCGACGTAGATCTACGACGGCAGGGCGTGTCACCCCCAGTGCCAGCGACGTAGATCTATGACGGCAGGGCGTGTCACCCCCAGTGCCAGCGACGTAGATCTACGTCGGCATAATTAAAAATTCATTTGGGCAAAGCTATTAACTTATTATTTTCCATTTGCACCTAGGGTGACACATGCACCCTTTGAGGGATGTGGCAACAGTATAGCATGTGGATAAGGCTGCACTCACACCAAGCCAGTCCAGGTGAGTAGAGTCAAGGAGAGTAAAAAAAAATTGTCATAACGAGTGATCGAAGACTCTTTGTGATTCGAATTGACTCAACTCAACTTGAATTGTTTGGTGTAAAACGAATCCTCTCTCGAATTGTTTGGTGTAAAACGAATCCTCTCTCGAATTGTTTGGTGTAAAACGAATCCTCTCTCGAATTGTTTGGTGTAAAAGGAATCCTCTCTCGAATTGTTTGGTGTAAAAGGAATCCTCTCTCGAATTGTTTGGTGTAAAACGAATCCTCTCTCGAATTGTTTGGTGTAAAAGGAATCCTCTCTCGAATTGTTTGGTGTAAAACGAATCCTCTCTCGAATTGTTTGGTGTAAAAGGAATCCTCTCTCGAATTGTTTGGTGTAAAACGAATCCTCTCTCGAATTGTTTGGTGTAAAAGGAATCCTCTCTCGAATTGTTTGGTGTAAAACGAATCCTCTCTCGAATTGTTTGGTGTAAAACGAATCCTCTCTCGAATTGTTTGGTGTAAAAGGAATCCTCTCTCGAATTGTTTGGTGTAAAACGAATCCTCTCTCGAATTGTTTGGTGTAAAAGGAATCCTCTCTCGAATTGTTTGGTGTAAAACGAATCCTCTCTCGAATTGTTTGGTGTAAAACGAATCGCTTATTATTTTCCATTTGCACCTAGTGTTACACGTGCACCCTTTGAGCGATGTGGCAACATTACAGCATGTGGATAAGGCTCAATGGATACACTCAACACTCAAACTAAATATGGATAAAAAAAACCGAATGTAGCAAAAATGTTCATAGCTAATTTTGACATGAAAAATAAATTTGTTAGGGGTTTGTTTGTCATTATAGTCTTTAATTAACCAATAGACCACAAATAAAATAAATAAAAATAATCGAAAATCGGCCAGCACCGGCGGGTTAATATAGAGAGTGGCTCGTTATAATATAGAGAGAGTGGCTCGTTATAATATATAGAGAGTGGCTCGTTATAATATATAGAGAGTGGCTCGTTATAATATATAGAGAGTGGCTCGTTATAATATATAGAGAGTGGCTCGTTATAATATATAGAGAGTGGCTCGTTATAATATATAGAGAGTGGCTCGTTATAATATATAGAGAGTGGCTCGTTCTTGCATGTGCCTTGAAGCTATTATACGTATGCACTGCCACGCGCTGCACTACCCTAGCCAGGAAAATATATGGGATCAGAAGCAATATAGTTCATGTGAGTGGATAGCATAAAGCAATGGCACAACCAGGGGGGGGGACTCGAAATGGCCTTCCTTGTAAGAAATCAGAATACACTAACAGTCGGTTTAAAAAATATATATTACAGTTTCTAGCACTGTGGCCGCGTCACCTGCCCGTGTACACCTATGCCTTGCTTTGGTGGCACTTATGCTTCACGTATGCCTTGGACAAGCCTCTAACACTGCCACAACTATTGATTCAGCAGCAGAAATAAGAAATATGGCCTGAAAAGGGAATCAGCTGATAGGTATAAAAAATCACCATACTGCGGCTAGCGAGAAATCTGGCTTGCGGAAAAAAAATTATGGTTCCCCCGAAAAAAAATTCTGTGTCTGCCCCTGACATAAAGGTGGAGGCATTTAACCAGAAGTAATTATTATCCTTCACGTGTCTTGCATCTCAAGCCATCTTAAAAATTCTGAGTACAGTAAAACCTCTCGTATTCGGACTCTCATTATTCGGACTTTGACATTATTCGGACCTCCTCTTTTTTTTTTTAGGGGTCGAAATTTCCTAGCGTAGATAACAGTGAAGTCGCCAGTTCTACGTTTCTTTGTTATGTACAGACGTGTGGTGGCGTTAATACTTACATTTGTACATCCATGATTTCAGGACAGTTAGAAGGGTCTATCTGGAAAGTCTGTGTCATTTTGTGTCTTCATCTGTGTCATAGTAGGGCTATAAATGAACAATTACAAAAATAAAACAGAGTGGCGACCTCACTATACCTACTACAGTAAAGTCGCCAGCTAGTATTTTAACCCAACAGTTGAGTCGCCACTCTGGGGAATTCAGGGAAATTAGAGGTAAAGTAAAACAAGTCTCTATATATATTAGCTGCGGAAGATGCTTGGATATATAAAAATTCCTCTGCCAACGTGAAAACAAATTCTATTCAAGTTTGAAAGATCTGGCAAGTCTGTCCTGCCGCCCGAAAGGCTACTGTTTACTGTCTGTCATCGCGCGAAGAAAAACGTGAGAAGCAAAATGCGCAACAGTTATACTTGCAGATACAAAGCATAAAACAACGCTGAAACAGGGCAGATTATACAGTCATGATATAAACTACTGTGTAACATCTTCAGTGGCACATAAAAATCAGTAGTGATGCTATAATTCGTAATATTTGGCACCTGGCGACTTCACTGCAGGTGGCGACTTCACTGTTATCTACGGTAGCTATATATACACCTAGATTTTTTTTTTTTTTTTTTTTTTTTTTCCATATCCCCCCCATTATTCGGATCCTTGCATTACTCGGACCACTCCTTGGCCCAATTAGTCCGAATAAGAGAGGTTTTACTGTCTTTGGCAATGAATGGATCCTGTCTTGTCTGTTATTGAAGTTTTTGTCATAACTTGTAGGAATTTTGAGATTATATGACAGAAAAAATATGTTTCCTCCGTCTGTGTGTCATGTAAGGATTCAATTATTTTTTTTAATGTATAGAATAAGAAGTCGTGTTTAAAGAAGTGTGATTGTTGTGTATACCATGAAATAAGAAGCACGCACACACACACACTCAGACACACACGCAAGCACGCATGCACACACACGCATGCACGCACACAGACACACACACACACATAAATACATACATGCATACTGTACAAGACGTTGACTTACACACACAGAGAGAGAGAGAGAGAGAGAGAGAGAGAGAGAGAGAGAGAGAGAGGAAAAAAAAAGAAATAAGAGATAATAGAAAATGGAGAGCGAGAAGAGAAAATAGAGAGAGAGAAGAGACAATAGAGAGGGAGAAGAGAAAATAGAGAGAGAAGAGAAAATAGAGAGGGAGAGAAAATAGAGAGAGAGAAGAGAAAATAGAGAGGGAAGAGAAAATAGAGAGACGAGAAAATAGAGAGAGAAGAGAAAATAGAGAGAAGAGAAAATAGAGAGAGAAGAGAAAATAGAGAGAGAAGAGAAAAACAGAGAGAGAGAAGAGAAAATAGAGAGGGAGAAGAGAAAAATGGAGAGAGAGAAGAGAAAAATAGAGAGGAGAAGAGAAAATAGAGAGGGAGAAGAGAAAATGGAGAGGGAGAAGAGAAAATAGAGAGAGAGAAGAGAAAATAGAGAGAAGAGAAAATAGAGAGAGAAGAGAAAATAGAGAGAGAAGAGAAAATAGAGAGAGAGAAGAGAAAATAGAGAGGGAGAAGAGAAAATAGAGAGAGAAGAGAAAATAGAGAGAGACGAGAAAATAGAGAGGGAGAAGAGAAAATAGAGAGGGAGAAGAGAAAATAGAGAGGGAGAAGAGAAAATGGAGAGGGGAGAAGAGAAAATAGAGAGAGAAGAGAAAATAGAGAGAGAAGAGAAAATAGAGAGGGAGAAGAGAAAATAGAGAGAGAGAAGAGAAAATAGAGAGAGAGAAGAGAAAATAGAGAGAGAAGAGAAAATAGAGAGGGAGAAGAGAAAATAGAGGAGAAGAGAAAATAGAGAGGGAGAAGAGAAAATGGAGAGAGAGAAGAGAAAATAGAGAGAGAGAAGAGAAAATAGAGAGGGAGAAGAGAAAATAGAGAGGGAGAAGAGAAAATAGAGAGAAGAGAAAATAGAGAGAGAAGAGAAAATAGAGAGAGAGAAGAGAAAATAGAGGAGAAGAGAAAATAAGAGAGAAGAGAAAATGAGAGGAAAGAGAAAATAGAGGAGAGAAGAGAAAATAGAGAGGGAGAAGAGAAAATAGAGAGAGAAGAGAAAATGAGAGGAGAAGAGAAAATAGAGAGGAGAAGAGAGAAATAGAGAGAGAAGAGAAAATAGAGAGAGGAAGAGAGAAAATAGAGAGGGAGAAGAGAAAATGGAGAGGGAGAAGAGAAAATAGAGAGAGGAAAGAGAAAATAGAGAGAGAGAAGAGAAAATAGAGAGGGAGAAGAGAAAATGGAGAGAGAAGAGAAAATAGAGAGAGAGAGAGAGAGAAAATAGAGAGAAGAGAAAATATAGAGAGAGAGAGAAATAGAGAGATAAGAGAAAATAGAGAGAGAGAAGAGAAAATAGAGAGGGAGAAGAGAAAATAGAGAGAGAAGAGAAAATAGAGAGAGACGAGAAAATAGAGAGAGAAGAGAAAATAGAGAGAGAAGAGAAAATAGAGAGAGAGAAGAGAAAATAGAGAGGGAGAAGAGAAAATGGAGAGAGAAGAGAAAATAGAGAGAGAAAAGAAAATAGAGAGAGAGAAGAGAAAATAGAGAGGGAGAAGAGAAAATGGAGAGAGAAGAGAAAATAGAGAGAAGAAGAAAATAGAGAGAGAAGAGAAATATAGAGAGAGAGAAATAGAGAGATAAGTAGAAAGGAGAGAAGAGAAAATAGAGAGAGAAGAGAAAATAGAGAGAGAAGAAAAATAGAGAGAGAGAGAAGAGAAAATAGAGAGAGAAGGAAAATAGAGAGGAGAAGAGAAAATGGAGAGAGAGAAGAGAAATAGAGAGAGAGAAGAGAAAAGAGAATGAGAAAGAAAATAGAGAGAAGAGAAAATAGAGAAAGAACAAGTAGAGAGAAGAGAAGAAGAGAGAGAAGAAAGAGGAGAGAGAAGAGAGAGAGAGAGAGAGAGAGAGGAGAGAGAGAGAGAGAGAGAGAGAGAGAGAGAGAGAGGAGAGAAACAAGATAAGAGAGAGAGAGAGAGAGAGAGAGAGAGAGTGAGAAATAGTAGGAAAAGATTGAAGGTTGTCTTATACATGGAGGTCAGCAAGCTAAACCAGTTACCTGTTTAGCCAGGAGGAGGAGGAGGAAGAGGAGGAGGAGGAGGAGGAGGAGGAGGAGGAGGAGGAGGAGGAGGAGGAGGAGGAGGAGGAAGAGGAGGAGGAGAGGGAAAAGTTTCAATGCATTTCAAAGGTAAACACGACAGGTATTTTTTTTCTCGTAAGGGGTGTATGTTCGCGCCGACGGCTAGCGAGAAATCTGGCTTGCGGAAAAAAATTATGGTTCCCCTGAAAAAAAATTCCTGTGTCTGCCCCTGACATAAAGGTAGAGGCATTTAACCAAAAGTAATTATTATCCTTCACGTGTCTTGCATCTCCAGCCATCTTAAAAATTCTGAGTACAGTAAAACCTCTCATATTCGGACTAATTGGGCCAAGGAGTGGTCCGAGTAATGCAAGGATCCGAATAATGGGGGGATATGAAAAAAAAAAAAAAAAAAAATATTCTAGGTGTATATATATATATAGCTAGGAAATTTCGACCCCTAAAAAATATAAAAAATAAAAAAATTCTAGGTGTATATATATATATAGGTAGGAAATTTCGACCCCTAAAAAATAAAAAAATAAAAAATTCTAGGTGTAGGTATATATAGCTAGGAAATTTCGACCCCTAAAAAAAAAAAAAAAAAAGTTGATTGTTCAACAACAACACGCCATTCATAACTCAATAGGGTAAAAAATAAAGTCATGACTGACTATCACAAGAGTAGGCGGACTTTTAGGTTTTCAGTGCATTGAAATGTTGTACTCCTACCCGATATAACCAAGCTACCAGATAATAGTTATGAAAGCTGAGCCTACCATCGTGTTCATAATACATTGCTGCATATCATGAGCATAAAAAAATTACAGTAAGACTTCACTAATATTAAGATAATTAAAGGAAAGTAAAAGAGTGTATAAACATTATTTCTTGCTTATTTTGCTTCAACTCGCTCTAACTCCATATGTTTTGGTCACATTCAATTTTCAAGAACTGTTTCAAAATCCTTATACTTTTCCGCTTCCTGTGGTATGTAGCACGTACCAATAAGGAAAAGAGTAGGTGGTCAAAATGGCTAAGAAAGTTAAACTGTTTCAAACTGGTGCCGTGACGGGTGGAGCCTCTGATAGCTCTCCCGAAAACAGTCTCTCCTATATAGGGAGCAATGCTCACCCGTCACTGTGCCAGTTTGCAGTAGTAGTTTTAACTTTCTTAGCCATTTTGACCACCTACTCTTTTCCTTATTGGTACGTGCTACATACCACAGGAAGCGGAAAAGTATAAGGATTTTGAAACAGTTCTTGAAAATTGAATGTGACCAAAACATATGGAGTTAGAGCGAGTTGAAGCAAAATAAGCAAGAAATAATGTTTATACACTCTTTTACTTTCCTTTAATTATCTTAATATTAGTGTCGTCTTACTGTATTTTTTTATGCTCATGATATGCAGCAATGTATTATGAACACGATGGTAAACTCAGCTTTCATAACTATTATCTGGTAGCTTGGTTATATCGGGTAGGAGTACAACATTTCAATGCACTGAAAACCTAAAAGTCCGCCTACTCTTGTGATAGTCAGTCATGACTTTATTTTTTACCCTATTGAGTTATGAATGGCATGTTGTTGTTGAACAATCACTGCCTGATTTACTGACGCAAACAAAATAGGCCTATCTTGTGTAAGAGATGAGTAAAGCCAAGAAATATGAATATTTTTCTGAGGCAACGCAAGGGTTTTGGGTTGCGGCGAGGCAAGTACCACCACCATCACCACCCTGCCCGAGTCTATCAGCCAATCAGCGACGTCCTTACAAACTCGCCTAGGCATCGAGCCGCTCCCAGGAATCCAGCTTAAGTGAATAGACTATAGTAACCGATTTTCTGTGATGTCTACATTGCAATTTATGCCGCATCTGATTAGCCTGTGATCGCTGTTTGCCAAATGTTCACCTATATCGCAGTAATCAATCAGATCAATGTCGGTAGTGAAAACTAAATCTAGGATACTATTATCCCTTGTAGGCTCACGGACCACCTGATTTAAATATACTTCGTTCACCATATCAAGCAATCGCATACCTTCTCTATCAGCAAAATTATTATTCCAGTTTATACGAGGTAGGTTAAAATCTCCACAAATAATTGTATCGTTATTATTGTTGACAACTGACTTTATCTCGTCATAGAGGAGGCAATCGACTTCCGCATTAGATTTGGGAGGACGATATATTGTCCCAATAGTTAGCAATTTACCGTTTAGCTTAATCTTTGCGTAGACTGAGTCATAATGATCTTTGTTTACTTTATCGATTTTGATTGCTTGCAAATTTTCTTTAATGTAAAGAATGACACCTCCACCTGCTTTATGCGTACGACAATTTAGGAATGTCTTATAGCCTGGAATGGCTATTTCAGCTAATAAATGTTTATCTTTTGTGTTGACCCAACTCTCAGTGATACTGACGATATCTGGCGTTTCGGCAACAACGTATGCTAATAATTCGTTACGCTTTAAAATAATGCTTCTGGCATTTGTGTAGAGTAATTTAAGTTCCTTGATAGTTTTGGTAACCTTGCGTGAGGGTTTACCGGCAGGGCGTCTACGGTCCACTGTTACAGGGCACTTGATTAAGTTACTTTGATTAGTATTTGCAGAAGAGGAGGAGGAGGAGGAGAGGGAAACTTTTCAATGCACTTCGAAGGCAAACACGAACAGGTATTTTATTTTTCGTAAGGTGTGTATGTTAGTGACGCGCTTGTTACTATTTGTCCATTTGTTCAGATATAGTGTTGACGGCACGTCTGTGGCAGCCACTCCGTGTGCACCTGCTGAGTAACTATAGTCTATTTTTTTTAACGAGGCCAAAAATCCTGCCCCCTTGCTGCTTACTGACTGATATATGATGCCAGGAGAAGGGAATACTAAGCTCCCTCTAAATTTCAGCTGTATTTTATCATAGTTAACCCTATTATCAGGTAAACGTAGGCATCATTTTAAGCATGAGACCTTAAGATAGAATGGAATTTTTGCCTTGTTAAAAAAAATTGACTATAGTGAAGGTTTCACTCTGTTTTTATTCATATTATAAATTAGTATATGAGTATAAGTATAGTATAACTTAGTGTAAATTTGTATTCTTAGTATATTCTTTCATATAAAATTGAGTTCTTGTTCTGTTTTTTTTTTCCCTCATAGAAATATTTTTTAAATCGCTATATTATTTTCTATTTTCATGTTGGTGATGCGTTGTTTAACCCCTTCACGCCCAGATCTTTCCTGGGCTATAAAAAATTGTCTGTTGTCGAGCCATAAAATCACGAAAAATAACTTACTATACCAAATTAGTTAGTGGACAAGGATACTAAACAGGTCATGGCTATAAAACATTGCTGATAGTCACTAAAAATCGTCTAATGGTACCCAAATTACAATGGAGATTACGTTCTGGGCCTCAAGGGGTTAATACGTCTTTGTGTCATCTTTTTCAGGTCTAGTGTTCAAAGGACGTCTGTTGCTGGCCACTGTGGATGGACCTGGTAAGTAACTGTTGAAGATTTTAGTCTGTGTTTCTCTCTTTTTCATTTATACATATTCTGGTTTATTTTTTTTTATTTTTTTTATTTATTTATTTATTTTTTTTTTTTTTTTTTTTTTTTTTTTTTTTTTTTTTTTACCCTAATAGAAGCATTTTTTTGAAGCATTAGAAGCAAAGTATCAAAATTTTGGTGTTTATATTTGAGTGCGGTAAAGATATGTTTCGTTCATTATTCTATACTACACATAAATTAGGTTTTCACTTCGGTTCCCGTCAAGACAACAAAACCGTAGTACAGGTTGAAGTTCCCAAACTCGGCAACCTCGGGACCAGCGCCGAGCCGAGCAATGAAATTTTCCGACTTTTAGAACGTAGATATATTAAGGGGAAAAAAAGCATGAAAATCACAGGAAAAAATTATTTGGATTCTAATACGGTATATAATACGTACTGAGATAGAGGATGAAGGAGAATATGTATAAGTATAAATCAGTAGGTGTTCCTGGACGTTTGGGAGCCATAATAACAATAACAGACCTGTAGAAGTACACAAAATAACAGTGTACACAACTCTACAGTCACAACACCACTGAACAATAACAACAAACAAATCGGCGGGAGAAACCAAGCGGCCTAGTGTGGTGGCACCCAGCGGCCAACCCGGCAACTACGCGCCGGATTTTGGGTGTTCTGCCGTGTTTTTTGGAAAATCCGGAACCATAGCAGAGTTTTGGGTGTTGCCGAGTCTTGGGATGCCGAGTTTGGGAACTTCAACCAGTACTATTTATATTAAGACGAGTTGACAATAGTGAACATAGCATTGTAGACTTGTAAATAAAGATACAAGGTTATATACAGGTTTTATTCAAGAAGTTAAGTACAGTATAGACGTAGTATTATATAGTCACATAGTATTTTCAACTGTACATTTAATAGTCCATTCACAATGTCACACACTACAGTTGTCACATAGCAGGGTAGAAATCTATGAAAATATAAAATTGCTTAACTGTTACAATATTATGATTCATTTTGTGTATACAGGGAGGTCCCGTTATACGAGCATTCGGTATACGAGAATCCGATGATACGAGATGTGTAAATTAGGGTCTATTTTCAATATACGAGATCGAAAATCCAATGCTATGACATTCAAACTGGGGTGAGTAAAATTATCAAGTTCAAAATACTCGCCCTACCACTCCCAGTCTGGACAAAGGGGGATTTGGTTGACCCCAGTCAGGTCACCCCTAGCAAGCCGTGACCTGAAGGGTAATTAAGCATATGGCGCGGCCTGACATTTAGTGGTAATTAGCAGGTGTGCGGCTCCAACCTTGGGACTGCAGTCAGTGACCTGAAGGGTAATTAAGCATATGGCGCGGCCTGATCCTTAGTGGTAATTAGCCAGGTGTGCGGCTCCAACCTTGGGACTGCAGTCAGTGACCTGAAGGGTAATTAAGCATATGGCGCGGCCTGATCCTTAGTGGTAATTAGCCAGGTGTGCGGCTCCAACCTTGGGACTGCAGTCAGTGACCTGAAGGGTAATTAAGGCATATGGCGCGGCCTGATCCTTAGTGGTAATTAGCCAGGTGTGCGGCTCCAACCTTGGGACTGCAGTCAGTGACCTGAAGGGTAATTAAGCATATGGCGCGGCTGATCCTTAGTGGTAATTAGCCAGGTGTGCGGCTCCAACCTTGGGACTGGCAGTCAGTGACCTGAAGGGTAATTAAGCATATGGCGCGGCCTGATCCTTAGTGGTAATTAGCCAGGTGTGCGGCTCCAACCTTGGGACTGCAGTCAGTGACCTGAAGGGTAATTAAGCATATGGCGCGGCTGATCCTTAGTGGTAATTAGCCAGGTGTGCGGCTCCAACCTTGGGACTGCAGTCAGTGACCTGAAGGGTAATTAAGCATATGGCGCGGCCTGATCCTTAGTGGTAATTAGCCAGGTGTGCGGCTCCAACCTTGGGACCGCAATCAATGACCTGAAGGGTAATTAAGCATATGGCGCGGCCTGATCCTTAGTGGTAATTAGCCAGGTGTGCGGCTCCAACCTTGGGACCGCAATCAATGACCTGAAGGGTAATTAAGCATATGGCGCGGCCTGATCCTTAGTGGTAATTAGCAGGTGTGCGGCTCCAACCTTGGGACCGCAATCAATGACCTGAAGGGTAATTAAGCATATGGCGCGGCCTGATCCTTAGTGGTAATTAGCCAGGTGTGCGGCTCCAACCTTGGGACCGCCAATCAATGACCTGAAGGGTAATTAAGCATATGGCGCGGCCTGATCCTTAGTGGTAATTAGCAGGTGTGCGGCTCCAACCTTGGGACTGCAGTCAGTGACCTGAAGGGTAATTAAGCATATGGCGCGGCCTGATCCTTAGTGGTAATTAGCCAGGTGTGCGGCTCCAACCTTGGGACCGCAATCAATGACCTGAAGGGTAATTAAGCATATGGCGCGGCCTGATCCTTAGTGGTAATTAGCCAGGTGTGCGGCTCCAACCTTGGGACCGCAATCAATGACCTGAAGGGTAAATAAGCATATGGCGCGGCCTGATCCTTAGGGGTAATTAGCCAGGTGTGCTGCCCCAACCTTGGGACCGCTACACTACCTTCTCTTGTATCACGCGGCATCCCCTACATTACAACGTCTTTTTTGCTTGTTATGCATGTTTTATGTTTAATTAATGTGCAGTTATGTTATTTTGTGTGCTATTTTCTCTTTCAGAATGCTTTTTCTACAGAATAGGTTGTTGTTGTTGTTTTTTAAATTGATGGTCCTGGAACCAAACCTATATTTTACCATTAGTTATGTGTTTCGTTATACGAGATTTCGCTTTACGAGTATGCCAGGTGGAACCTAACTATTCGTATCTTCGGGACCTCCCTGTATAGTAAAACCTCTCATATTCGGACTAATTGGGCCAAGGAGTGGTCCGAGTAATGCAAGGATCCGAATAATGGGGGGATATGTAAAAAAAAAAAAAAAAATTTAGGTATATATATATATATAGCTAGGAAATTTCGACCACTAAAAAAAAAAAGAAAAAAAAGAGGAGGTCCGAATAACGTCAAAGTCCGAATAATGAGGGTCCGAATACGAGAGGTTTTACTGTAAACGTAAAATCTATGAACATGGGAATTAAGACCCCCTCCCCAAAAAAGGAGCAATATTTTGATGGATTGACATTTAAGTACGTATTCATATTTTTATTCCCACCCACCAAAAACCGGACACAATAATTATTGATTTATATTTAAGTGTTTACATTTTGTTGTGTGTTTTGCATGGTATGAGACAAGCAGTGGTGTGTTAAGTCTTGTGATGCGCTTGTGTGGCATTAAGGGACTTGTTCAATTGCTATTCTTGTGACGTATGAGATTATTAAGTAAGGCAGGAACCGCACACACACACACACACACACACACACACACACACACACACACACACACACACCTGCAGTAATCAAGAATATTGTATATACATTGACACAAACGTCTACATTCAAATCATAATCATTTGACATAATATATCCATGTTTCTTCATCACAGATATTTGGTAAAGGTTAGCAAAATTTCTTCTCACTATATAAACATATTAATATATAAACATATTAACTACACTGGTACCTTCACCTACGAGTGCCCCAACTTACGAGTTTTCCGAGTTACGAGCACTCGGTCGATTTTTTGCTTTGAGTTGCGAGCCAAAATCCGAGTTACGAGCGAGCTTCAGATACGCCGGCGCTAGTTGGTGCAGCGAACGCCATAATATCCGCCCAGCATCCCGCGTCTCACTCGTTCACTTCACGTGGTTACCTCGCCGTACTGTCCGGTGGGTAAAATGTCCGGTAGGCAAAGTGTCCGTAGGCAAATTGTCCGGTAGGTAAAATGTCCGGTAGGCAAAGTGTCCGTAGGCAAATTGTCCGTAGGTAAAATGTCCGGTAGGCAAATTGTCCGGTAGGCAAATTGTCCGTAGGCAAACTGTCCGTAGGCAAACTGTCCGTAGGCAAACTGTCCGTAGGCAAACTGTCCGTAGGCAAACTGTCCGTAGGCAAACTGTCCGTAGGCAAACTGTCCGTAGGCAAACTGTCCGTAGGCAAAGTGTCCGTAGGCAAACTGTCCGTAGGCAAATTGTCCGTAGGCAAATTGTCCGTAGGCAAACTGTCCGTAGGCAAACTGTCCGTAGGCAAATTGTCCGTAGGCAAACTGTCCGTAGGCAAACTGTCCGTAGGCAAACTGTCCGTAGGCAAACTGTCCGTAGGCAAACTGTCCGTAGGCAAACTGTCCGTAGGCAAACTGTCCGTAGGCAAACTGTCCGTAGGCAAACTGTCCGTAGGCAAATTGTCCATAGGCAAACTGTCAGGGCACTCAGTAGTGCCCTGACAGTGTGTGTGTGTGTGTAATATGGCAATGAGAACTGACATATGCACACAAAAAATAAGTAAACATATCCGTATTGTTATTAATGAGACAATATAGACATCTTTGGAAATAGTTACCACCCTATTTGTGAACCAGTTTTTCCCTATTTCCTTTTTAAATATACGCTTTTCCAGCTTGAATCCGTTACTTCTTGTTCTACCTTCTGTTTGACCTACCTATCCATTACTTCTTGTTCTGTCTCACGGCCTCTTGTAGCTTCCTTATTTTCTTATGTTCTTATGTTAGTATTGAGGCGCTATGTCCACACACTCAGTACAGGGAGGTCCCGTTATACGAGCATTCGGTATACGAGAATCCGATGATACGAGATGTGTAAATTAGGGTCTATTTTCAATATAAGAGATCAAAAATCCAATGATACGACATTCAAACTGGGGTGAGTAAAATTATCAAGTTCAAAAGGGCGCGCCCTACCACTCCCGGGCGGGGACAAAGGGGGATTTGGTGACCCCAGTGGGGTCACCCTAGCAAGCCTTGACCTGAAGGGTAATTAAGCATATGGCGCGGCCTAAACATTTAGGGGTAATTAGCAGGTGTGCGCCCCCAAACCCTTTGGGGGACCGCAGTCAGGCCCACCCCTAGCAAGGCGTGACCTGAAGGGTAATTAAGCATAGGGCACGGCCTGACCCTTTTAGGGGTAATTAGCAGGTGTGGGGCCCCCAACCTTGGGACCGCTACACTACCTTCTCTTGTATCACGCGGGGCCCCTTACATTACAACGTCTTTTTTGCTTGGTTATGAGTTTTATGCTTAAATAATGTGCAGTTATGTTATTGTGTGTGCTATTTTCTCTCAGAATGCTTTTTCTACAGAATAGGTATTTACAGTGTGGGTAAATATAGACGCTTTTGTGTTTGTTTGTGTTGGCTACATAATAGGTAGTAAAAGTGTGGGTAATATAGCGCTGTGTGTTTGTTGTTTGCTAGAGTTTTTTTTAGCTTGAAAAAACATGTCTTTTTTTTTTTGATTGATGGGGTCCTGGAACCAAACCTATATTTTACCATTAGTTATGTGTTTCGTTATACGAGATTTCGCTTTTACGAGTATGCCAGGTGGAACCTAACTGCTCGTATCTTCGGGATCTCCCTGTAGTTCCAACCAGTTTTTCCCTATTTCCTTTTTAAATTACACTTTTCCAGTTTAAATCCGTTACTCAGTAGTTCTTCGTCAGCAGCTTATCTAAGGGCACCACCTCTCCCTTGCCATCCTTCTTCAAGCCTCCGCGCCTCTCTAAGACCTCGATGGCGTAGTAGCCCACTATGCCCACACAGAGGAACACCAACACGATGGTCACCTTGGAGGAGACACAGAGGCCGGTGCTGGTGGCGAAGGTGATGATGAAACCCACAGACTCCCACAGGCGGTAATTGCTGAACGCTGCCTCCGCCTGGCCGGGGAAGATCACCCCGTAGAAGGCTGAAGGGAAGATAAAGGCATGAGTTTCAATTAGGCTAGCAGGGTAGAACAATAAGTAATCAGGGTAGCAGGGTAAAACAAATTTAGCTACAGTAAAACCTCTCATATTCGGACTAATTGGGCCAAGGAGTGGTCCGAATAATGCAAGGATCCGAATAATGAGGGGATATGAAGAAAAAAAAAAAAAGAAAAAAAAATCTAGGTGTATAGCTATACTGTATAGGTATTAAATTTCGACCCCTAAAAAAAAAAAAAAAAAAAAAAAAAAAAAAAAAAAAAAAAAAAAAAAAAAAAAAAAAAAAAAATCTAGGTGTATATATAGCGAGGAAATTTCGACCCCTAAAAAAAAAGAAGAAAAAAAAGGAGAAGGTCCGAATAATGTCCAAGTCCGAATAATGAGGGTCCGAATACGAGAGGTTTTACTGTACTTGTGTTATGTGTTAAGTAATTTATAACACCATCTAGGCGACAATCTTTTTACGAACACTAAGTAATCAGGGTAGCACAAGAAGTAACGGATTCAAACTCAAATGGATTCGCCGTACAGCGCTGCGGAAGATAAACGCATGAGAGTTAGTCCGTAGACACTGCTTTGTGACTGTTGGTATGCCTATAAGAGAGACAGCGAGTGCTTAAGTGGCAGGGGTGAGACACGCAGTATTTACAATGCAGCACGGTATTGCTTTTAAACACTTATTTGTGGCGTCATTATTGGATTCCTCGAGCCCTGGAGACCCTATAGGTAATGCCCTAGTATGCCCTGCCTTACTAACCTAGGTAATGAATAGAGTGGGAGAGTAAAGGCATGGTCAGTATAAAAAAAATGCAGGGAGGTGAATGCATAAAACACTCATTTGTGGGCCGCATTATGGATTCCCTGAGCCGTGGGAGGGCCCTATAGGTAATGCCCTAGTATGCCCTGCCTTACAACTAGGTAATGAATAGAGTGGGAGGATAAAAGGCATGGTCAGTATAAACAATGCAGGGAGGTGAATGCATATAAACACTCATTGTTGGCGTCATTATTGGATTCCTCGAGCCCTGGAGACCCTATAGGTAATGCCCTAGTATGCCCTGCCTTACTAACCTAGGTAATGAATAGAGTGGGAGGGTAAAGGCATGGTCAGTATAAACAATGCAGGGAGGTGAATGCATATAAACACTCATTTGTGGCGTCATTATTGGATTCCTCGAGCCCTGGAGACCCTATAGGTAATGCCCTAGTATGCCCTGCCTTACTAACCTAGGTAATGAATAGAGTGGAAGGATAAAGGCATGGTCAGTATATACAATGCAGGGAGGTGAATACATATAAACACTCATTTGTGGAGTCATTATTGGATTCCCTGAGCCCTGGAGACCCTATAGGTAATGCCCTAGTATGCCCTGCCTTACTAACCTAGGTAATGAATAGAGTGGGAGGATAAAGGCATGGTCAGTATATACAATGCAGGGAGGTGAATGCATATAAACACTCATTTGTGGCGTCATTATTGGATTCCCTAAGCCGTGGAGACCCTATAGGTAATCTACGGGAAGGTATACATGCATGCGTACCGTTGATCTGCGTCTGCCACACTGCGTCGGACACCCCCCAGAGCCCCGCCAGGACAAAGAATATTGCCGTGTCGTCGGGGTCCGGAGACCAAAAGCGGAGGGTGATGATGACGCCGAGGTTGACGAGTGCACCCATGGTGAAGATAGGCACGCGCCCCACCTTCTTCACCAGGGGACTGAAGGTGATGGAGCAGATGGCGTCGCACACACCGTAGCAGATCATCACGTAGCCCACCATGTGCACGCCCAGACCACACGACACATAGGCCTGCAAGGAGGATAGCAATACGTAGACATGTATACGCCTGTCACCACAAAACATATGGCCACTAGTATACACAGCCGTGCAGCCACCAGGCAAGCCCAGCACATGCTTTGTCTTGTATTAACAGTGCGTGAGAAGCCTTGTATTGGCCTATATTGTATTATATATGCCTTGCAAGATGCATATGAAGATTGCCTATGTCCACATGCCTTGTATTGTATATAACAGTGCAGTGGGGTCAAAGAGTGACTTACGGCGGTGTAGTCAGACTGGAAGAATGATTGTACTAACAGTGCAGTGGGGTCAATGTGTGACTTACGGCGGTGTAGTCAGACTGGAAGAATGATTGTACTAACAGTGCAGTGGGGGAAAGAGTGACTTACGGCGGGGTGTAGTCAACTGGAAGAATGATTGTACTAAAAAGTGCAGTGGGGTCAAGTGTGACTTACGGCGGTGTAGTCAGACTGGAAGAATGATTGTTACTAACAGTGCAGTGGGGTCAAAAGAGTGACTTACGGCGGTGTAGTCAGACTGGAAGAATGATTGTACTAAACAGTGCAGTGGGGTCAAAGAGTGACTTACGGCGGTGTAGTCAGACTGGAAGAAAAGATTGTACTAACAGTGCAGTGGGGTCAAAGAGTGACTTACGGCGGTGTAGTCAGACTGGAAGAATGATTGTACTAACAGTGCAGTGGGGTCAAAGAGTGACTTACGGCGGTGTAGTCAGACTGGAAGAATGATTGTACTAACAGTGCAGTGGTCAAAGAGTGACTTTTCGGCAGTGTAGTCAGACTGGAAGAATGATTGTACTAACAGTGCAGTGGTCAAAGTGTGACTTACGGCGGTGTAGTCAGACTGGAAGAATGATTGTACTAACAGGCAGTGGGGTCAAAGAGTGACTTACGGCGGTGTAGTCAGACTGGAAGAAGATTGTATATAACAGTGCAGTGGGGTCAAAGAGGACTTACGGCGGGTTTTATCAGACTGGAAGAATGATTGTACTAACAGTGCAGTGGGGTCAAAGTGTGAACTTACGGCGGTGTAGTCAGGGCGGAAGAATGATTGTACTAACAGTGCAGTGGTCAAAGTGTGACTTACGGCGGTGTAGTCAGACTGGAAGAATGATTGTACTAACAGTGCAGTGGGGTCAAAGAGTGACTTACGGCGGTGTAGTCAGACTGGAAGAATGATTGTACTAACAGGTGCAGTGGTCAAAAATGTGACTTACGGCGGTGTAGTCAAGACTGGAAGAATGATTGTACTAAACAGTGCATGGGGTCAAAGAGTGACTTACGGGCGGTGTAGTCAGAAACTGGAAAAAATGATTGTACTAACAGTGCAGTGGGGTCAAAGAGTGACTTTTCGGCGGTGGAGTCAGACTGGAAGAATGATTGGGACTAACAGTTTCAGTGGGGTCAAAGAGTGACTTACAGTGTAGTCAGACTGGAAGAATGATTGTACTAACAGTGCAGTGGTCAAAGGGGTGACTTACGGCGGTGTAGTCAGACTGGAAGAATGAAATTTTACTAACAGTGCAGTGGGGTCAAAATGTGGACTTACGGCGGTGTAGTCAGAGGAAGAATGATTGTACTAACAGTGCAGTGGGGTCAAAAGAGTGACTTTAACGGCGGTGTAGTCAGACGGAAGAATGATTGTACTAACAGTGCAGTGGGGTCAAAGTGTGAACTTACGGCGGTGTAGTCAGACTGGAAGAAATTTATGTACTAACAGTGCAGTGGGGTCAAAGTGTGACTTACGGCGGTGTAGTTCAGACTGGAAGAATGATTGTACTAACAGTGCAGTGGTCAAAGTGTGGGCTTACGGCGGTGTAGTCAGACTGGAAGAATGATTGTACTAACAGTGCAAGTGGGGCAAAGAGTGACTTTTTGGCGGTTAGTCAGACTGGAAGAATGATTGTACTAACAGTGCAGTGGTCAAAGTGTGACTTACGGGGTGTAGTCAAGACTGGAAGAATGATTGTACTAACAGTGCCAGTGGGGTCAAAGAGGGGAAATTACGGCGGTGTAGTCAGACTGGAAGAATGATTGTACTAACAGTGCAGTGGGGTCAGAGTGACTTACCCGGGGGTGTAGTCAGACTGGAAGAATGATTGTACTAACAGTGCAGTGGGTCAAAGAGTGAATTACAGTGTAGTCAGACTGGAAGAATGATTGTACTAACAGTGCAGTGGTCAAAGAGGACTTACGGCGGTGTTTGTAGTCAGACTGGAAGAATGATTGTACTAACAGTGCAGTTGGGGTCAAAAGTGTGACTTACGGCGGTGTAGTCAGACTGGAAGAAGATTGTACAACAGTGCAGTGGGGTCAAAAGAGTGACTTACGGCGGTGTAGTCAGACTGGAAGAATGATTGTACTAACAGTGCAGTGGGGTCAAAGTGTGACTACGGCGGGTGTAGTCAGGGCTGGAAAGAATGATTGTATAACAGTGCAGTGGGGTCAAAGAGTGACTTTCGGCGGGGGTTAGTCAGACTGGAAGAATGGGTTGTTTCTAAAAAGTGCAAGTGGGGGGCAAAAGAGTGACTTACGGGGGGTGTAGTCAGCTGGAAGAATGATTGTACTAACAGTACAGTGGGGTCAAAGAGTGTACTTACGGCGGGTGTAGTCAGACTGGAAGAATGATTGTACTAACAGTGCAGGTGGGGTTTAAAAGTGTGACTTACGGCGGTTGTTAGTCAGACTGGGGGAAAAATGATTGTACTAACAGTGGCAGTGGGGTCAAAGAGTGACTTACGGCGGTGTAGTCAGACTTGGAAGAATGATTGTACTAACAGTGCAGGGGGTCAAAAGTGTGACTTTTCGGCGGTGTTTAGAGACTGGAGGAATGATTGTACTAACAGTGCAGTGGTCACAAGTGTGACTTACGGCAGTGTAGTCAGACTAGAAGAAAAGATTTACTAACAGTTTCAGTGGGGTCAAAGAGTGACTTACGGCAGTGTAGTCAGATGGAAGAATGATTGTACTAACAGTGCCCGTGGTCAAAAGTGTGACTTACGGCAGTGTAGTCAGACTGGAAGAATGATTGTACTAACAGTGCAGTGGGGTCAAAGAGTGAACTTACGGCAGTGTAGTCAGGGACTGGAAGAATAATTGTAAATAAAAAGGGGCAAATGGGGTCAAAGTGGGGGACTTACGGTGGTGTAGTCAGGGGCTGGAAGAATTGATTGTACTAACAGTGGGAGTGGGGTCAAAAAAAGTGACTTACGGCGGTGTAGTCAGATGGAAGAATGATTTTACTAACAGTGCAGTGGTCAAAGGGGTGACTTTCGGTGTAGTCAGACTGGAAGAATGATTGGGACAACAGTGCAGTGGTCACAAAGAGGGACTTGCGGTGTTTTGTCAGAACTGGAAAGAATGATTGTACTAACAGTGCAGTGGTCAAAGAGTGACTTGCGGGGTTAGTCAGACTGGAAAAAATGATTGTACTAACAGTGCAAGTGGCAAAGAGTGAGCGGGGGTAGTCAGGGGCTGGAAGAATTTATTGTACTAACAGTGCAGTGGGGTCAAAGAGTGACTTACGGCGGTGTAGTCCCGGGGCTGGAAGAATGATTGTTTTCTAACAGTGCAGTGGGGTTCAAAGAGGGATTAAAAGGCAGTGTAGTCAGACTGGAAGAATGATTGTACTAACAATGCAGTGGGGTCAAAGAGGGACTTACGGCAGTGTAGTCAGGGCTGGAAGAATGATTGTAAATAACAGTGCAGTGGGGGTCAAAAATGTGACTTACGGCGGTGTAGCAGACTGGAAGAATGATTGTACTAACAGTGCAAAGGGGGGGTCAAAGGGGTGACTTACGGCAGTGTAGTCCCGACTGGAAGAATGAGTAAACAGTGCAGTGGGGTCAAAGTGTGACTTACGGCGGTGTGTCAAGGGCTGGAAGAATGATTGTACTAAACAGTGCAGGTGGGGTCAAAGAGTGACTTACGGGGGAAGTGTAGTCAGACTGGGAAAAAATGATTGTACTAACAGTGCAGTGGGGTCCAAAAGTGTGACTTACGGCGGTGTAGTCAAAACTGGAAGAATGATTGTATAACAGTGCAGTGGGGTCAAAAGAGTGACTTACGGCAGTGTAGTCAGAAATGGAAGAATGATTGTACTAACAGTGCAGTGGGGTCAAAGTGTGACTTGCGGTTTTAGTCAGGGCTGGAAAAAATGATTGTTACTAAAAAAGTGCAGTGGGGTCAAAGATGGACTTACGGCAGTGTTAGTCAGACTGGAAGAAAAGATTTGTACTAACAGTGCAGTGGGGTCAAAGAGTGATTACGGCAGTGTAGTCAGGGCGGAAGAAGATTGTTAAACAGTGCAGTGGGGTCAAAGAGTGATTACGGCAGTGTAGTCAGGGCGGGGAAGAATGATTGTAACTAACAGTGCAGTGGGGTCAAAGTGTGACTTACGGCGGTTTTAGTCAGACTGGAAGAATGATTGTACTAACAGTGGGAGTGGTCAAAGAGTGACTTACGGCAGTGTAGTCAGACTGGAAGAATGATTTACTAAACAGTGCAGTGGGGTCAAAGAGTGACTTACGGCAGTGTAGTCAGACTGGAAGAATGATTGTACTAAACAGTGCAGTGGGGTCAAAGTGTGACTTACGGCCCGTGTAGTCAGACTGGAAGAATGATTGTACTAACAGTGCAGTGGGGTCAAAGAGTGACTTACGGCAGTGTAGTCAGACTGGAAGAATGATTGTACTAACAGTGCAGTGGGGTCAAAGAGTGACTTACGGCGGTGTAGTCAGACTGGAAGAATGATTGTACTAACAGTGCCCGTGGGGTCAAAGAGTGACTTACGGCAGTGTAGTCAGACTGGAAGAAATGATTGTACTAACAGTGCAGTGGGGTCAAAGTTTTGACTTACGGCGGTGTAGTCAGACTGGAAGAATGATTGTACTAACAGTGCAGTGGGGTCAAAGAGTGACTTACGGCGGTGTAGTCAGACTGGAAGAATGATTGTACTAACAGTGCGTGGGGTCAAAGAGTGACTTACGGCGGTGTAGTCAGACTGGAAGAATGATTGTACTAACAGTGCAGTGGGGTCAAAGTGTGACTTACGGCGGTTTTAGTCAGACGGAAGAATGATTGTACTAACAGTGCAGTGGGGTCAAAGAGTGACTTACGGCGGTGTAGTCAGACTGGAAGAATGATTGTACTAACAGTGCAGTGGTCAAAGAGTGACTTACGGCAGTGTAGTCAGACTGGAAGAAATGATTGTACTAACAGTGCAGTTTGGTCAAAAGTGTGACTTACGGCAGTGTAGTCAGACTGGAAGAATGATTGTACTACAGTGCAGTGGGGTCAAAGAGTGACTTACGGCAGTGTAGTCAGGGCTGGAAAGAATGATTGTACTAACAGTGCAGTGGGGTCAAAGAGGACTTACGGCAGTGTAGTCAGACTGGAAGAATGATTGTACTAACAGTGCAGTGGGGGCAAAGAGTGACTTACGGCAGGTTTTAGTCAGACTGGAAGGGAAAGATTGTACTAACAGTGCAGTGGGGTCAAAGAGTGACTTACGGCAGGTAGTCAGACTGGAAGAATGATTGTTTCTAACAGTGCAGTGGGGTCAAAGAGTGACTTACCGGCAGTGTAGTCAGACTGGAAGAAAGATTGTACTAACAGTGCAGTGGGGTCAAAGAGTGACTTGCGGTGTAGTCAGACTGGAAGAATGATTGTACTAACAGTGCAGTGGGGTCAAAAGTTGGACTTACGGCAGTGTAGTCAGACTGGAAGAATGATTGTACTAACAGTGCAGGGGATCAAAGAGTGACTTGTGGTGTAGTCAGACTGGAAGAATGATTGTACTAACAGTGCAGTGGGGGGCAAAGAGTGACTTACGGCAGTGTAGTCAGACTGGAAGAATGATTTTTACAACAGTGCAGTCGGGTCAAAGGGGGACTTACGGGGGTGTAGTCAGACTGGAAGAATGATTGTACTAACAGTGCAGTGGGGTCAAAGAGTGACTTTTCGGCGGTGTAGTCAGACTGGAAGAATGATTGTACTAAAAAGTGCAGTGGTCAAAGTGTGACTTACGGCAGGTTTGTCAGACTGGAAGAATGATTGTACTAACAGTGCCGTGGGGTCAAAGAGTGACTTACGGCGTGTAGTCAGACTGGGAAAAATGATTGTACTAACAGTGCAGTGGGGTCAAAGTGTGACTTACGGCGGTGTAGTCAGCTGGAAGAATGATTGTACTAACAGTGCAGTGGTCAAAGTGTGACTTACGGCGGTGTAGGCAGGGCTGGAAGAATGATTTTTACTAACAGTGCAGTGGGGTCAAAGAGTGACTTACGGCGGTGTAGTCAGACTGGGAAGAATGATTTACTAACAGTGCAGTGGGGTCAAAGAGTGACTTACGGCGGGTAGTCAGACTGGGAAAAATGATGTACTAACAGTGCAGTGGGGTCAAAGAGTGACTTACGGCGGTGTAGTCAGACTGGAAGAATGATTGTACTAACAGTGCAGTGGGGTCAAAGAGTGACTTACGGCGGTGTAGTCAGACTGGAAGAATCCCTGCTCCACGCCGGACCAGATGGTGAGGGGGATGATGAGCAGCTGGTAGGGGTGGCGCAGCTGGTAGAAGGTGGCCACCAAAAGCTGCACCGCCGACTTGCCCTCAATGGCCGCGGTCTCACCCTTCTCACCCACAAACCTGCCAACACATCACTCCCTCTTTAACCCCTTGAGGCTCAGAACGTAATTGCCATTGTAATTTGGTTACCATTAGACGATTTTTAGTTGATATAAGCAATATTTTAGAGATATGACCTGTTTAGTATCCTTGTCCACTAACTAATTTGGTATATTCACTCACTTTTCGTAATTGTATGGCCAACAACAGACACTTTTATATAGCAAAGGAAATATCTGGGCGTGAAGGGGTTAAGAAAAGTAACTGAATATACCAAATTAGCTAGTGGACAAGGATACTAAACAGGTCATATCCATAAAATATTGCTTATATTCACTAAAAATCGTCGAATGTTTGCCAAATTGCAATGGAAATTACGTTCTGGGTCTCAAGGGCTGTATAAAGGGCGGTATAAAGGGCGGTATAAAGGGCGGTATAAAGGGCGGTATAAAGGGCTGTATAAACACAATGTATAAAGAATATAATATACCTTCCATAGAGGTAACAAAGAGGAACTCAGACCGTGTGCCACCTTAAGGGAGTTACCTGGTGACGGGAGTTTCAAGCGTGCCTAGATATGCCTGCCTTACCTGCGTGTCTGGTAATAAGGCGTTTCAAGCGTGCCCAGAAAGCAGAATTACCGCATTCGGGCATGTATGTTATGTCTCCTGGAGTAACAAGACGAGACTACAGGTTGAAGTTCCCAAACTCGGCAACCTCGGGACCAGCGCCGAGCCGAGTAATGGAATTTTCCGACTTTTAGAACGTAGATATATTAAGGGGAAAAAAAGCATGAAAATCACATTTGGACGTTTGGGAGCCATAATACCAATAACAGACCTGTAGAAGTACACAAAATAACAGTGTACACAACTCGACAGTCACAACACCACTGGAACAATAACAACAAACAAATCGGCGGGGGAAACCAAGCGGCCTAGTGTGGTGGCACCCAGCGGCCCCCCAACCCCGGGAAAATACGCGCCGGGTTTTGGGTGTTCTGCCGTGTTTTGGAAAATCCGGAACCATAGCCGAGTTTTGGGTGTTGCCGAGTCTGGGAACTTCAACCTTACAACCAATACCAACTTCAAGGAGTTACCTGGTGACTGAATCCAGGAGCAGAGCAATGATGACTCTCCGGAACAGCCCCGAGACTACAGGAACTACCACATGTAGGTCTCACAGCCTCGTGTAGCTTCCTTTAATTCTTATGTTCTTATTTTCTAATGAAAGTAAGAGTTTCAAATGAGTTTCAAGCATGCACGAAGTTACCTGGTGACTGGATCGACAAGCACGGCAATGATGACAGAGGCGAGGAGAGCAAACACCATGTAGATGCCGGCCATGGTGTAGCGCTGCCACTCTGGAATGACGTCCTCCCCATCGCTGGTGTCAGTGTCATTGACGTTCCACAGACAGAAATCATAACCACAGTTCTCGGGCACTACCTTCGTCATGTTTTTATCCACGCCAACAGATAACACTGGAAACGATAGGAAAATAAGAACATAAGAACATAAGGAAGCTACAAGAGGCCGGGAGACATAAGAACATAAGAAAATAAGAACATAAGAAAATAAAGAAGCTACAAGAGGCCGGGAGACATAAGAACATAAGAAAATAAGAACATCAGAACATAAGGAAGCTACAAGAGGCCGGGAGACATAAGAACATAAGAAAATAAGAAAATAAGGAAGCTACAACAGACAACACTGGAAACGATAGGAAAATATTCAATCCTTGGGGGCATACACCGGGGGGCATGTCGCCTCGCCCACCCTACGACGCCACTCCCGGGGGTCACCAAGTGCGAGTCCCCATGCAGGCTCCCTTCCCATACCAAGCAGCTCTAGGCAAGAAACATCAACTTGCCCCAGCCACGAGCCTTGTGGGCGCCCCCTTGGCCTCCTCCACACCGGATTGTCTCTTACAGATACAACCCGATGGGAAGGATCGGTTTCAGGGTAGCGTGCCACATGCCCATATAGCCGAAGTTGGCGCTGACGGACTATGCAGGTAATAGGCCTCGATTCAGTCTCACGGTGCAATCGCTGATTTGACGCGTAATCGTCCCAGCAATACCACATGTATGATAAGAAAATAATGCTAAGACTTATAGGTAGTGAAGGTGTTTATATATGCATTGGAGGTTAAAGGAAGAGAAGTGTGAGTCATGAGTACCTGTGGATGATATTAAGTTGCCCCACACCTGCGTCGACTGGAAGAACAGGAAGAAAATACCAAAGTAGCGCGTGATTACCACCTCCTTGTCCTGCCCCGTCAGTTCCGCGTATTTCGTCCCCACCTGCCGACAGTAAAGCCAAGTTAACCCTAATTTATATACACTTGCATCTATGCCTTGAATATTAATGAAAAAGGAAGGAAATTAGGAGCAAAATCAAAGCAAGGGGGAAAAAAACTGCAAACTTTTTTTTTTTTTTTTTTTTTTTTTTTTTTTTTTTTTTTTTTTTTTTTTTTGCGTAAGGAAAATTCACTCATTCTGATAAATTGCCACTTTTTTTTTTTTTTTTTTTTTTTTTTTTTTTTTTTTTTTTTTTTTGCGTAAGGAAAATTCGCTCATTCTGATAAATTGCCACCTTTTTTTTTTTTTTTTTTTTTTTTTTGCGTAAGGAAAATTCGCTCATTCTGATAAATTGCCACTCGTCTAAGCTCAGTTCAGCAAGAACAACAAAACCCCCATGTTTCCTCACCATGGTAAGGTAGGAGCACTTAGCGGACCACATGGGTGCTGCTCCGAGGCCCACCAGGACCGCCGTGGGTAAGAGGGTGGCCAGGGACGGGGAGAACTGTGCGGCGATGTAGGAGGAGTAACCCAGCATACAGAGGGCCATGGTGTACTTGGTCTTGAGTATCTTGATGAGGAGGGAGGGCAGGAAACAGCAGGAGACGACCAGGGCAGCGTAGACGGTGGTGAGGGAGACGGTGCCGTTTGTCCTATAAGGGGAGAAAATAAGTAGGTACTAGTAGTTTGTGAAGGAATATACATAGGAATAGGATAGTAGTAGTTTGTGAAGGAATATACATAGGAATAGGATAGTAGTAGTTTGTGAAGGAATATACATAGGAATAGGATAGTAGTAGTTTGTGAAGGAATAGATATAGTAATAGGATAGTAGTAGTTTGTGAAGGAATAGACATAGGAATAGGATAGTAGTAGTTTGTGAAGGAATAGACATAGGAATAGGATAGTAGTAGTTTGTGAAGGAATAGACATAGGAATAGGATAGTAGTAGTTTGTGAAGGAATATACATAGGAATAGGATAGTAGTAGTTTGTGAAGGAATATACATAGGAATAGGATAGTAGTAGTTTGTGAAGGAATATACATAGGAATAGGATAGTAGTAGTTTGTGAAGGAATAGACATAGGAATAGGATAGTAGTAGTTTGTGAAGGAATAGACATAGGAATAGGATAGTAGTAGTTTGTGAAGGAATATACATAGGAATAGGATAGTAGTAGTTTGTGAAGGAATATACATAGGAATAGGATAGTAGTAGTTTGTGAAGGAATATACATAGGAATAGGATTGTAGTAGTTTGTGAAGGAATAGACATAGGAATAGGGAAGTAGTAGTTTGTGAAGGAATATACATAGGAATAGGATAGTAGTAGTTTGTGAAGGAATATACATAGGAATAGGATAGTAGTAGTTTGTGAAGGAATATACATAGGAATAGGAAAGTAGTAGTTTGTGAAGGAATAGACATAGGAATAGGATAGTAGTAGTTTGTGAAGGAATATACATAGGAATAGGAAAGTAGTAGTTTGTGAAGGAATATACATAGGAATAGGATAGTAGTAGTTTGTGAAGGAATATACATAGGAATAGGATAGTAGTAGTTTGTGAAGGAATATACATAG
>JACEEZ010020535.1:267088-304588 GCA_016584305.1 Chionoecetes opilio | reverse complement strand
AAAAAAAAAAAAAAAAAAAGGAGGAGGTCCGAATAATGTCAAAGTCCGAATAATGAGTGTCCGAATACGAGAGGGTTTACTGTATATACATTTCACGTCACCTATTCATTTCTACAGCGATAATAATAATAATAATAATAATAATAATAATAATAATAATAATAATAATAATATAATAATAATAATAATAATAATAATAATAATCTTTTCACCCGAAGGCATACAGGAAAAAAAAAAAAGTTAGTTGTGATTAAATGGAGTAAATATTCTTATCTATGTAGTGTTAAATATCTGTCTCCCGCAGATTTGAGATTAATAATAATAGCAGTGATAATAATAGCAATTACCGTCAATAACACTATAGTTGCCACTGCACTAATGTCGCCAGGAGGATTTTACAGGCGAATATTACGAATGTCAGCATCACTACAGACTTGTATGTGCCACTGAAGACAGGTACATAATATAAACTACTGTGCATGTCTCTTCAGTGGTACATACAAGTCTGTAGTGATGCTAACATGCGTAATATATGGCGCCTGGCGACATTAGTGCAGTGGCGACTATAGTGTTATTGACGGTAATGAAGCAAAGTCATTATAACCCAATTAAGAAATATAACGGTAGAAGCAAAGTCATTTGAACCCAAAGAACTTCTTTTAAGACGGTGTTTATGTACTTTTCAAGGGTGTTCCGTGTACCCCAAGTATTGCAGTAGCGGAGAGATAATGCAATCAACATGTCCATCGCACTTATAGATAGGAAAACCATACTTGAGTGAAGAGATTAAGAGGCGTGTTTACTTAGGGGCGTTAAACTTGATGTATTGTGTGTGTGTGTGTGTGTGTGTGTGTGTGTCACTGTGTGTGTGTGTGTGTGTGTGTGTGTGTGTGTGTGTGTGTGTGTTTACCTAGTTGTATTTACCTAGTTGTGATATACGGGAAATGAGTTCACGGGAATACGGGAAAAGTGTGTGTGTCGGTATTTATTTACCTTGTGATATACGGAAAATGAGTTTACGGGAAAACTGTGTGTGTGTGTGTGTGTGCGCGTAATATGACAAAAAAATGACATACGTACACACAAAAAAATAAGTTACCACAAAGGATAGGAATAACGGTGGAGGTAAAGAAAATGAAAACAAGCTGTCAATATTAGTTACCTTGCCATTATTATATTATTTACGATATTACGATTATTATTTACAATTATTACGCTATTAGTTACCTTGCCATTATTATATTATTTACGATATTACGATTATTATTTACAATTATTACGCTATTAGTTACCTTGCCATTATTATATTATTTACGATATTACGATTATTATTTACAATTGTTACGCTATTAGTTACCTTGCCATTATTATATTATTTACAATATTACGATTATTATTTACAATTATTACGCTATTAGTTACCTTGCCATTATTATATTATTTACGATATTACGATTATTATTTACAATTATTACGCTATTAGTTACCTTGCCATTATTATATTATTTACGATATTACGATTATTATTTACAATTATTACGCTATTAGTTACCTTGCCATTATTATATTATTTACGATATTACGATTATTATTTACAATTATTACGCTATTAATTACCTTGCCATTATTATATTATTTACGATATTACGATTATTATTTACAATTATTACGCTATTAGTTACCTTGCCATTATTATATTATTTACGATATTACGATTATTATTTACAATTATTACGCTATTAGTTACCTTGCCATTATTATATTATTTACGATATTACGATTATTATTTACAATTGTTACGTTATTAGTTACCTTGCGAGCCGTAGTCGATGTCAAGATTTATACACAATGGAGTTTTTATTAAGATGATACCTTACTATAAAGACTCATAACCTCATAAATAAAGATACTAAGGATGGGAATCACAGTGGAAATAGGGAAATTATAGCAAGCTGTCGATAATACATAGCCGTATTGTTATTAATGAGATGATTCTGGTACCGTAGAAATAATGTATATAGTCCCCCAATCTATGAAAATTCTTGACACAAAATATATAGGTAATGGAATTTTTATTAAGATGATGATACCTAACTAAAAAGACTCTTGTTAACCTTATAAATGTAGATAATAACAAGCTGTCATATTAACAAGGATAACAAGCTGTCAGTATTAGTTTAACAGTGGAGGTAAGGGAAATGATAACAAGCTGTCAATATTAGTTTAACAGTGGTGGTAAGGGAAATGATAACAAGCTGTCAATATTAGTTTAACAGTGATGGTAAGGGAAATAATAACAAGCTGTCAATATTAGTTTAACAGTGGAGGTAAGGGAAATGATAACAAGCTGTCAATATTAGTTTAGCAGTGGTGGTAAGGGAAATGATAACAAGCTGTCAATATTAGTTTAACAGTGGTGGTAAGGGAAATGATAACAAGCTGTCAATATTAGTTTAACAGTGGTGGTAAGGGAAAGGATAACAAGCTGTCAATATTAGTTTAACAGTGGAGGTAAGGGAAAGGATAACAAGCTGTCAATATTAGTTTAACAGTGGTGGTAAGGGAAATGATAACAAGCTGTCAGTATTAGTTTAACAGTGGAGGTAAGGGAAATGATAACAAGCTGTCAATATTAGTTTAACAGTGGTGGTAAGGGAAATGATAACAAGCTGTCAATATTAGTTTAACAGTGATGGTAAGGGAAATAATAACAAGCTGTCAATATTAGTTTAACAGTGGAGGTAAGGGAAATGATAACAAGCTGTCAATATTAGTTTAGCAGTGGTGGTAAGGGAAATGATAACAAGCTGTCAATATTAGTTTAACAGTGGAGGTAAGGGAAATGATAACAAGCTGTCAATATTAGTTTAACAGTGGTGGTAAGGGAAATGATAACAAGCTGTCAATATTAGTTTAACAGTGGAGGTAAGGGAAATGATAACAAGCTGTCAATATTAGTTTAACAGTGGAGGTAAGGGAAAGGATAACAAGCTGTCAGTATTAGTTTAACAGTGGAGGTAAGGGAAATGATAACAAGCTGTCAGTATTAGTTACCTTGCAAGCCGTAATCAGTGTCGAAGGCAGGGTTGTCGACACCGCTGGGCTGAGAATCTTTCATTGTGAAGTCTGAGAAACACATTAAAACACATTATAAAAATGATACATAGCTCTATTACTTCACCATTACTCTTATGTTATTCACTGTGTATTACTCGCTTTTTTAAAATATGTCTTTACTCATAAATGATTTTTTTTTTTTTTTTTTTTTTTTATTTATTTATTTATTTATTTATTTAGTTTTTATTATTTTTTTTTTTTAAAGAATTAGCTACATTATTACTTCATGTAAACTATATGTCAATTTCAAGAGACATCGGATATTTTTTTGCCCTCTCTAAAACAGTATTTACTTATATATACAAGCAATTATTTTTCTCTTTATATATATATATATTTGTTGTTGTTGTTGTTGTTGTAAGAATGAAGTGTATTTTGTCTTCTACTTTTACACTTGCTTTTTCTGCCTTTTTAAATCCATTTCAACAGACTAGATATTTGTCACTCTCTAAATAACAGTCTATTTACTTAATTTCAACAGACTAGATATTTTTCACTCTAAATAACAGTCTATTTACTTAATTTCAACAGACTAGATATTTGTCACTCTCTATATAACAGTCTATTTACTTAATTTCAACAGACTAGATATTTTTCACTCTCTATATAACAGTCTATTTACTTAATTTCAACAGACTGTAGATATTTTTCACTCTATATAACAGTCTATTTACTTAATTTCAACAGACTGTAGATATTTTTCACTCTCTATATAACAGTCTATTTACTTAATTTCAACAGACTGTAGATATTTTTCACTCTCTATATAACAGTCTATTTACTTAATTTCAACAGACTGTAGATATTTTTCACTCTAAATAACAGTCTATTTACTTAATTTCAACAGACTAGATATTTTTCACTCTAAATAACAGTCTATTTACTTAATTTCAACAGACTGTAGATATTTTTCACTCTAAATAACAGTCTATTTACTTAATTTCAACAGACTGTAGATATTTTTCTCTCTAAATAACAGTCTATTTACTTAATTTCAACAGACTAGATATTTTCCACACTCTAAATAACAGTCTATTTACTTAATTTCAACAGACTGTAGATATTTTTCACTCTAAATAACAGTCTATTTACTTAATTTCAACAGACTGTAGATATTTTTCTCTCTAAATAACAGTCTATTTACTTAATTTCAACAGACTAGATATTTTCCACACTCTAAATAACAGTCTATTTACTTAATTTCAACAGACTGTAGATATTTTTCACACTCTAAATAACAGTCTATTTATTTAATTTCAACAGACAAGATATTTTTCACTCTCTAAATAACAGTCTATTTACTTAATTTCAACAGACTAGATATTTGTCACTCTCTAAATAACAGTCTATTTACTTAATTTCAACAGACTGTAGATATTTTTCACTCTAAATAACAGTCTATTTACTTAATTTCAACAGACTGTAGATATTTTTCACTGTAAATAACAGTCTATTTACTTAATTTCAACAGACTGTAGATATTTTTCACTCTAAATAACAGTCTATTTACTTAATTTCAACAGACTGTAGATATTTGTCACTCTAAATAACAGTCTATTTACTTAATTTCAACAGACTAAATATTTGTCACTCTATATAACAGTCTATTTACTTAATTTCAACAGACTGTAGATAATTTTCACTCTAAATAACAGTCTATTTACTTAATTTCAACAGACTAGATATTTTTCACTCTCTAAATAACAGTCTATTTACTTAATTTCAACAGACTGTAGATATTTTTCACACTCTAAATAACAGTCTATTTACTTAATTTCAACAGACTAGATATTTTCCACACTCTAAATAACAGTCTATTTACTTAATTTCAACAGACTAGATATTTTCCACACTCTAAATAACAGTCTATTTACTTAATTTCAACAGACTGTAGATATTTTTCACTCTCTAAATAACAGTCTATTTACTTAATTTCAACAGACTAGATATTTTTCACACTCTAAATAACAGTCTATTTACTTAATTTCAACAGACTGTAGATATTTTTCACTCTAAATAACAGTCTATTTACTTAATTTCAACAGACTAGATATTTTTCACACTCTAAATAACAGTCTATTTACTTAATTTCAACAGACTGCAGATATTTTTCACTCTCTAAATAACAGTCTATTTACTTAATTTCAACAGACTAGATATTTTTCACACTCTAAATAACAGTCTATTTACTTAATTTCAACAGACTGTAGATATTTTTCACTCTCTAAATAACAGTCTATTTACTTAATTTCAACAGACTAGATATTTTTCACACTCTAAATAACAGTCTATTTACTTAATTTCAACAGACTAGATATTTTCCACAATCTAAATAACAGTCTATTTACTTAATTTCAACAGACTAGATATTTTCCACACTCTAAATAACAGTCTATTTACTTAATTTCAACAGACTAGATATTTTTCACTCTCTAAATAACAGTCTATTTACTTAATTTCAACAGACAAGATATTTTCCACACTCTAAATAACAGTCTATTTACTTAATTTCAACAGACTAGATATTTTTCACTCTCTATATAACAGTCTATTTACTTAATTTCAACAGACAAGATATTTTCCACACTCTAAATAACAGTCTATTTACTTAATTTCAACAGACTAGATATTTTTCACTCTCTAAATAACAGTCTATTTACTTAATTTCAACAGACTAGATATTTTCCACACTCTAAATAACAGTCTATTTACTTAATTTCAACAGACTAGATATTTTTCACTCTCTAAATAACAGTCTATTTACTTAATTTCAACAGACAAGATATTTTCCACACTCTAAATAACAGTCTATTTACTTAATTTCAACAGACTAGATATTTTTCACTCTCTATATAACAGTCTATTTACTTAATTTCAACAGACAAGATATTTTCCACACTCTAAATAACAGTCTATTTACTTAATTTCAACAGACTAGATATTTTTCACTCTCTAAATAACCGTCTATTTACTGATATACACTAATACTTATAGTAACTTATAGTATATACAAACAAACACACACACACACATTTTTTCTTTCTTATCCATTTAGTATGTTGCGTCATTATGTAGTTTCTTATTATTATATTATATTTCTTATATTCCTCTTGTATTTATTTATTTATTAATCTTGTATTATATTATTGTATTCTTGTATTGGCTTAGGTTTTTATTATCATGTCGCATCATTCGTTTTTTATTCTTTCAGTGGTATCTAAGTCTCAATTACGCTAAATATTACCTTCTTTTGGTGTTTTTAGTAACGTTTTTAATCTCTAAGGGTTAATATTTGTGTATGTGTAAAGTAATGAAAAGTAAATCAATAAATGAAAAGTAGAGTAAAGTTATAGTAAAGTAATAAAGTTAATATTTTGTGTCTGTAAAGTAATGCGGCAGAAATATTTTGTGTGTGTGTAAAGTAATGCGGCATAAATATTTTGTGTCTGTAAAGTAATGCGGCAGAAATATTTTGTGTGTGCGTAAAGTAATGCGGCAGAAATATTTTGTGTCTGTAAAGTAATGCGGCAGAAATATTTTGTGTGTGTGTAAAGTAATGCGGCAGAAATATTTTGTGTGTGTGCGTAAAGTAATGCGGCAGAAATATTTTGTGTGTAAAGTAATGCGGTAGAAATATTTTGTGTGTGCGTAAAGTAATGCGGCAGAAATATTTTGTGTGTAAAGTAATGCGGTAGAAATATTTTGTGTGTGTGTAAAGTAATGGGGCAGAAATATTTTGTGTGTGTGTAAAGTAATGCGGTAGAAATATTTTGTGTGTGCGTAAAGTAATGCGGCAGAAATATTTTGTGCGTGTGTGTAAAGTAATGCGGCAGAAATATTTTGTGTGTGCGTAAAGTAATGCGGCAGAAATATTTTGTGTGTAAAGTAATGCGGCAGAAATATTTTGTGTGTGTGTAAAGTAATGGGGCAGAAATATTTTGTGTGTGTAAAGTAAAGCGGTAGAAATATTTTGTGCGTTCGTTTCTGAGTCAATCTTTCTTACGACTGATATTCGTAGTGACCCACAAACCATATGACATCTGTGTATCAATGCGACACTTGTGCTCTCTCTCTCTCTCTCTCTCTCTCTCTCTCTCTCTCTCTCTCTCTCTCTCTCTCTCTCTCTCTCTCTCTCTCTCTCTCTCTCTCTCTCTCTCTCTCTCTCTCGCACACGCACACGCACACACATACACATACACATACACACACATCCCATATATATACCGATATACACACACACACACAGATATACAGTACACACACACACATATCTCGTATATATTTCCCGTATATCACAACTAGGTAAATACACACACACACACACACCCACACACACCCACACACACACACACACACACACACACACACACACACACACCACACACACACACACACACACACACACACACACACACACACACACACTCACTCACTTTGGGGTTCAATTCAGTACTAACAGAAGCTTGGTGTGTTCAGAGCTCCTTCTAATACAACCCTTCATATGTTACTAAAATAATCTGTCTTTCAAGGGAGTGTGTGTTGTGGTGACAGTCAAAGATAAGATAAAACGTCCTTACCTTACCACGTCAATCACTACTATGCAAGGTATGTCTTGGAGTTACCTGACATGCGGGCCTTGATAAGTCTTGCTCCAATCTTAGCAATCTATCTATTTTTTTCTTCTTCTTTTTTCACCTCAATATTTTCGTCTCAAACATTTTTTTTTTCTTTTTTTTTTCACTTCAATATTTTCGTCTCAAACATTTTTTTTTCACTTCAATATTTTCGTCTCAAACATTTTTTTTCACCTCAATATTTTCGTCTCAAACTTTTTTTTCACCTCAATATTTTCGTCTCAAACATTTTTTTTCCACCTCAATATTTTCGTCTCAAAATTTTTTTTTTCACCTCAATATTTTCATCTCAAACATTTTTTTCTCCTCAATATTTTCGTCTCAAACATTTTTTTTCCACCTCAATATTTTCGTCTCAAACATTTTTTTTTCACCTCAATATTTTCGTCTCAAACATTTTTTTATCACCTCAATATTTTCGTCTCAAACATTTTTTTTTCACTTCAATATTTTCGTCTCAAACATTTTTTTTTCACTTCAATATTTTCGTCTCAAACATTTTTTTTTCACTTCAATATTTTCGTCTCAAACATTTTTTTTCCACCTTAATATTTTCGTCTCAAACATTTTTTTTTCACCTCAATATTTTCGTCTCCAACATTTTTTTTTCTTATCTCAAACCTATTTTATTTATTGTTTTTTCACATTCATACTGTAATCTAATCCATGAACCTTTTTTGTTATATATATTTCGTCTCAGGGCATAGTCTTTGTTTTACTAAAATTTATTAACCTATTTTTTTCTTCATCTCAATTTTTCGATTTTTCTTATCTCAACTTTTATTATGTTTTTTAATCATCTTTATCTTCCTACCTTTTTTATATATTATTCGTGATACAGTTTTTTTCAGTCTTTTTTCCTTCAATATTTTACGTCAACATTTTTTTTACTTATTTTGTTCTTTTTTTTCACTCAATTTTCGTCTCAACTTTTTTTCACCATATTTGTCTCAAACTTTTTTTATGCTCTCAATATTTCTCTCAATTTTTTCCTCATTTTTGTCTAATTTTATTTATTGGTGAGTCTACACCACACTGGTATCCTCCGTAGTCTGTATGACGTCTTTACTCGTGATCAGGCGTCGTGTGTGTGTGTTGTATGGGCCTTTTAAAGTAGTCGTGGGATGAGTTGTGTGAGCTCAACCATGTTGCTGCTCATGTTGTTCAGTCTCATGATCGAGTCATGGTGTGTGTCTTTTATCAACCATGTAGCTGACAGACTTACTATCATCAACTGTGTGCTGTGTCAGTCTGTTGTAATGTATGACTGGTGTTGGTGTTGTGTGTTATTGGTGTGTGGCTGAGTGTGTGTGTACAGTGGTTAGCTTTAATTCTGCTGTGTGAGGGTGTTTTATAAGGGTGTTTCGTGTGGCTGTGTGACTGCTTTTTTGGTGTTGTGTGCTGGGGTTGTGTCGTGTGTGCAGAGGCCTGGTGGTGTTGTCAGTGGTTTGGTGGTTGTGTGTAGTGTGTGGTGGTATTATGGGGTGGTGTGTGTTGTCGGTGGTGTTTCTGTGTGCTGGTGGGTGTGATGTGCAGTGTGTGTGTGTCGTGTTAGGTGCTTTGTCTTGATGTCTTACTAGTTTGTGTACTGTTGTGTGTGTTGTTTTTTTTATATTAGTTTTTCTTATAACTTTTTTGTTGTGTGTGATGTATACCTTATTTGTATTATTTATTTACATTCATACTCTTAATCTAATCAATGAATCTTGTTTTTATTAGTATTTATTAGTGATTACAGTCTTCAAGTTGCCCTATATAGATAGCTACGCCTTGGTTAAGTGTTGCTCTAATCTTATCAATCAATCAATCAACCTTTTCTAGATTATTTTGTTTTTACATCACGTTAATCTGTGTTAAGGTTTTGTATTGACAGCAAATGTTAGCATAGGAATATCACCTTGTGTGTGTGTGTGTGTGTGGTGTGTTGTGTACAGCTTATTCATGCTGTGTCGTTGTTGCAAGTATGATTATAAATTTAGTATGTTATGTTTTTTAGTTTATTTTCTTATCTATTTTTTTATTAATACTTTTTTTTTTTGGTGGGGGTTAATTTCCTTTACTTTTTTCCTTCCACTTTTTGTATTACTTTTTTTTTTGCCAATTATTCTTATTCTTCTCCCTTTTTTTACTGTTTCCTTGCCCAATTATTTTCCTCCCTTTCGTATTACTGTTTCCTTGCCCAATTATTTTCATCCCACTTTTGTATTACTGTTTCCTTGCCATTATTTTCCTTCCCACTTTGTATTACTGTTTCCTTGCCAATTATTTTCCTCCCCACTTTTGTATTACTGTTTCCTTGCCCAATTATTTTCCTCCCCACTTTTGTATTACTGTTTCCTTGCCCAATTATTTTCCTTCCCACTTTTGTATTAGTTTCCTTGCCCAATTATTTTCCTCCCCACTTTTGTATTACTGTTTCCTTGCCCAATTATTTTCCTTCCCACTTTTGTATTAGTTTCCTTGCCCAATTATTTTCCTCCCCACTTTTGTATTACTGTTTCCTTGCCCAATTATTTTCCTCCCCACTTTTGTATTACTGTTTCCTTGCCCAATTATTTTCCTCCCCACTTTTGTATTACTGTTTCCTTGCCCAATTATTTTCCTTCCACTTTTGTATTAGTTTCCTTGCCCAATTATTTTCCTCCCCACTTTTGTATTACTGTTTCCTTGCCCAATTATTTTCCTCCCCACTTTTGTATTACTGTTTCCTTGCCCAATTATTTTCCTCCCCACTTTTGTATTACTGTTTCCTTGCCTAATTATTTTCCTCCCCACTTTTGTATTACTGTTTCCTTGCCCAATTATTTTCCTTCCCACTTTTGTATTACTGTTTCCTTGCCCAATTATTTTCCTTCCCACTTTTGTATTACTGTTTCCTTGCCCAATTATTTTCCTCCCCACTTTTGTATTACTGTTTCCTTGCCCAATTATTTTCCTCCCCACTTTTGTATTACTGTTTCCTTGCCCAATTATTTTCCTCCCCACTTTTGTATTACTGTTTCCTTGCCCAATTATTTACCTTCCCACTTTTGTATTACTGTTTCCTTGCCCAATTATTTTCCTTCCCACTTTTGTATTACTGTTTCCTTGCCTAATTATTTTTCCATATTTTTTGTCACTTGCCCATTTTTTTTTTTTATGTAGTACCATAGACCACTGTATACCTGGACTGTTCACGCGACAATGTTTTGAATTGCGGGGCTGCATAGGGGCCTGCGGGGCACCCGACAAAGAGATATAGTGGTCTATGGACTATCATATAGACTGGTTTATCAGCATATATGATATACTATAATCTTCGTAAATGTTTGTTCTATAATATTATCAAATAAAAAACAGTAAAACACGCTAAAGAAATGCCATTACGAGACTATGAAGAAATATGCATGAACTTAATATTCACTTCAACTCTTCGCCATTTAAAACTTTGCGAGTCAACTTTTATCATGAAGGGTATCAATAGAAGGGCAATTTTATTAGCTTTCCATTGCTATATTTCGTTATCTGATAAATGAATTAGAACCATGCAAAAATTAGCATTAAATAAATAAATAAAATCATCAATCGGGTAATTTTCCCGATTGAAGAGGTTATTTATTTAGTTAACGCTAATTTATACATGGTGCTAATTCATTTATCAGAAAAAGAAATATATAAGTAAATAAATAACATCATCAATTGGGAAAATTACCCGATTGATGATTTTATTTATTTATTTAACGCTAATTTATGCATGGTTCTAATTCATTTATCCGAAAATGAAATATATCAATGGAAAGCTAATAAAATTGCGCTTCTATTGATACCCTTCATGATAAAAGTTGACTCGCAAAGTTTTGAGTGGCGAAGAGCTGAAGTGAATCAGAGTCTCGTAATGGCATTTCTTTAGCGTGTTTTACTGTTTTTTATTTGATAATATTATAGAAAAAACATTTACGAAGACTACAGTATATCATATATACTGATAAACCAGTCTATATGATCCGTATATATATATATATATATATATATATGAATCCGAGCGGCCCTCCGACTTCAGGCCCTTGTGTGACAGGCTGATATTCCGTGCGCAGTCCAGGTTTACAGTGGTCTATGCCAAAATACATAACCTACAACCCCCTACCGTAGATAACAGTAAAGTCGCCAGGACAACTTTTTTTTTTGTTTACAGACGTGTGGTGGCGTTAATACTTACATTTCTACATCCATGATTTCAGGAAGTTAGAAGGGGCTATCTGGAGAGTCTGTGTCATTTTGTGTCTTCATCTGTGTCATATTAGGGCTATAAATGAACAAATGACAAAAATATCTACAAAGTGGCTACCAACAGTAAAGTCGCCATCTAGTGTTTATTTACTGAGTGTCGTACCGCTGTCGTCGTCGCCCGAAAAAAAAACGCGTAGTGAAATTTGAAACCGTATATACTTGCAGATACAAAGCATAAAACAACGCTGAAACAGGGTAGATTATACAGTCATGATATAAACTACTGTGTATCATCTTCAGTGGCACATAAAAATCAGTAGTAATGCTATAATTCGTAATATATGGCGCCTGGCGACATCACTGCAGGTGGCGACTTCACTGTTATCTACGGTAACTCATCAGGTTTACAGTGGTCTATGGCTCATCATATTATTTTCGTTTTAATTCGTAATAATTGATAACTTTTTTTTTTCTCGTCTTGTTATGTGCAGGCAGGTAGAAGGAGCAACAAGTCTAACACTTTCTGGGTAATTCCTTTGATAACATTATCTTGTCCCAGATTTCTTGAAGAGTTCCTGTTATTTATTCACTCGTAATTATCACATGACTCACTGGTGTATGTTTTTTTTTCCGTAATGTGTGCATGTGTGTGTGTGTGTGTGTGTGCTATCTCTCTCTCTCTCTCTCTCTCTCTCTCTCTCTCTCTCTCTCTCTCTCTCTCTCTCTCTCTCTCTCTCTCTCTCTCTCTCTCTCTCTCTCTCTCTCTCTCTCTCCTATTCTACTACCTTTTATTCATTTATTATATTCTTCTCTTCATTCTTCTCTCTCTCTCTATTCTCTCTCTCTCGTCTTCTCTCTCTCTCTCCCCATTCTCTTCTCTCTACTCTCCTCTCTCTCTCTCTCTCTCTCTCTCTCTCTCTCTCTCTCCTATTCTACTACCTTTTAATCACTTATATATTCACATCACGTCAATCAGTGTTCATAGTTTGTATTGCTAGTAAGAGTTTGTATCTTTAGTATCCTTTTTTTTCTTTGAGTCTGATAGCCATCGTTTAACCCCTTCACGCCCAGATATTCCCTTGGCTATATGAAAGTGTCTGTTGTTAGCCATAAAATTACGAAAAAGTAACTTAATATGCCAAATGAGTTACTTACTGGACAAGGATACTAAACAGGTCATATGTATAAAATATTGCTTATATCTATTAAAATCGTCTAATGGCCTACCCATATTACAATGGAAATAACGTTCAGGGTCTCAAGGGGTTAAAGTCACTGCATTAACTAAGACATTGTTTTTTATGGGGCCAAGGCAAAGGAAATTGGTAAAAAAAAAAAAAAAGACCTTTGATTAGTTAGACATAAGCATTATTTTATACCTAGAATCTCGGTAGCATTTTGGAGCTTCAATAAAACCAGTTATACTACATTAAGGGTTTTTATGTATATTTATATATTAACATCATGGCTAAATATTAACATGGTTAAAATAAATCACAATTCAGATGACATACGAATCTTATCACACCGATTATAATACACATGCCGTAACATCACTTAACACCGAGTCACCACATTATATTACCACATTAATGTTACGAGTGGGAGTGTATAGCATAGCCAGGCTAACTATTTACAGGAACACACACTGCCCTCTCTAACTTCTCATAGCTTTTTTCTTCCATATTTATTTTTTCAATTGCATTTTTATTATTTTTTAATTTTTTTAATTATTCATTCGTCGCATTGTTATTATTTCACAAGCCGTGTAACTATTTCATAAGAACACGTGTAACTATTTCATAAGAACACGTGTAACTATTTCATAAGAACACGTGTAACTATTTCATAAGAACACGTGTAACTATTTCATAAGAACACGTGTAACTATTTCATAAGAACACGTGTAACTATTTCATAAGAACACGTGTAACTATTTCATAAGAACACGTGTAACTATTTCATAAGAACACGTGTAACTATTTCATAAGAACACGTGTAACTATTTCATAAGAACACGTGTAACTATTTCATAAGAACACGTGTAACTATTTCATAAGAACACGTGTAACTATTTCATAAGAACACGTGTAACTATTTCATAAGAACACGTGTAACTATTTCATAAGAACACGTGTAACTATTTCATAAGAACACGTGTAACTATTTCATAAGAACACGTGTAACTATTTCATAAGAACACGTGTAACTATTTCATAAGAACACGTGTAACTATTTCATAAGAACACGTGTAACTATTTCATAAGAACACGTGTAACTATTTCATAAGAACACGTGTAACTATTTCATAAGAACACGTGTAACTATTTCATAAGAACACGTGTAACTATTTCATAAGAACACGTGTAACTATTTCATAAGAACACGTGTAACTATTTCACACATCTGTAACATCTCATATTTTTTTTCTTCCATTTTTTTTCTCAAGCACACGACTCATTGGATGTCTCGCTTTTTGTTAACTCGATTTAATTAACAAAAACACACACTGGCTTTTTTTAATTAACATCTCGTCTTTTTTTCTACATTCTTCTTCTCTTGAAAAATGTCTCACTCTTTACTCTCATATCTTTTTTTCTTCCATTTTTTTCTCAAGCACACGACTCATTGGATCCATCGCTTTTTGTTAACTCGATTTAATTAACAAAAATACACATTGCCTGCTATAACATCTTATATTTCTTTTCTTCCATTGTTATTTTCATCACAAACACACGACTCACTTTTATGCCTCAATTTGTAGTCCTGAGAGACAAGCAACACTGTAATAATAATCCCTTGCTTGACACACACCGAGACTTTCTGTATAAAAAAACACCACATTAATACTTCAGTTAGTTACTCGTTCGACCACAACCGTCTTGGAATGAGAGGTCAAATAGCTGTCTAGGTCATATCGGGTCACTGGGTCTTCATTAGATTAGGTCACCATTGCTTGACACGTAACGAGAAATTTCGTATTAAGAAACTAACAACACAAATAGTTCAGTTAGTGACCTACTCCTACAACCACAACTCTTGGAATGTGAGGTCAAATAGACGTTTACGACCACAACTCTTGGAATGTGAGGTCAGATATCCATTTATGACCACAACTGGAATATGAGGTCAATTTTTTGTTGCTTGTACTATCACAACTCTTGGAATGTGAGGTCAAATAGCCACTCAGGTCATATCAGGTCACTGGGTCTTAGCGGCAAAGAACTTCTCCTTGACCAATACATCAATGGGGATAACTTTACCATTCTCGTCCTTCCTTAGGCCGCCCCGTCGCTCGATGGCCTCGATGGCGTAGTAACCGATGATGCCGAAGATGAGAGACACGAGTACGTTGCTCAGTTTGGTCCCGATGCAGACGGTGGAGCTGCCGACGTAGGTAAAGATGTACCCTAAAGACTCCCACAGGCGGTAGTTACTGAAGGCCGCCTCAGACTCACCGGGGAAGATCACGCCGTAGAATGCTGCACGAAGGAAAGAAGGACGACATTATTTATTTATTTATTTTCTAAGGTTTTTTTTACATACATAGGATTTTCCAGGGGGGGTGGTAAAGAAAAAGTCAAAATGGTCAAAATGAATGAAATAGAAAATTTTCAAAAAAGTCAAATAGAATGCTGAACGAAGGAAAGAAGGAAGGAGAAAAATATTAGGTTATTGAAGGGAAGGAAGGAAGGAAGGATAGATAGAAACGTGAGCTTATTGAAGGGAAGGGGAAGATCGCGCCGTAGAATGCTGAACGGAACGAAAGACGACATTAACTTTTTATTTTTTATTATTTATATTTTTTTCATCACTTAGGACTGGCGGCCTTTTAAGCAGTAAGGACTGGCGGCCTTTTAAGCAGTAAGGACTGGCGGCCTTTTAAGCAGTAAGGACTGGCGGCCTTTTAAGCAGTAAGGACTGGCAGCCTTTTAAGCAGTAAGGACTGGTGGCCTTTTAAGCAGTAAGGACTGGTGGCCTTTTAAGCAGTAAGGACTGGCAGCCTTTTAAGCAGTAAGGACTGGCGGCCTTTTAAGCAGTAAGGACTGGCAGCCTTTTAAGCAGTAAGGACTGGCGGCCTTTTAAGCAGTAAGGACTGGTGGCCTTTTAAGCAGTAAGGACTGGGGGCCTTTTAAGCAGTAAGGACTGGCGGCCTTTTAAGCAGTAAGGACTGGTGGCCTTTTAAGCAGTAAGGACTGGTGGCCTTTTAAGCAGTAAGGACTGGTGGCCTTTTAAGCAGTAAGGACTGGCAGCCTTTTAAGCAGTAAGGACTGGCGGCCTTTTAAGCAGTAAGGACTGGTGGCCTTTTAAGCAGTAAGGACTGGGGGCCTTTTAAGCAGTAAGGACTGGTGGCCTTTTAAGCAGTAAGGACTGGTGCCTTTTAAGCAGTAAGGACTGGTGGCCTTTTAAGCAGTAAGGACTGGGGCCTTTTAAGCAGTAAGGACTGGCGCCTTTTAAGCAGTAAGGACTGGTGGCCTTTTAAGCAGTAAGGACTGGCGGCCTTTTAAGCAGTAAGGACTGTGGCCTTTTAAGCAGTAAGGACTGGCAGCCTTTTAAGCAGTAAGGACTGGTGGCCTTTTAAGCAGTAAGGACTGGCGGCCTTTTAAGCAGTAAGGACTGGGGGCCTTTTAAGCAGTAAGGACTGGCAGCCTTTTAAGCAGTAAGGACTGGGGGCCTTTTAAGCAGTAAGGACTGGCAGCCTTTTAAGCAGTAAGGACTGGTGGCCTTTTAAGCAGTAAGGATTGGCGGCCTTTTAAGCAGTAAGGACTGGTGGCCTTTTAAGCAGTAAGGACTGGCGGCCTTTTAAGCAGTAAGGACTGGCGGCCTTTTAAGCAGTAAGGACTGGCGGCCTTTTAAGCAGTAAGGACTGGCGGCCTTTTAAGCAGTAAGGACTGGCGGCCTTTTAAGCAGTAAGGACTGGTGGCCTTTTAAGCAGTAAGGACTGGTGGCCTTTTAAGCAGTAAGGACTGGCGGCCTTTTAAGCAGTAAGGACTGGTGGCCTTTTAAGCAGTAAGGACTGGTGGCCTTTTAAGCAGTAAGGACTGGCAGCCTTTTAAGCAGTAAGGACTGGCAGCCTTTTAAGCAGTAAGGACTGGTGGCCTTTTAAGCAGTAAGGACTGGTGGCCTTTTAAGCAGTAAGGACTGGTGGCCTTTTAAGCAGTAAGGACTGGCGGCCTTTTAAGCAGTAAGGACTGGCGGCCTTTTAAGCAGTAAGGACTGGTGGCCTTTTAAGCAGTAAGGACTGGCGGCCTTTTAAGCAGTAAGGACTGGCGGCCTTTTAAGCAGTAAGGACTGGTGGCCTTTTAAGCAGTAAGGACTGGCAGCCTTTTAAGCAGGAAGGACTGGTGGCCTTTTAAGCAGTAAGGACTGGCGGCCTTTTAAGCAGGAAAATGTCAAAAATGTGTTTCCTGCGGCAATTTTCAACGGCCAAAAAATTTACTTCAATATTTTTGTCACCAAATTTCAAAGTAAATATTTATGTCACCCATTACCGTGGAGTGACTTACCATTGATCTGTGTCTGCCACACTGCGTCGGACACCCCCCACAGGCCCGCCATCACAAAGAACAGCACTATGTCGTCAGGGTGCGGCGACCAATACCGGAGGGTGATGATGATGCCGAGGTTGATGAGTGCGCCCATGGTGAAGATGGGCACGCGCCCCACCGTCTTCACCAGGGGACTGAAGGTGATGGAGCAGATGGCGTCGCACACGCCGTAGCAGATCATCACGTAGCCCACCATGTGCACGCCGAGACCACACGACACATAGGCCTGCAAGGAGGATAGCATTACGTAGACATAGACACTGCATATATACGTATAACCGAAGTACCTACTACCATGGTCAATAATGGTCTGATTTTTTTTCTTTTTCTCGACAAAGTGGGCTAACCTGAAATTTGTAACTATGCATCAGTGGTGCACCCAGGGGGGGGAGGCCAAGGGGGCCATGGCCCCTCCTGAAATTTCCTTCCTTGTAAAAAATCAGAATACACTTAAGTCAGTTAATAAAATATATATTACATGTTGTAGCGCTGTGGCCGCGTCACCTGCCCGTGTACACCTGTGCCTTGCTTTGGTGGCACTTATGCTTCACGTAATGCCTTGGTCAAGACTCTAACACTGCCACAACTATTGCTTCAGCAGCAGAAATAAGAAATTAGGTCTGAAAAGGGAATCAGCGGATGACTGAAAAATGAACCCTCCAGCGGCTAGCGAGAAATCTGGCAAATTTATTGTACTGCCTGACGGGTAAAAAGCTTGCCACCCAAACAAGTATATTTCTGTGAGCCCCTACTGTTCATGCATGTTGAGTCTATACATTGACAATTGTTGTGTGCTCACGGCGGTGTAGTCGGCGCCGAGGAAGGAAAATTTCATCATGAATACGTATTTTAAATCTTGTAAGTCATCTTTATCCTTTACAAGAGTAATTTGTATGGGTGTTTTGTGCCCATTTTTCCTCTATACATGTTGAGCAGATACAGTTCCTATTACAATGGACTCATTTCCAGACACTATATAAATGATAGAAATGACTTCGAAAACTTAAAGTATGTTTTCTTGATCAAATTTATAGGTTATACTAGGTTCATAGGTAGTATATTCTTAACTTTCTTTAGGTTTTTATTTCTTTTAGGATATCTTTAATCATAAGGGAAAAAAGACAACTCTATAATGCAGTGACTTGCTTTGTACTCACGGCGGTGTAGTCAACAAGAAATTATAGAAAGATGGAAATAACACAAAATGTAAACGGATATATTCATGATAAAATGTATACACTACCCTCCCGAGTTTCACGCTATGCGAGTTTCGCGATCCTCGAGGTTCGCGCTGAGTCCTAAATTCTTACCATCCCGACTTTCGCGCATTATATCCCCGAGTTTTGCGGGGTTTTTTTTTTTGTGTGTGTGTGTGTGTGTGTGTGTGTGTGTGTGTGTGTGTGTGTGTGTGTGTGTGTGTGTGTGTGCCTACAGCACCGTTAGGCAGTGACCTCCAGGAGTGGGATGGTAGGCCCTGGAGGTTAACTTGAGGGCTGTGATGGTTGGCCCTCGCCCGTGGTGGCGCAGACAGAATTTCTATAGTGACGCCTGTGATTAGAGGCTCATGCCGCCCCCCTGTGTCCTCTGATGCACTCGCAATCGAAGGTAGAGCTAATGGGCAGCGTGTGGGTGTTCTTAGGCCACTCAACAGTGCAGAGAAAGATTTTAAGTGGATTTTACAGCCCTCATCAAGGTTCGAACTCGGATCACCGAGAACGCCACGCGAAGAATTCTTCTTCTTGTGACCTTTTCTGCTTAATATCACTTTGTAGGTCGTCTGTCAAGCTCGTGCTCGAGCTTGACGCTACCCACTCTGCTACCGCCTCCCATAAGAGACGTACGGGACACGTCTTCCTGCCTTCCTGCTTAGTATAGTATAATAATAGGCTTAGTATAGCTGTATGTAGTTTTGCTTTGTTTTTTTCCATTTGTTTGTGTTTTTCTCTACAGGAGCAGCCGGTGTCGCATAAGATAGGTAACACCTCAAAATAAGTAGCACCTTACCTTACTATTTACCACAAAATACTCCTTTATAAGTGATTAACCATGACGTGTGTGGTACTGTGGTTTCTGGAGGTACTGGAGGAGACAGGAGAGAAGAGAGGAAGGCATTGTGACAGTGTTATTGCCGTATAACACTCACACAACCATCAGCTGACAAGATAGGTGTCAGGCTCACTCACTCAGACCAAAACAGCATCCGCTGGGTGACTCCCAACTCAAGCTGAATCTCAAGCTCCTCTCCTCCCTCCTCTTCTCTACGTAGTGTTGGCCAAAGCCACCACCCCGGGAGGCGGGTCACAAACCCTAGGCTAACACCCAGTACCCATTCACTGCTGGGTGGACAGGGGCTTGGGGCATTTTCAGAATATTTTTTTGGGGAAAAAGTGAGTCTTATAAGCTGTAAAATACGGTAGGTACACAACCCTCAAGTTAACCTCCAGGGCCTACCATCCCACCCCTGGAGGTCACTGCCTAACGGCGCTGTAGGCACGCACACACACACACACACACACACACACACACACACAATAAAAAAAAATAAAAAAAACCGGACTAAGTAAGCATTTTTACAGGGTTTATAATACCCGAGTTTTGCGATCCGCGAGTTTCGCGCTATGCCTCCGGAAGAAAGCAAGCGCGAAACTCGGGAGGGTAGTGTAGCTATTCGTAACTCACTTGTAACTTTCTGGTAAAATGTATAGCTATTCTTTAAAAACATTAGGTAGCTATAGAATACAGTGGCTATTGGTGTGCCTGTGGCTATGCAGTGGCTATTGGTGTACCTGTGGCTATACAGTGGCTATTGGTGTGCCTGTGGCTATGCAGTGGCTATTGGTGTACCTGTGGCTATACAGTGGCTATTGGTGTGCCTGTGGCTATACAGTGGCTATTGGTGTGCCTGTGGCTATGCAGTGGCTATTGGTGTGCCTGTGGCTATGCAGTGGCTATTGGTGTACCTGTGGCTATACAGTGGCTATTGGTGTGCCTGTGGCTATGCAGTGGCTATTGGTGTGCCTGTGGCTATGCAGTGGCTATTGGTGTGCCTGTGGCTATGCAGTGGCTATTGGTGTACCTGTGGCTATACAGTGGCTATTGGTGTGCCTGTGGCTATACAGTGGCTATTGGTGTGCCTGTGGCTATGCAGTGGCTATTGGTGTGCCTGTGGCTATGCAGTGGCTATTGGTGTACCTGTGGCTATACAGTGGCTATTGGTGTGCCTGTGGCTATAACAGTGGCTATTGGTGTGCCTGTGGCTATGCAGTGGCTATTGGTGTGCCTGTGGCTATGCAGTGGCTATTGGTGTACCTGTGGCTATACAGTGGCTATTGGTGTGCCTGTGGCTATACAGTGGCTATTGGTGTGCCTGTGGCTATACAGTGGCTATTGGTGTGCCTGTGGCTATGCAGTGGCTATTGGTGTGCCTGTGGCTATACAGTGGCTATTGGTGTGCCTGTGGCTATACAGTGGCTATTGGTGTGCCTGTGGCTATACAGTGGCTATTGGTGTGCCTGTGGCTATGCAGTGGCTATTGGTGTGCCTGTGGCTATGCAGTGGCTATTGGTGTGCCTGTGGCTATGCAGTGGCTATTGGTGTGCCTGTGGCTATGCAGTGGCTATTGGTGTGCCTGTGGCTATACAGTGGCTATTGGTGTGCCTGTGGCTATGCAGTGGCTATTGGTGTGCCTGTGGCTATACAGTGGCTATTGGTGTGCCTGTGGCTATACAGTGGCTATTGGTGTGCCTGTGGCTATACAGTGGCTATTGGTGTGCCTGTGTGCTATGCAGTGGCTATTGTGTGCCTGTGGCTATGCAGTGGCTATCGGTGTGCCTGTGGCTATGCAGTGGTTATTGGTGTGCCTGTGGCTATGCAGTGGCTATTGGTGTGCCTGTGGCTATACAGTGGCTATTGGTGTGCCTGTGGCTATACAGTGGCTATCGGTGTGCCTGTGGCTATGCAGTGGCTATTGGTGTGCCTGTGGCTATACAGTGGCTATTGGTGTGCCTGTATTTTCCTATATTCATGTTGGGTATATTAAGTTTCTACGTCTTGCCGTGTACTCACGGCGGTGTAGTCGGCGCCGAGGAAAGCCTGCTCCACGCCGGACCACATGGTGAGGGGGATCACTAAGAGCTGGTAGGGGTGGCGCATGTGGTTGAAGGACGCCACCAGGAGGTCCTTGCCTGTCTTGCCCGACGCTGATCCCTTGCGCTCGTTTTCCCCGAACCTGAGGACACCCGGGAGGTTAGAGATGAAGAAATAGAAGTATTAGACAATACCTTACCACGATTATACCATCTCTGTCTCCCTCAGAGTGTGGCCTCTATGGTAGAGTGCAGCAGTGGGCAACCTGCGCCTCTATGGTATAGTGCAGCAGTCGGCAACCTGCGCCTCTATGGTATAGTGCAGCAGTCGGCAACCTGCGCCTCTATGGTATAGTGCAGCAGTCGGCAACCTGCGGCTCTTTCAAGAGACCTGTGCGGCTACTGCCACCTACTTAAAAATGTCCAAATTATCGTTAAAAATATAGAGATAAAATACTGGCCTAGATAGCTGCAGTACTATAGTGTGTGTGACCTAGGTCCTGGGTCTCTAGGAAAATACTGGGATGAATTCTTGTACTTATTAACTTGTACTTGTTGGTAATTTCCATTCATAATGTACACTGTGGCTCCATCAGCACTGCTGCCCTGCCAAGGGTGAAGAAATTTGCTACTCTCAAATTCTGGGTTGCCAACCTCTGGTATAGTGGCTAGCGCGCCTGGCAATGAATCTGCGGGCCCTGGTTAGAATCCCGGCCAGGGCAAGTCGGCGACCAGCCCATCCAGCTGTTCTTCCTCCCTTCCGGGGTTGATAAATGGGTACCCGGGGAAGGTAACTGTGGTAACCCAGGTGTCACACTAGCCCTGTGTCTCGGGGTAGCGGGTCCTCACCCACCACAGGCTCAAAGGCTAATGCCACGGAGATGAGCACCGAGGCCACGCGCAGCATAGCGTATGCCTCCATCTTTTACTTTAGGTCAAATATACCTGCTAAAACTTGCCCACCCATCAAATACACATTTTAAAACCTAAACTCAATCCCCTAGTAACAGGATCCACCAGAATGAACTACTTTATACTTCTTTACTTATTTTCATCTCTTTTCTCTTTACAACTTTTACCTTTCTTGTACAACCTTAAGTCAATCACCTGGTCAGAGGATCCACCAGCAATGCGATGATAATGGAGGATATGACGGAGCAGGCCAGGTAGATGGTGGCCATGGTGTAGATCTTGGACATGGCAGGCTTGGCCAGGTTGGTCACGTTAGAGGAGGCTGAGGAGAGGGCTTGGGGACAATAATTCACCCCACAGGATAGCAGGGCATACTCATCCACTTCTTCTTCCTCCGTGATGCCTTGAGAGAGAACTGGAGAGAGGGGGAGGGAGGATTAGAGTGAGAGATAGAGAGAGAGAGAGGGATATAGAGAGACGAGATATTCAGTAAATCATTACGAGCGAGCGCGAAGCATTCGTGAGTCCTCGGTGGATACAGAATTTTTCTCACTTAACCCTTTCACGTACAAATGACGTCTTTGAGGGTCATGCAGTACGTGTAGGCCATACGTACAAATGACGTCTTTGAGGGTCATGCAGTACGTGTAGGCCATACGTACAAATGACGTCTTTGAGGGTCATGCGGTACGTTTTAGGCCATACGTACAAATGACGTCTTTGAGGGTCATGCAGTACGTGTAGGCCATACGTACAAATGACGTCTTTGAGGGTCATGCAGTATGTGTAGGCCATACGTACAAATGACGTCTTTGAGGGTCATGCAGTACGTGTAGGCCATACGTACAAATGACGTCTTTGAGGGTCATGCAGTACGTGTAGGCCATACGTACAAATGACGTCTTTGAGGGTCATGCAGTACGTGTAGGCCATACGTACAATGACGTCTTTGAGGGTCATGCAGTACGTGTAGGCCATAGGTACAAATGACGTCTTTGAGGGTCATCCGGTACGTGTAGGCCATAGGTACAAATGACGTCTTTGAGGGTCATGCAGTACGTGTAGGCCATAGGTACAAATGACGTCTTTGAGGGTCATGCAGTACGTGTAGGCCATACGTACAAATGACGTCTTTGAGGGTCATGCAGTACGTGTAGGCCATACGTACAAATGACGTCTTTGAGGGTCATGCAGTACGTGTAGGCCATACGTACAAATGACGTCTTTGAGGGTCATGCAGTACGTGTAGGCCATACGTACAAATGACGTCTTTGAGGGTCATGCAGTACGTGTAGGCCATACGTACAAATGACGTCTTTGAGGGTCATGCAGTACGTGTAGGCCATACGTACAAATGACGTCTTTGAGGGTCATGCAGTACGTGTAGGCCATACGTACAAATGACGTCTTTGAGGGTCATGCAGTACGTGTAGGCCATACGTACAAATGACGTCTTTGAGGGTCATCCAGTACGTGTAGGCCATAGGTACAAATGACGTCTTTGAGGGTCATGCAGTACGTGTAGGCCATACGTACAAATGACGTCTTTGAGGGTCATGCAGTACGTGTAGGCCATACGTACAAATGACGTCTTTGAGGGTCATGCAGTACGTGTAGGCCATACGTACAAATGACGTCTTTGAGGGTCATCCAGTACGTGTAGGCCATACGTACAAATGACGTCTTTGAGGGTCATCCAGTACGTGTAGGCCATACGTACAAATGACGTCTTTGAGGGTCATCCAGTACGTGTAGGCCATAGGTACAAATGACGTCTTTGAGGGTCATCCGGTACGTGTAGGCCATAGGTACAAATGACGTCTTTGAGGGTCATCCGGTACGTGTAGGCCATACGTACAAATGACGTCTTTGAGGGTCATCCGGTATGTGTAGGCCATAGGTACAAATGACGTCTTTGAGGGTCATCCGGTACGTGTAGGCCATACGTACAAATGACGTCTTTGAGGGTCATCCGGTATGTGTAGGCCATAGGTACAAATGACGTCTTTGAGGGTCATCCGGTACATGTAGGCCATACGTACAAATGACGTCTTTGAGCGTTATCCAAAAATAATATTTTAAAATATTTATTAAAAATCTTAAAAAGCGCGCGGTTGACGTGAGATTCACTTGACCGTTGGAGTGAATTACAATATATTGTACTTCATTGGAAAGGAAATTTATTCAGCTATGTCATGGAATGTAGAAAAATCTTTTATAATGATAAGTTGATTTTTGGCATATTATTTTTTGCCGCAAGGTGTTATTTTTTTTCTTTCTTTCACTTGTAACTCGAGGTTTTGTGAGTTATTTTCACGCTAGCGTATTTTTTTAACATTGTATAATATAGGAACTGATCTTAGCTTAAAAACGAAACATAATTGAACTCGATACCTTTGATTGTTTAGTTTCTAGACGCGGTGGAAGTACAACTTTTTTCCCGCGCGTGACATTTCGGGTGACAATGGGTTTACGCGGGACAACAAAAAGTGAATGACAATGGTGACGTGCAAGGGTTGAGCGGCCGCCCCGGCCCTGCCCGGCCGTCACGCTTTTCAGGAGCTTAGATCTTTGGAATCCCGTTTCCGATTGACGAGCGGTCTTCGCCATCTGATAGCCCCATTCAATCCCTATTTGTGCTTGACATGTTGTGTCTCACATGAGGGGTCAGCATGGCACGTGCCACGTGAGGGGTGTCAGACAACGTTATCTTGCTATAGCTGAGAAACAGCTGTGCCGACTAAGTTGAAATTTGGTGTGTGGTTTGGGACCACACACCTAGCAATGTCACACAGGTCAAACTCCGGGTGACGCCGCACGCCGCTGCGTGCGGCGGGTTTCTACGGGCTCACTCGTCCCTCGCCGTGCACACGTGCGGCGGGTTTCTACGGGCTCACTCGTCCCTCGCCGTGCACACGTGTGGCAGGTTTCTACGGGCTCCCTCGTCCCTCGCCGTGCACACGTGCGGCAGGTTTCTACGGGCTCCCTCGTCCCTCGCCGTGCACACGTGCGGCGGGTTTCTACGGGCTCCCTCGTCCCTCGCCGTGCACACGTGCGGCGGGTTTCTACGGGCTCCCTCGTCCCTCGCCGTGCACACGTGCGGCAGGTTTCTACGGGCTCACTCGTCCCTCGCCGTGCACACGTGCGGCAGGTTTCTACGGGCTCACTCGTCCCTCGCCGTGCACACGTGCGGCAGGTTTCTACGGGCTCCCTCGTCCCTCGCCGTGCACACGTGCGGCAGGTTTCTACGGGCTCTCTCGTCCCTCGCCGTGCACACGTGTGGCAGGTTTCTACGGGCCCCTCGTCCCTCGCCGTGCACACGTGCGGCAGGTTTTCTACGGGCTCCCTCGTCCCTCGCCGTGCACACGTGCGGCGGGTTTCTACGGGCTCCCTCGTCCCTCGCCGTGCACACGTGCGGCGGGTTTCTACGGGCTCGCTCGTCCCTCGCCGTGCACACGTGCGGCGGGTTACTACGGGCTCACTGGTCCCTCGCCGTGCACACGTGCGGCAGGTTTTCTACGGGCTCACTCGTCCCTCGCCGTGCACACGTGCGGCAGGTTTCTACGGGCTCCCTCGTCCCTCGCCGTGCACACGTGCGGCAGGTTTCTACGGGCTCCCTCGTCCCTCGCCGTGCCCGTGGGCGGGTTTCTAGGGGGCTCCTCCCCTTTTCCCCGGCACATGCGCGGGTTTTTCTACGGGCTCACTGGCCCTCGCCGTGCACACTGCGGCAGGTTTCTAGGGGCTCCCTGTCCCTCGCCGTCACAGTGGGGCGGTTTCTAGGGCTCCCTGCCCCTCGCCGTGCACACGTCGGGGGGTTTTTTCACGGGACTCTCCCTCGGGAAAAAGGCGTCTTCGGGTTTATTGTCTATTTCAGAGAAAATTGTGTTTTTTTCTTCCTTTTTTGCATAATAAGGGAGAAAACCAAAAAAAAAAACAAATTTAAACAGCAAAAAACCCTTTTTTTCCTCTTATTTGTAGCTGTCTTAAGTTTTTGTTGCTGTGGCGGGTTTTGTGGGCCCTTAGGGGAGAAAAGGGGGGAGTTTTGTGTGGCCCGTGGGGGAAAAAAAAAGGGTAGTTTTGTGTGGCCCTGTGGGGGAGAAAAAGGGGTAGTTTTTTTTGGGGCCCTGTGGGGAGAGAAAGGGGTGTTTGTGTGGCCCTGTAGGGGAGAATGGATTTTGTGTGGCCCTGAGGGAGAGAAAGGGGTATTTTGTGGGGCCCCTGTGGGAGAGAAAAGGGTATTTTGTGGGGCCCTGTAGGAGAGAAAAATGGGTAGTTTTGTGGGGCCCTGAGGAGAGAAAAAGGGTGTTTTGTGTGGGGCCCTGTGGGGGAGAGAAATGGTATTTTGTTGGCCCTTAAGAGAAAAAATGGGTATTTTTGTGTGGCCCTTAGGGGGAAATGGGTATTTTGTGTGGCCCTGTAGGGAGAAGGGGTAGTTTTTTTGGGGCCCCGTAGGGAGAAATGGGAGTTTTGTGTGGCCCTGTAGGAGAGAGAAATGGTAGTTTTGTGTGGCCCTGTAGGGGAGAGAAATGGGTAGTTTTGTGTGGCCCTGTAGGGGAGAGAAATGGGTAGTTTTGTGTGGCCCTGTAGGGGAAGAAAGGGGTATTTTGTGGGGGCCCGTGGGGAAAAAGGGGTATTTTTTGTGTGGCCCGGAAAAGGGGGAGAAATGGGTTTTTTTGTGGGGCCCTGTAGGGAGAAAGGGGTTATTTTGTGGGGCCCTGTAGGAGAGGAAAGGGGGTAGTTTTGGGGCCCTGTAGGAAGAGAAAGGGTTTTTTTGTCCCCTGTGGGAGAGAGAAGGGGATTTTTGTGTGGCCCTGTAGGGGAGAAATGGTAGTTTTGTGGGGGCCTGTGGGGGAAATGGGTTTTTTGTGTGGCCTGTGGGGGAGAAAAAGGGGTTTTTGTGTGGGCCCTGTAGGGAAGAAATGGGAGTTTTGGGGGCCCCTGTAGGGGAGAGAAATGGGTAGTTTTGTGTGGCCCTGTAGGGGAGAGAAATGGGTAGTTTTGTGTGGCCCTGTAGGAGAGAGAAGGGGTATTTTTGTGTGCCCTTGGGGAAAAATGGTAGTTTTTTGGGGGCCCTGTAGGGAGAAATGGGTATTTTGTGGGGGCCCTGTGGGAGAGGAAAGGGTTTTTGTGTGGCCCTTGGGAGAAAGGGGCTAGTTTTGGGGGCCCTGTAGGAGAGAAAAAGGGGGTATTTTGTGTGGCCCTGGGGGGAGAGAAATGGGTATTTTGGGTGGCCCTGAAAGGAGAAGAAAGGGGTGTTTTGTGGGGGCCCTGTGGGATAGAGAAATGGGTATTTTTGTGTGGCCCGAGGGGAGAGAATGGTTTTTTTTGTGGCCTTGGGGGAGAAATGGGTATTTTGTGTGGCCCTGAGGGAAAAGGGGTATTTTTGGGGCCCCTGTGGGGAGGAAAAATGGTAGTTTTGTTGGCCCCTGTGGGGAAGAATGGTGTTTTGTGGGGCCCCCCTGTAGGGAAAAAAGGGTAGTTTTGTGGGGCCCCTTTGGGGGGAAAAAAGGGGTAGTTTTGTGGGGCCCCTGTAGGAGAGAGAAATGGTATTTTTTGTGTGGCCCTTAGGGAGAAAATGGCTAGTTTTGTGTGGCCCTGTAGGAGGAGAAAGGGGTAGTTTTGTTGGCCCTGAGGAGAAAAATTTGGGTGTTTTGTGTGGCCCTGTGGGAGAAGAAAGGGGTATTTTTGTGTGGCCCTGTGGGGGGAAAGAAATGGGTAGTTTTGTGTGGCCCTGTAGGAGAGAGAAATGGGTAGTTTTGTGTGGCCCTGTAGGAGAGAGAAATGGGTAGTTTTGTGTGGCCCTGTAGGGGAGAGAAATGGGTAGTTTTGTGTGGCCCTGTAGGGAGAAAGGGGTAGTTTTGGGGGCCCCCTTTGGGGGGGAGAAATGGCTATTTTTTGGTGTGGCCCTGTAGGGGAAAAAATGGTAGTTTTGTGGGGCCCTGTAGGAGAGGAAATGGGTAGTTTTTGGGGGGGGCCCGTAGGAGAGAAAAAATGGGTATTTTGGGTGGCCCCTGTAGGGGGAAATGGGTTTTGTGGGGCCCGGGGGGGAAAAATGGGTATTTTTGTGGGGCCCCGTGGGGGAGAAATGGCTAGTTTTGTGGGGCCCCTGTAGGGGAGAAAGGGGTAGTTTTGTTGGCCCGTAGAGAAAAAAGGGGGTTTTTGTGGGGCCCCTGTAGGGAGAGAAATGGGTATTTTTGTGGGGCCCTGTAGGGGAGGAAAGGGCTTTTTTTGGTGGCCCTTGGGAGAAAGGGGTAGTTTTGTGGGCCCCCTGTAGGAAGAGAAAGGGTATTTTTGTGGGGCCCTGTGGGAGAGAAATGGTAGTTTTGTGGGCCCCTGTGGGGAAAGAGAAATGGGTAGTTTTTTTGGGGCCCTTAGGGGAAAAAGGGGTAGTTTGGGGGGGCCCTGTAGGGGGAAAGGGTAGTTTTGGGGGCCCTGTAGGAAAAAAAGGGGTTTTTTGTGTGCCCTGTAGGGGAAGAAAGGGGTGTTTTTTTGGGGCCGTGGGAGAGAGAAAGGGGTATTTTTGGGGGCCCCTGTAGGGGAGGAAATGGGTAGTTTTGTGGGGCCCCGTGGGGGAGAAAAAGGGGTAGTTTTGTGGGGCCCGGGGAGAAAAAGGGGTATTTTGTGGGGCCCCTTAGGAGAGAAAAATGGGTTTTTTGTGTGGCCCTGTAGGGGAGAAAAGGCTATTTTTTGTGGGGGCCCTGTGGAGAGAAAAAATGGTAGTTTGTGGGCCCTGTAGGGGGAAAAAAATGGGTATTTTGTGGGGCCCCTGTAGGGGGGAAAAATGGGTATTTTGTGGGGCCCGGGGGGGAAAAAAGGGGTAGTTTTGTGGGGCCCCTGTAGGGGGGGAAATGGCTAGTTTTGTGGGGCCCTTAGGGGAGAAAGGGTTTTTTTGTGGGGGCCTTGTAGGGGGAAATGGGTAGTTTTGTGGGCCCTGTAGGAGGAGAAAGGGCTATTTTTTGGTGCCCTGTAGGGGAGAGAAATGGGTTTTTTTTGTGGGGCCCTTGGAGAGAAAAATGGTTTTTGTGTGGCCCTGTAAGAGAGAAAGGGCTAGTTTTGTGGGCCCTGTAGGGAGAAAAAGGGGTATTTTGTGGGGGCCCTGAGGGGGAGAAATGGGTATTTTGTGGGCCCCTGTGGGGGAAGAAATGGCTATTTTTGGGGCCCTGTAGGGGAGAAAAAAAAATGGGTAGTTTTGGTGGCCCTGTAGGGGGGGAAAAAGGGTTTTTTGTGGGCCCCTGTAGGAGAGAAAAAGGGGTATTTTTTGTGGGGCCCCTTGGGGAAGAAAAAATGGCAGTTTTGTGGGCCCTGTAGGAGAGAGAAATGGGTAGTTTTGTGTGGCCCTGTAGGGGAGAGAAATGGCTAGTTTTGTGTGGCCCTGTAGGAGAGAGAAATGGGTAGTTTTCTGTGGCCCTGTGGGGGAGAGAAGGGGTAGTTTTGTGGGCCCTTAGGAGGAAAAAATGGGTATTTTTTGTGGGGCCCTGTAGGAGAGAGAAATGGCTATTTTTTGTGGGCCCTGTAGGAAGAAATGGGAGTTTTTGGGCCCCTGTAGGGGAGAGAAATGGGTAGTTTTGTGTGGCCCTGTAGGAGAGAGAAATGGGTAGTTTTGTGTGGCCCTGTAGGGGAGAGAAATGGGTAGTTTTGTGTGGCCCTGTAGGGGAGAGAAATGGGTAGTTTTGTGTGGCCCTGTAGGAGAGAGAAATGGTATTTTTGTGGGGCCCGCAGGAGAGGAAAGGGGTATTTTTGTGTGGCCCGTAGGGGAGAAAAAGGGTTTTTGTGTGGCCCTGTAGGGGAGAAAATGGGTTTTTTGTGTGGCCCTGTAGGGGAGAGAAATGGGTAGTTTTGTGTGGCCCTGTAGGGGAGAGAAATGGGTAGTTTTTCCATCCTAGGGAACTCACCCAGAGCAAAAAGAAAAATAGCAAACAGTGCATAATATAAATACATGCAGCCTACCACTAGCTGTCTGTCTTTTATAAAATATTTCCTACCATTCCAATTGATGGACTGATATTTATAATGTTTTGTATAGCGAGTATTGCACTATTTACTTATGGTTTCCCTTCCCTTTGACTCACCGGCAGAGGCGATCAGGTTGCCCCACACCTGCGTCGACTGGAAGAACAGGAAAAAAATCCCAAAGAAGCGAACGATCACCACCTCGGAATTCTCTCCCACGATCTCGGCATAGCGACTCCCCACCTGAGAACGACATATTTTGGTTAGTGGACATAGCTTTTTTTTTCTTTACCCACACACACACACACACATATACAGACACACTACATACATACACACATATACAGACACACTACATACATACACACATATACACAGACACACTACATACATACACACATATACAGACACACTACATACACACACCTAACACAGACCAAATACATAATACCACATTCAACACACTACATAACAACACAATATACACAAAACACTACATACAAACATATACAACACAACTCATACACACATATCAACACATACATACTACCCCATATACAGACACACTACAACATACACATTAAAACACATAATACATACACACATATACAGACACACTACATACATACACACATATACACAGACACACTACATACATACACACATATAAGCACACTACTACATACAACTACACAGAAAACTACATACATACACACATTACAACACATACTACATCACACATATACACAGACACAAACATACAACACACATATAAGACAACTCATACATCACACATATACGAACAAATACATACATACACACTATCGCACCTACTACACACACCATTACGACACACTAATACATACAACAAAACAGACACCTAATACATAAACCCTATCAGACACACTACATACCCACACATATACCAGACACAACATATACACACATACAATTCGATTTTATCCCCTTTTCCCGGTAACTCTGGGAAACCCTTTTGTTTATTTTTTTCACTTTCCCACACTTAAATTTTTTTTCATGGAAAGGGGTAAAAAGACACCTCCTGAACTAAATTGTCCCACCACCCTTATTTGTATTCTCTCACTGTCTTCTTTACAGGCACTGCCAACTAAGCGGCCTTTTTGTGACCTCTTATTTTTTTTTTTGCCCTTGGCCAGTCCTTTGTGATGTAAAAAAAAAATAAGAATAAATTTATGTAAAAACACACACACACACACACACACACACACACACACACACAACCCCCACACAAACCACACCACACCCCCACACACACACCACACCACACACACACCACACACACACACACAACCACACACACACACACACCACCACAAACACAAAAAACACACACCACACACACACACACACACACCCACACACACACACCACACAAACACACACACACACACCACACCGAACTTATTTGGGGACTCCGTAGTGTAGTGGTTAGCACGCTCCGCCACAACCCAGAAGTCCCGGGTTCAACCCGGGGAGAACTAAGTAGCTTCTTAAAAAACCCCAGCCCCGTCCACCCAGAGTGAATGGGTACCGGGGGTTTTGCCGGGGGTTTGTGACCCGCCTCCCGGGGGGTGGTTTCGGGCCCAACGTAAACACTAAGCAGGAAAGGTAAAAAATGTTGTATGGAGACGGGGCCCCTAAGTGTAGCTCGTTTTAAAAAAAACGTCCTGTAAAATACAAAGGTGAACTAAGTCTATTTTTTTTTTGGTCAAATGCAGTCAGGAACCACGCCCCCTGCCCCCCCTTCTATTTTACGGGGGGAGCTGATTGGGCACTCCTCCTATATCACTCCCACAAAATCTTCACACTTAAAAGGCGTGACCATGGGGCAGAAAAATCTTCACTACAGAGGGTGACAAAAAAAAAAATCCCTTTGTAGTGAAGATGGCTCTGTCCAGTGGTCACGCGCTGTTGAGTAGTGAAGATATTGTGATTGGTAGTGATGATACGAGGAGTGCACCAATCAGCTGCCTCGTAGAATAAAAGGGGAGGCAGGGGGCGTGGCTTCCTGACTGCATTTTGACCATAATAAAAAAAATAGACTATAGGTGAATACATACCTGGGTGAGATAGGTACACTTGGCGGACCACATAGGCGCAGCACCCAGGCCCAGGATGATAGAGGTGGGCACCAGAGTCCACACGCGGGGGTAGAACTGTGCGGCGATGTAGGTGGTGTAGCACAGCATGGAGAAGCACAGAGTCCACTTGGTCTTGAAAGTCTTGATCATCCAGGTGGGCACGAAGGCACAGGACAGCACCAGGGCCGTGTACAGGGTGGACAGTGCTGACGTGCCCTCCACTCTGTTAAGGAAGGGCGGGGTAGCAGATTTATAGTAGATTAGTATGGTATAGCAGATTAGTATGGTATAGCAGATTAGTATGGTATAGTAGATTAGTATGGTATAGTAGATTAGTATGGGATAGTATATTAGGATAGTAGATAAGTATGGTATAGCAGATTAGTATGGGATAGTAGATTAGGATAGTAGATAAGTATGGTATAGCAGATTAGTATGGTATAGTAGATTAGTATGGGATAGTAGATTAGTATGGGATAGTAGATTAGGATAGTAGATTAGTATGAGATAGCAGATTAGTATGGGATAGTAGATTAGTATGGGATAGTAGATTAGGATAGTAGATTAGGATAGTAGATTAGTATGGTATAGTAGATTAGTATGGGATAGTAGATTAGTATGGGATAGTAGATTAGTATGGTATAGTAGATAAGTATGGTATAGTAGATTAGTATGGTATAGTAGATTAGTATGGGATAGTAGATTAGTATGGGATAGTAGATTAGTATGGTATAGTAGATTAGTATGGTATAGCAGATTAGTATGGTATAGTAGATTAGTATGGGATAGTAGATTAGTATGGGATAGTAGATTAGTATGGTATAGTAGATTAGTATGGGATAGTAGATTAGTATGGGATAGTAGATTAGGATAGTAGATTAGTATGGGATAGTAGATTAGGATAGTAGATTAGTATGGTATAGTAGATTAGTATGGTATAGTAGATTAGTATGGGATAGTAGATTAGGATAGTAGATAAGTATGGGATAGTAGGTGGGCAGGAAGGCACAGGACAGCACCAGGGCCGTGTACAGGGTGGACAGTGCTGACGTGCCCTCCACTCTGTACAAGGGAAGGGGGATTAGGAGATTTATACTTATACATATATACAGTTATTTACATATACTTACATATACAGCCAAATTCCCAACATCCGACCTCCAAACATCCGACTTGTCCAAACAACCAACTTTTTTCACCACCACATTGTGTCTTGTGTTGGCCATTTATTTGACTTTGTTTTTTTTAGTTTATAGAAAACATTGATTTGTGGCTTTATTTATGCATGAATTTTACTTTGGCGTCTACCACTGGCTCGGCCTTCAAGAGCTGCATCTTTTATGTTCTACACCATTTTGTCCTTACGTTTAGGGTTACTGTGATATCCCAACATCCGACTATTCCAATTATCCGACCTACCTTCGGTCCCCCCAAGGTCGGATAATTAATACTTACCTGTACATACATGGACAAGTTGTCTTTACCTATTTTTTTCTCATTTTCGAACTTTTTTTGTGCTTATAGATCTATATATAGGTTTTTTACATTTGTGCCTCTATATAATACACACAGTAGGCGTATACATTTGTAAAGATATACTTATACACTCATGTACATGGAAAAAGGGTCTGTTTCTCTGTCCTTTCTGTGTCTTATATTATATTATATCCTCCACAACTCTGACAAAACATTAGTCCTCATTATCTTTCCGTGTAATACTATAATAAACACTTACTTATTGACGGAGGACTGAAGGTTAGCCATGGAGTTGTAGGAAGTGAAGAGGAACATGAAGGCAATGGAGATGATAATAACAGCTTAACGAAGACTTACTTATAATCATTTAACGAAGACTTACTTATTGATGGAGGACTGAAGGTTAGCCATGGAGTTGTAGGAAGTGAAGAGGAACATGAAGGCAATGGAGATGATAATAACAGCTTAACGAAGACTTACTTATTGACAGAGGACTGAAGGTTGGTCATGGAGTTGTAGGAAGTAAAGAGGAACATGAAGGCAATGGAGATGATAATAACAGCTTAACGAAGACTTACTTATTGACGGAGGACTGAAGGTTGGCCATGGAGTTGTAGGAAGTAAAGAGGAACATGAAGGCAATGGAGATGATAATAACAGCTTAACGAAGACTTACTTATTGATGGAGGACTGAAGGTTGGTCATGGAGTTGTAGGAAGTGAAGAGGAACATGAAGGCAATGGAGATGATAATAACAGCTTAACGAAGACTTACTTATTGATGGAGGACTGAAGGTTGGTCATGGAGTTGTAGGAAGTAAAGAGGAACATGAAGGCAATGGAGATGATAATAACAGCTTAACGAAGACTTACTTATTGACAGAGGACTGAAGGTTGGTCATGGAGTTGTAGGAAGTAAAGAGGAACATGAAGGCAATGGAGATGATAATAACAGCTTAACGAAGACTTACTTATTGACGGAGGACTGAAGGTTGGCCATGGAGTTGTAGGAAGTGAAGAGGAACATGAAGGCAATGGAGATGATAATAACAGCTTAACGAAGACTTACTTATTGATGGAGGACTGAAGGTTAGCCATGGAGTTGTAGGAAGTAAAGAGGAACATGAAGGCAATGGAGATGATAATAACAGCTTAACGAAGACTTACTTATTGATAGAGGACTGAAGGTTAGCCATGGAGTTGTAGGAAGTAAAGAGGAACATAAAGGCAATGGAGATGATAATAACAGCTTAACGAAGACTTACTTATTGATGGAGGACTGAAGGGTGGCCATGGAGTTGTAGGAAGTGAAGAGGAACATGAAGGCAATGGAGATGATAATAACAGCTTAACGAAGACTTACTTATAATCATTTAACGAAGACTTACTTATTGACAGAGGACTGAAGGTTGGCCATGGAGTTGTAGGAAGTAAAGAGGAACATAAAGGCAATGGAGATGATAATAACAGCTTAACGAAGACTTACTTATAATCATTTAACGAAGACTTACTTATTGATGGAGGACTGAAGGTTGGCCATGGAGTTGTAGGAAGTGAAGAGGAACATAGAGGCAATGGAGATGATAATAACAGCTTAACGAAGACTTACTTATAATCATTTAACGAAGACTTACTTATTGATAGAGGACTGAAGGTTGGCCATGGAGTTGTAGGAAGTGAAGAGGAACATAGAGGCAATGGAGATGATAATAACAGCTTAACGAAGACTTACTTATAATCATTTAACGAAGACTTACTTATTGATGGAGGACTGAAGGTTGGCCATGGAGTTGTAGGAAGTGAAGAGGAACATAAAGGCAATGGAGATGATAATAACAGCTTAACGAAGACTTACTTATATAGAGATAATGATAACAGTACAACCAACACTTACTTATTGATAGAGGACTGAAGGTTAGCCATGGAGTTGTAGGAAGTGAAGAGGAACATGAAGGCAATGGAGATGATAATAACAGCTTAACGAAGACTTACTTATATAGAGATAATGATAACAGTACAACCAACACTTACTTATTGATAGAGGACTGAAGGTTAGCCATGGAGTTGTAGGAAGTGAAGAGGAACATAAAGGCAATGGAGATGATAATAACAGCTTAACGAAGACTTACTTATATAGAGATAATGATAACAGTACAACCAACACTTACTTATTGATAGAGGACTGAAGGTTAGCCATGGAGTTGAAGGAAGTGAAGAGGAACATGAAGGCAATGGAGATGATGATAACATTCTTCAGGATGCGGAATTTCTCTAACTTCTCGTCCTCAGTCAGTTCCTTCTTGCCTGACAAAGAGGGAATGGGCAGCTCTGACTTGACCGTGTCTGGAAAGGGGGATAAAATTAGTTAAGGAAAAATACTACTCATTTGTTATAACCTAATGTGTTTTTGTAGGAGGAGGAAGAAGGGGAGAGGGGGAGGAGAAGGAAGGAGGTGGGACAAGGAAGGGAGGAGAGGAAATGGGAGGAGGAAGAACTAGTTTTTTTAAGTATCCTTCGCTTTGTATACAATCCTTCAGAGTCCTTCACGGGCCTCTTCGCTCCTTCACGCATCCTACTTGAGTTATGGGAGGGCATTAGAAGTCCCACAGGATTGCTATAGTATTCCTAGGTTTTTATAAGTACATACTTTGACAATCGCATAGGTGGCTGAAATAGGGATTAATAATACTAATAGCATAGATAACAGTAGAACTGTTATCTATGCTAATACTAATACTGAAAATACTAATACTGATCGTTGTATTGAAGTAATGATTAATCCTAGCAATGCCCATCATATTTTTATGCCTTTTAGTAAATTTTGTCTACTTTGTGATTTTTAAGGACTATCTGGAAGTATCATGTCATTGTGAATTGGCTGAAATAGGGACTTTTAATCATTGTAACTGAAAACTGACACCAGATTCGTGTTCAGCATGCCCGAAAACTGCTAGGAACTCATTTTCAAGCAAATCAATTTTTCAAAAAATATTGCAAATTTTGCAAGGGGTGTAAGCCTTGATTTTTTTTTTAAATCACGTTTTTCACAATAACAAAAAAACTATGGCAGATTCGTGCAACGTGTATAGAGAAGTAAATATGAAGTAGATCCAGGGCTATCATTTGGCGTTAAGCTAAAACATATTGATTGGTAAATAACCGAGAAAATAGCATATTCGTACATTTATACAAAATATCAATTTTCTCGACAACCATGAGGTGTTTTGACAAGCCGATTACTGCATCATGTAGAACACCTCAAGATGAACCTTTGTTACTTCCATAAGTTTTATTCTACTTCTACGTTTTGCGGCAAAATAACAAAATCCTGATCGTCGTCAATTTTGGAATGTTTTTGAGCACCCAGAAATCCGAAAATATTTTTTTCGCTAGATAATTGGAAATGCCGGGGATACAATTGTAGATCCATCCATTTACAACAACTTATGATG
>JACEEZ010020535.1:254588-259588 GCA_016584305.1 Chionoecetes opilio | reverse complement strand
TAGGCAGTGACCTCCGGGTGGGCGCGTGTAGCAGTGACCTCCAGGGGTGGGCGCGTGTAGGCAGTGACCTCCAGGGGTGGGCGCGTTAGTCAGTGACCTCCAGGGGTGGGCGCGTGTAGGCAGTGACCTCCAGGGGTGGGCGCGTGTAGGCAGTGACCTCCAGGGGTGGGCGCGTGTAGGCAGTGACCTCCAGGGGGGGGCGCGTGTAGGCATTGCCCTCCAGGGTGGGCGCGTGTAGGCAGTGACCTCCGGGGGGGCGCGTGTAGGCAGTGACCTCCGGGGGTGGGCGCGTGTTAGGCAGTGACCTCCAGGGGGGCGCGTGTAGCAGTGACCTCCAGGGGTGGGCGCGTGTAGGCAGTGACCTCCAGGGTGGCGCGTGTACGCAGTGACCTCCAGGGGGGCGCGTGTGGGCAGTGACCTCCAGGGGTGGGCGCGTGTAGGCAGTGACCTCCAGGGGGGGGCCCGCGTGTAGGCAGTGACCTCCAGGGTGGGCGCGTGTAGCAGTGACCTCCGGGGGTGGGCGCGTTTAGGCAGTGACCCCCAGGGGGGGCGCGTGTAGACAGTGACCTCCAGGGGTGGGCGCGTGTAGGCAGTGACCTCCAGGGTGGGCGCGTGTAGGCAGTGACCTCCAGGGGTGGGCGCTGTAGGCAGTGACCTCCGGGGGTGGGCGCGTGTAGGCAGTGACCTCCAGGGGGGCGCGTGTAGGCAGTGACCTCAGGGGTGGGCGCGTGTAGGCAGTGACCTCCAGGGTGGGATGGTAGGCCCTGGAGGTTCACTTGAGGGCTGTAAATGGTTGGCCCTCGCCTTGAGTCAATAGGGAGCTTTAAAAGAAGCCTGGATATATTCATGGATGGGATGAAAGTTGGATGTAGGGAGTGTTAAGTAACAGGAACTACCACGTGTAGGTCTCGCGGCCTCTTGTAGCTTCCTTATGTTCTTATGTGGTGGCGCAGGCAGGATTGTTATAGTGACGCCTGTGATTAGAGGCTCATGCCGCCCCCCTGTGTCCTCCGATGCACTCGCCGTCGAAGGTAGAGTTAATGGGCAGCATGTGGGTGTTCTTAGGCCACTCGACGGTGCAGAAAGATTTAAATTGCAGTTTGGTTCTCATCGGGGATCGAACTTGGGTTACCGAGCACACCACTTGCAGGCGCTAACCACTCTGCCACCGCCTTCCCAGAAATCTACATAGGCGACGCATAAAGCTGATAATGCAAAGATTTATCATTATTTCGCCATATCAGTTTTCCTTGTTCGCCTTATCACTTCTTCATGTTTACTGCCTAACCGTCAATAACACTAGTCGCCACTGCACTAATGTCGCCAGGCGAATTTTATAGGCGAATATTACTTTTAGCATCACTACAGACGTGTATGTGCCACTGAAGACAGGTACATAATATAAACTACTGTGCATGTCTCTTCAGTGGCACATACAAGTCTGTAGTGATGCTAAAATGTGTAATATATGGCGCCTGGCGAGTAAAGTGCAGTGGCGACTATAGTGTTATTGACGGTAGATCAAAAAGATAGAGAGAGAATATATGACATGTATTTAATGAATATAGCTTGTCAGTTCCCTGTTATTGTATTAGAATCAGACATTATTTCTACTTCATCATTTAAGTTACATTATCTCTAAAAGTTAGTCTCGTATAGGCTTGCATATCGGTCATACGGTACAAATCAAGTATTACAAGTATTATAATTAAAGTACATATTAGAAACAGACATTATTTGGGCTCTAAAACATCTCGTATAAGCTTGCCTATCAGAATGTCATATGGTACGAATATCGAAACATCGTACAATACGACCTTCTACTCATACTACTACTACTACTACTAACTAATACTACTAACTATACCACACACACACAAGACAGCCCCCCCCCCCCCCCCACTANGGGGAGGGACGAGGGGAGAGGGGGAGGGGGGAAGAGGAAACAGCAGATGAGGAAGTAAAACCGAGTATAACAGGAGTGACTTTTCTTAGCGATATTTACATTTAAAAAAAAAAGACAATACGTTCATGTTGATATAACGTAATGTTAGTTGTATTCATTACTGGTATCGTGATTAACGTGCTTTGTATTGAATAGAGATGCTTTCAGTTTTACCTACCTTCTACTCCTCTCTCCCCTCAAACGTCTTCACTTCACCCTCGCATAACAATCAGTAACTCTTCTCCCTTCTCAAATTACTCGTCTTGCGCTTCCTGCATTTCATTCAACACATCCCTGCCCTAATCTCGTCTTCCTCTCTCCATCCTTTATTTCTGCCAAAACTTTATACACAGGGTTACAGTCTACACGTAATCCTCGGCACCTCATAAACCCTTATACATATACTTGTCCTTTCCTTTCGCTTCCCTTCCCATCCTAGTTCACTATAGACACACCCGAACCTTCATTGTACACCCTTCCTTCCCTTCCTTCCCTTCCTCCCACAATACCCTTTTCCATTCTCTCCTTGTTCACCTTCCCTCTTCATTCATAATCCTCCCTCTACCTTATTTCCCCGCCTCCCCCACCTTTCCTCCTTGTCTGTGCCCATCTTCTTTGTTGTACCAATAGAGGCTTTCCTTTTGTACGGCTGAAAAGAGAAATATCACAGTTTGTTGATATTATTTAGCGAATATGCCTGGTAGACTGATTTATCATATCTGTATATGAGAGAGAGAGAGAGGGAAAGATATTATATATATATATATATATATATATATAAGGGAAAAGAGAAGAGAGAGGAGAGAGAGAGAGAGAGGGGAGAGAGAGAGAGAGAGAGAGAGAGAGAGAGAGAGAGAGAGAGAGAGAGAGAGAAAAGAGAGAAAAGAGAGAGAGAGAGAGAGAGAGAAAAGAGAGAGAAGAGATGAGAGAGAGAGAGAGAGAGAGAGAGAGATAGGAATGAGATGAGATTTGGATTAGAGTGACAAATAACATAACTTACAACTGTTTACACAAAGAGACTAGTGATTGGTGGGATAAGTCGTGTGTGTGTGTGTGTGTGTGTGTGTGTGTGTGTGTGTGTGTGTGTGTGTGTGTGTGTGTCTGTGTGTGTGTGTGTCTGTATGTGTGTCTGTGTGTGTGTGTCTGTGTGTGTATGTGTGTGTGTTCGTGTGCTTTAATGCGTCTCTGCTAAGTGTGTCTGCCTGTCTCATGACATGGAGTGGAAGATGGAGAGGAATAACAAGTGGAGAATCTGAAGTGGTGCTTTCTCCTCACTGCCGCATATCACTCAGTGTGAAGGTCACTTTTTCCTTTTCATCCCCCTCCTCCTCCTCCCCCTCCTCCTCCTCCTCCTTCCTCCTCCTCCTCCTCCTCCTCCCTCCTCCCTTCCGTAACTCCTCCTCCTCCTCCTCCCCACGCCCTTTGGTTGGGCCCGCACTTGGAATATGCGTTCAATTCTGGTCGCCCTTTTAGTAAAGATCAAGCAAATTGTATCAGTCCCAAAGAAGAGCAACCAAACAAATTCCATTCTGCGAAATTCATCTTATGAGAGAGACTGCGGAAATTAATAGGTTTCCTTAAAGGATCGAAGAATCCGTGGGACTGATAGAACCTTTAAGATCCTAAAAGGTTTTGATGCATTAATCAAGAGAACCTTTCGAGCTTTAACTCAGTGGACACAAGAAATAAGGGTTTTAAAACTAAACGTAAACGTTGCATCACCGATCTCCGTAAAATTATTCAATGTTAAGTCATTGATCGATGAACAGTTACCAGCAATGTTGTCGGAGCAGCACAAAAACTACTTTTAAAAACAGACTTGAGCGAAACTGTAAGTAAATGGGTTTATAGTGCGAATTCATATCTAGCCCCCGTATCGATTAGTTGTAGTGGTACCTCAGGGTGGAAGGTTGGTAGAGACGTGAGCTTGCAATGTGGAGAGCCGCGCATTGGTCAGCGGTTCGAGTCGCCAGTGTGCGACGGCGCGTTTGTATTAATCCTATGTAGTTGGTATTGCAAAGTCTAGATAGGATTGAAATATTCTTAGGGGGGGAAAAAAGGGAGTGGTTTGGATAAAGTATAATTTTTACATTTTACCTTTTGGGAAACTTTTTTTTGGTCTTCCCTTTTAGGGGGGGGGGGGGCCTTTTAAATCTTCTGTTCCCCCTCCCCCCCCTTTTATTGGGTTTTATCCTCCTCCCCCTTTCCTTCTTTCCTCGTCTCCCCTCTCTTCCCCTCTCCCATCGTGTCTAATATTTCACATTTCTATCCTCTTTTAATTACTCCTCCTTATACATTTTTACCATTTACACATTATTTTTCCTCATATTTTTTCTTCCCCTTTCTCTCCTTCTTTCTTCTCTCTCACTCTTTCTCTCTCTCTACTTCTCCTCTCTCTTCTCTCCCCTTCTCTCTCTTTCTTTCCTCTCTCTCTCTCTCCCTCTTTCCCCTTTCTCTATCCCTTTCTCTCTCCCCCTATTTTATATTTTATTTTGTATACCCTCTTCTCTCTCTTCTACCCCTTTTTGCCCTCTCTCTCTCTCTCTCTCTCTCCTCTCTCTCCTCTCTCTCTCCTCTCTCTCTCTCTCTCTCCCTCTCCTCTCTCTCTCCTCTCTCTCTTTTCCCTCTCTCTCTCCTCTCTCTCTCTCTTTCTCTCCTCTCCCCTCCCTCTCTTTTTTTTTCCTCTCTCTCTCTCTCCTTCTCTTTCTTTTCCCCTTTTCCCTCTCTCTCCCTTACTCACCAGCACTTGTCCTTCCTTGTCTCATGACTCATACACTCTCATGACTGACCCCATCCCTCCTACCTGCCCTCCCTTTCTTTCTTCCCTCCACACCCTTCCACCCTTCCACACCCTAACCTCCATCAATCCACCCTCATGGCTTCACCCTCTCCCTCCTTCCTTGCCTACCTGCATATTTCGCCACCCTTCTCCCGTGTCGTCTGTCTTGCGCCGTGCTCCCTATCATCAATTCTCTCCATTAGTCTTACCATTGGGGCAGTCATTGAAGGCGTGTCTCTTGTCTCTGTTGCCGCCTCTCCGACGCGAATCCTCTGA
>JACEEZ010020535.1:239588-244588 GCA_016584305.1 Chionoecetes opilio | reverse complement strand
GTCAAACTAAACCTCTCTCTCTCTCTCTCTCTCTCTCTCTCTCTTTTTTTTTTTTTTATAAACATACATATAACTAAAGCCCAAAGGTGCACTGTCGTGTGCTACCTATCTTAAGGGCAATTTACACATAAATATAAAGACCTAAAAAACTAACATTATATACATTTATGCATCACTAAAGTGTTTTGAGGCACTGTTGCTGTCACTAGTGTCACAGTATCACTAGCCTCAGCGGGCTGGGCTTCAAAAAGTCTCCACCGATTGGCCGCCAACTTTACACTTTGTGTGTTCATCTCCTGGATGTGAGGGACAGCGGCCGTGAAAATGTTCCACATCCTGGAGACGCGGCCCACAGAGGTGCGTTGGTGCTGGCTGGCACGGGAACGCGGCACCTCCACTGCGTCACCACTGGTAAGTACCGTTCTCGTGCTCCGCGTGGCGACTCTCGGAGGCTGTCGTAACCCAGCCAGGTGTGGCACTCCCTGCACCTGTGCCTTGTGGAATACCACAAGCGCCGCGACATCCCTGCGGTGTTCCAGTGAGTCGAGAGGACTCACCGGCTCGAACAGGGCTGGTGGGGCTGGGGGGTCTGGGGGGTCTGCAGCATCCACCAGTCGCAGGGCTCGACGCTGGATGCTGTCCAGCCTCCGAGTGTGCGAGGCTGCACACGACATCCAGGAGAGGGCGGCGTACTCTAAGTAAGGCCGTATCTGGGCCTTATAGAGCAAGAGCTTCCCTCCCCTGTCGAGGAAGCTGGCTACCCTTCGCAGGGCAGAGACCCTGTGAGAGGCCTTTTTTGCAATGTGTTTGATGTGGCCGTCAAACCTTAGCTCTCGGTCCACCTCTACTCCCAGAACCTTGACGGCTTCCTCTCTCTCTCTCTCTCTCTCTCTCTCTCTCTCCTGTAACCTACTAGCAATTCCTACATTAAGAACCAACAAGAAACCATTAAATTCTTACATACAAACACACAGACACACAGACAAAAATAGGTAAATACGAAAAATAAACTCAATACTCACACTAGATTAATTCACATCACCCTTAGTATTATCTACCTACATCTGTCTGTCTGTATGTATGTCTATCTGTCTGTATGTCTGTGTGTCTGTCTATCTACCTATCTGTCTGTATGTCTGTCTGTCTCTGTCTGTATGTCTGTGCCTGTCTCTGTCTGTATGTATGTATGTATATATGTCTCTGTCTCTGTATGTCTGTCTATCTGTCTCTCTATATGTCTCTGTCTGTCTGTCCATATGTCTGTGTCTGTCTGTCTGTCTGTATTTGTCTGTCTGTCTGTCTCTGTCTGCCTGTCCATATGTCTCTCTGTCTGCCTGTCCATCTGTCTGCCTGTCTGTCTCTCTGTACCTATTCACCCGTAACCTTGGCCTACCTTATACAGGGGAATGGGACACGACCTTCGAATAGGGAGAGAGAGTCTGTGTGTGTGTGTGTGTGTGTGTGTGTGTGTTGGGGTGGGTTGCCATGAGGTGGAGAAAGGGAAGGCCAGTTATATTTTCTTACCTACTGCTATTGTTGAAGAGGGAAAGTGATGTATCTAAACAGATAGGTTAGGTTAGGTTACGGGGGGATAGAGACAGACAGACAGACAGACAGACAGACAGATAGACAGACAGACACAGACAGATAGAGACAGACAGACAGATAGACAGACACAGACAGATAGACAGACAGACAGACAGACAGACAGACAGACAGACAGACACAGACACAGACAGACACATACAGGCAGACAGACAGACAGATAGACACAGACAGACACAGACAGACAGACAGACAGACACAGACAGACATACATACAGACAGACACAGACAGACAGAGACAGACAGAGACAGACAGACAGACAGACAGACAGACAGATAGACAGACAGACACAGACAGATAGAGACAGACAGACAGATAGACAGACACAGACAGATAGACAGACAGACAGACAGACAGACAGACAGACAGACAGACACAGACACAGACAGACACATACAGGCAGACAGACAGACAGATAGACACAGACAGACACAGACAGACAGACAGACAGACACAGACAGACATACATACAGACAGACACAGACAGACAGAGACAGACAGAGACAGACAGACAGACAGACAGACAGACAGACAGACAGGCAGACAGAGGTAGATATAATACTAAGGGTAATGTGAATTGATCTATTGTGAGTGGTATATTTTTCGTATTTACCAATTTTTTGTCTGTTTTTTATGTAAGAATTTAATGGTTTGTAGAAAGTAGATTTAGAAAGTTTGGTGTAGAAAGGCGATAGTAGGTTAGAGAGTGTGTGTGTGTGTGTGTGTGTGTGTGTGTGTGTGTGTGTGTGTGTGTGTGTGTGAGAGAGAGAGAGAGAGAGAAGAGAGAGGAGCAGAGGGGAGGAGGAGGAAGAAAAAGAAAGCGAACGAGTACAGAGGAAGAATTAGTAAAATGAGAAAGTAGGAGAGAGAGAGAGAGAGAGAGAGAGAGAGAGAGAGAGAGAGAGAGAGAGAGAGAGAGAGAGAGAGAGAGAGAGAGAGACTAAAGGGTAAGAAGCAGGGGCGTAGTTAGGCCCGGGCCTGGGGGGCTGTACGTTGTAGCCCCGAATGTTTTATGAATAGCCCCGGATCTCAAATACTTTTTTTTCTCTCACAAAAATAAGATAAGCTCTGACTGGGCCAACATTAAATTATAGTAAAAAACAAGATATTTGGCTAGATGTTACTTAGGTAGCGTTGCTGATGGCATCCTTTTTATGAGCAGGACATGAGAGAGGGGGGAGAACAGAGGAGATGAGGAGTGCAGGACAGAGGAGACACCAAAACACCTTTGGGAGAGGCCAAGAAGAGAATATCAGATGGACAACACACTAGAGTTAACAGAAGTGCATTTTTTTGTCCTTGGCCAGTCCTTTGCCATGTAAAAAAAAGTAGTTATAAGACCGAGGTTGGTCAGATTTCAGTATTGAACCAAGCCTTGGGAATATACGATCTATAGGACTGCTTCATCACGCCAAAACTCTCTTTTCTAGGTTTTACTCCTGCTGATGAAAATATATATAATAACGAAGTTGTACCCCAACTGAGATTGTCTTAATTGTATCTTTATTTCATGTTTCGAAAGTTATCCTAAACAAATTAGCCGAGCCTTTTGGTGGAGCACAGTCTCACATCTTAGACTCAAAAATAAATTGTAAATTATCCTGTGAAAATGTAAAGATCTCTTGGCCGGACTCAGCCCCGTGTTTCAAGACCCTAAATACGCCCAGGGGAAGAAATAGCAAAATAACGAAGCAGGGTAGATAGGAAAATAAGAGAAGAGAAAGGGGAAGGAAGAAAAATGTAAGAGAGAGAGAGAGAGAGAGAGAGAGAGAGAGAGAGAGAGAGAGAGAGAGAGAGAGAGGGGAAGAAATAGTAAAATAACGAAGTAGGGTAGATAGGAAAATAAGAGAAGAGGAAGGCGGAAGGAGGAAAATGAAAACACGAAAGAAGAAAAGACCAAAGAAAATAGAGAGAAGAGGAGATGAGGAAGAATAGGATCAAGATAATGAGAGAGAGAGAGAGAGAGAGAGAGAGAGAGAGAGAAGAGAGAGAGATAAGAGAGAGAGAGAGAGAGAGAGACAGACAGACAGACAGACAGGACAGACAGACAGACAGACAGACAGACAGACAGACAGGACAGACAGAGACAGACAGACAGACAGACAGACAGACAGACAGACAGACAGACAGACAGACAGACAGACAGACAGACAGACAGACAGACAGAGAGAGAGAGAGAGAGAGAGAGAGAGAGAGACAGAGAGAGAGAGAGAGAGACGAGAGAGAGAGAGAGGGGGGACAGATAAGGAATATAAATACCCGCACAAAAACAAAGGTTACATAATCGACATCAGCAAATATTCATAGATTCTTATATAACATCTATAAAAATACTGTTGATATCTCCTAGTGCTTCAGTTATAGTTCTTAGGTTATTTTAGTTATATGAACCCCTTGAGACCCAGAACGTAATTTCCACTGTAATTTGGGTACCATTAGACGATTTTTAGGGAATATAAGCAATATTTTATAGCTATGACCTGTTTAGTATCCTTGTCCACTAACTCATTTGGTATATTCAGTGACTTTTCGTAATTTTATGACTCGACAACATACAATTTTTTATAGCCAATGAAAGATCTGGGCGTGAAGGCATATTTAAGGTTACCCCCTAAATTGGTTATGAAGTGTAATTTAGGCTTACAAAAAGAAAAATCTGGGCGTGAAGGGTTTAAGGTTACATAAGATCTGGGCGTGAAGGGATTTAAGGTTACATAAGATCTGGGCGTGAAGGGGTTTAAGGCTACATAAGATCTGGGCGTGAAGGGGTTTAAGGTTACATAAGATCTGGGCGTGAAGGGTTTAAGGTTACATAAGATCTGGGCGTGAAGGGGTTTAAGGTTACATAAGATCTGGGCGTGAAGGGGTTTAAGGTTACATAAGATCTGGGCGTGAAGGGGTTTAAGGCTACATAAGATCTGGGCGTGAAGGGGTTTAAGGTTACATAAGATCTGGGCGTGAAGGGGTTTAAGGTTACATAAGATCTGGGCGTGAAGGGGTTTAAGGCTACATAAGATCTGGGCGTGGTGAGGGGTTTAAGGTACATAAGATCTGGGCGTGAAGGGGTTTAAGGTTACATAAGATCTGGGCGTGAAGGGGTTTAAGGTACATAAGATCTGGGCGTGAAGGGTTTAAGGTTACATAAGATCTGGGCGTGAAGGGTTTAAGGTTACATAAGATCTGGGCGTGAAGGGGTTTAAGGTTACATAAGATCTGGGCGTGAAGGGGTTTAAGGTTACATAAGATCTGGGCGTGAAGGGGTTTAAGGTTACATAAGATCTGGGCGTGAAGGGATTTAAGGTTACATAAGATCTGGGCGTGAAGGGGTTTAAGGTTACATAAGATCTGGGCGTGAAGGGGTTTTAAGGCTACATAAGATCTGGGCGTGAAGGGG
>JACEEZ010020535.1:197088-234588 GCA_016584305.1 Chionoecetes opilio | reverse complement strand
TCTCTATTATCCCCTTAAAAAACTACTTCTATAAAACGTTCTCTTATTATCCCCTTAAATAACTACTTCCAAAAAACGTATTCTTATTATCCCCTTAAATAACTACTTCAAAAACGTTCTCTTATTATCCCCTTAAAATAACTACTTCCAAAAAACGTTCTCTTATTATCCCCTTCAAATAACTACTTCCAAAAAACGTTCTCTTATTATCCCCTTAAAATAACTACTTCCAAAAAACGTTCTCTTATTATCCCCTTAAAATAACTACTTCCAAAAAACGTTCTCTTATTATCCCCTTAAAATAACTACTTCCAAAAAACGTTTCTTATTATCCCCTTAAAATAACTACTTCCAAAAAAGTTCTCTTATATATCCCCTTAAAATAACTACTTCCAAAAAACGTTCTCTTATTATCCCCTTAAAATAACACTTCAAAAAACGTTCTCTTATTATCCCCTTAAAATAACTACTTCAAAAAAACGTTCTCGTATCTCCTTAAAATAACTACTTCAAAAAAACGTTCTCTTATTATCCCATTAAAATAACTACTTCCAAAAAACGTTCTCTTATTATCCCCTTAAAATAACTACTTCAAAAAAACGTTCTCTAATATCCCCTTAAATAACTACTTCAAAAAACGTTCTCTTATTATCCCCTTAAAAATAACTACTTCAAAAACGATTCTCTTATTATCCCCTTAAAATAACTACTTCCAAAAAACGTTTCTCTTATTATCCCCTTAAAATAACACTTCCAAAAAACGTATTCTTATTATCCCCATAAAATAACTACTTCAAAAAAAACGTTCTCTTATTATCCCCTTAAAATAACTACTTCCAAAAAACGTTCTCTTATTATCCCCTTAAAATAACTACTTCCAAAAAACGTTCTCTTATTATCCCCTTAAAATAACTACTTCCAAAAAACGTTCTCTTATTATCCCCTTAAAATAACTACTTCCAAAAAACGTTCTCTTATTATCCCCTTAAAATAACTACTTCTATAAAACGTTTTCTTATCCCCTTAAAATAACTACTTCCAAAAAACGTTCTCTTATTATCCCCTTAAAATAACTACTTCCAAAAAACGTTCTCTTATTATCCCCTTAAAATAACTACTTCCAAAAAACGTTCTCTTATTATCCCCTTAAAATTACTACTTCCAAAAAACGTTCTCTTATTATCCCCTTCAAATAACTACTTCCAAAAAACGTTCTCTTATTATCCCCTTCAAATAACTACTTCCAAAAAACGTATTCTTATTATCCCCTTAAAATAACTACTTCCAAAAAACGTTCTCTTATTATCCCCTTAAAATAACTACTTCTATAAAACGTTCTCTTATTATCCCCTTAAAATAACTACTTCCAAAAAACGTTCTCTTATTATCCCCTTAAAATAACTACTTCCAAAAAAACGTTCTCTTATTATCCCCTTAAAATAACTACTTCTATAAAACGTTTTCTTATCCCCTTAAAATAACTACTTCCAAAAAACGTTCTCTTATTATCCCCTTAAAATAACTACTTCCAAAAAACGTTCTCTTATTATCCCCTTAAAATAACTACTTCTATAAAACGTTTTCTTATCCCCTTAAAATAACTACTTCCAAAAAACGTTCTCTTATTATCCCCTTAAATAACTACTTCCATAAAAACGTTCTCTTATTATCCCCTTAAAATAACTACTTCCAAAAACGTTCTCTTATTATCCCCTTCAAATAACTACTTCCAAAAAACGTTCTCTTATTATCCCCTTAAAATAACTACTTCTATAAAACGTTCTTATTATCCCCACAAAATAACTACTTCTATAAAACGTTCTCTTATTATCCCCTTAAAATAACTACTTTCCAAAAAACGTTCTCTTATTATCCCCTTAAAATAACTACTTCAAAAAACGTTCTCTATTATCCCCTTAAAAATAACTACTTCCAAAAAACGTTCTCTTATTATCCCCTTAAAATAACTACTTCCAAAAACGTTTCTCTTATTATCCCCTTAAAATAACTACTTCAAAAAACGTTCTCTTATTATCCCCTTAAAATAACTACTTCAAAAAAACGTATTCTTATTATCCCCTTAAAATAACTACTTAAAAAAAACGTTCTCTTATTATCCCCTTAAAATAACTACTTCCAAAAAACGTATTCTTATTATCCCCATAAAATAACTACTTCCAAAAAACGTTCTCTATTATCCCTTAAAATAACTACTTCCAAAAAACGTTCTCTGATTATCCCTTAAAATAACTACTTCCAAAAACGTTCTCTTATTATCCCCTTAAAATAACTACTTCCAAAAAACGTATTCTTATTATCCCCTTAAAATAACTACTTCCAAAAAACGTTCTCTTATTATCCCCTTAAAATAACTACTTCCAAAAAACGTTCTCTTATTATCCCCTTAAAATAACTACTTCCAAAAAACGTTCTCTTATTATCCCCTTAAAATAACTACTTCAAAAAACGTTCTCTTTATTTATCACCCCTTAAAAATAACTACTTCCAAAAAACGTTCTCTTATTATCCCCTTAAAATAACTACTTCCAAAAAACGTTCTCTTATTATCCCCTTAAAATAACTACTTCTAAAAAACGTTCTCTTATTATCCCCTTAAAATAACTACTTCTATAAAACGTTTTCTTATCCCCTTAAAATAACTACTTCCAAAAAACGTTCTCTTATTATCCCCTTAAATAACTACTTCCAAAAAACGTTCTCTTATTATCCCTTAAAATAACTACTTCCAAAAAAACGTTTCTCTTATTATCCCCTTAAAATAACTACTTCAAAAAACGTTTCTTATTATCCCTTAAAATAACTACTTCCAAAAAACGTTCTCTTATTATCCCCTTAAAATAACTACTTCCAAAAAAACGTTTCTCTTATTATCCCCTTAAAATAACTACTTCAAAAAAACGTTCTCTTATTATCCCCTTAAAATAACTACTTCCAAAAAACGTTCTCTTATTATCCCCTTAAAATAACTACTTCAAAAAAACGTTCTCTTATTATCCCCTTAAAATAACTACTTCAAAAAAACGTTCTCTTATTATCCCCTTAAAATAACTACTTCTATAAAAAACGTTTCTCTTTATTATCCCTTAAAATAACTACTTCTATAAAACGTTTTATTATCCCCTTAAAATTAACTACTCTCCAAAAACGTTTCTCTTATTATCCCCTTCAAATAACTACTTCCAAAAACGTTTCTCTTATTATCCCCTTAAAATAACTACTTCCAAAAAACTGTTCTCGTATTATTCCCCTTAAAATAACTACTTCAAAAAACTTTCTCTTATTATCCTTCCTTTAAAATTTACTACTTCTATAAAACGCTTTTATTATCCCCTTAAAATAACTACTTCCACAAAAAACGTTCTCTTATTATCCCCTTAAAATAACTACTTCCAAAAAACTTTTCTCTATTATCCCCCAAATAACTACTTCCATAAAATACTCTTATTATCCCATTAAATAATACTTCTATAAAACGTTCTCTTATTATCCCTCTACTTTAAATAACTACTCTCACTAAAACTGTTTCTCTACTCTATCTCACCTTCAATTCACTATGCTCTGTAATCGTCCTACTCATAGAACGTCTTTTTTTCACTCTATAATCATCCATAAATCTCAACATTTTCGATAGTTCGTTGAAGTCTGTCTCTCCACTGCTCCGACTATTTACCGTGTTGTCTTTATCTCCGTGTCTGTCTTTTTTCTGTCTCTTATATTCATCTAGATCATACGTTATTTCTGTCTTTATCTCTCTCTCTCTCTCTCTCTCTCTCTCTCTCTCTCCTCTTTCTCATTCGCTGTTCGTCATTTTTCTCTCTCCTCTCTCTCTCTCTCTTCTCCTCTCTCTCTCTCTCTCTCTCTCTTCATCTCTCTCTCGCTCTCAATTCTTTTTTGTCTATTATATCTGTCTGTACTTTTTTATTTGCTCTTTTTTTTCTCTCTCTCTCTCGTCCTCCTCTCTCTCTCTCTCTCTCCTCTCTCTCTCTCTCTCTCTCTCTCTCTCTCCTCTCTCTCTCTCTCCTCTCTCTCTCTCTCTCTCCTCCTCTCTCTCTCTCTCCTTTCTCTCTCTCTCTCTTTATCTTCTCTATTTCTCATGTCTTATTTCTTCTTTTTCTCTCTCTCTCCTCTCTCTCTCTTCTCTCCTCTCCTCTCTCTCCTCTCTCTCTCCTCTCTCTCTCTCTCTCTCTCTCTCTCTCTCTCTCTCTCTCTGTTTACGAGTCATAAGATAAGATATATAATGTATGTACTATGGATACTTTAATGTTTTGAAGATGGAGAGGGGACGGGAGGTCATATTTTAGAACGGCTCAAAAAGGAAATTCAAAACCTAAGCTCGAGAAACTAAGTTCAGATTCGTGATCAGCATGCACGAAAGCTAATATGAACCAAGTTTCATGTAAATCAGGTGAAAATAATATGTGGCCAAATTTTAAAGGTAGATGCCTTGGAAAATGTCTTGAAAAACACATTTTCATTAATTAAAATTATTTAGCCTCTAATCATCACAGGTGTCACTATAAAAGTCCTGCCTGTGCCACCAACCATCACAGCCCTTATCCCCTTCACGCCCAGATCTTTCTTTTGCTATAAAAAATTATATGTTATCGAGCCATAAAATTACGAAAAGTAACTGAATATACCAAATTAGCTACCGTGGACAAGGATACTAAGCAGGTCATATCTATAAAATGATGCTTGTATTCACTAGAAATCGTCTAATGGTAGCCAAATTACAAGGGTACGTTCTGGGTCTCAAGGGGTTAAATGAACAAGCCTACAGGCGCTATAGGCTCAAACAGAAAGATAGAATAGATAACAAGTGTCCGTGTCAACATGTTATTGTGTCCAGGGCGCGACGGTCACTGGGCCACACAATAACACAACCGTGATGCCCGCAGATTATGTTTACTACTTCGGTCGCCGATTAATTGTTATCGTACTATCAGGATTAATTATGTACAAGTAGCACGTTTACGTCATTTCGCAACGTCATTCGCCACAGACTCTTGCCCAATAAGTAAATTCGCCCACTCTAAAGTCAATTCGCCCACAAGACTCTTCGCCCACAAGTAAGAGTCAATTCGCCCACTCTAAAGTCAATTCGCCCACAAGACTCTTCGCCCACAAGTAAGAGTCAATTCGCCCACTCTAAAGTCAATTCGCCCACACGTTCCATGTCACGTCCACTGAGCAGTTAATAAGTGAGAGGTAAATGAACCACCAGTAACCTTGGGTGAAATGACTCCATAGTGTGGACGAATTGACCTGTGGGGGAAATGACTCCATGGTGTGGCGAAATGACATTTGGGCGAAATGACTGGATACCGTATGCACAGTTTATATTATACATGTATTTAGTTAAGGTACTGAAGGGATTTAATTACTTCTGTCCATGGGGCCTCGTTTGGGTGGGGGACAGGGAGACATGCCCCCCCACATTTTGGAGTGGGGGGGGGGGGGGCAGGGTATCATTTATCCCCCACTTTTACCATTAAAAGGAACGTTATAAGTTTTCCATGGAATTATTTTCAGCTAAACTTTTAATAAACAAGGATTGAAAAATAGACTTTATCTCTACAGCCTTTTACCATACAATGTCGTGCTCGCATGGTGCCTACATTGACCCTCACATGACACACATGCTGCACGGCGGCCTGACCTCCCATACAGTGCTCACAAGACAGCACGTTGCTCATTGTCCCCCCACGTGTGAACACAAAACAAGGCCCCTGACTCTGTCATGTATAGTATTTAGCGAAAAAAGGGGTCGGTTTCACACGTGTAGTAAATTTCCTGCGCATCACAACAGCTAATAGAGAGATGGATGTAGGGAGGGTAAGATCTTACTGTGATCGTCAAGGGGATGAAGGAAGGGTGGTGGTGGGTGGTGGTGGTTATAGTGGTACCGAAGCTCCGAGCCGCGTCACCTTACAGCACGGGGGTCAGACCTGGACTGGCCACCACCACACGACAGAAGCCATTCTCTTGCATGCATGGCACACTCCTGCACACTTCTCTCCTTCCCTCCCTCCCTCCATCCATCTCTCTCTTCTTCTCTCCTTCCATCCCTCTCTCCTTCCCTTCCTCCATCTCTCTCTCCTTCCCTCCCTCCACCTCTTCTCCTCCTCCTCCCTTCTCTTCCTCCTTCCATCCCCTCTCTCCCTCTCCATCCTCTCTCCTTCCTCCTCCATCTCTCTCTCCTTCCTTCTCCTCTCTCTCCTTCCCTCCTCATCCCTCTCTCCTTCCCTTCCTTCCATCCCTCTCTCCTTCCCTTCCTCCATCCCTCTCTTCTTCCCTTCCTCCATCCCTCTCTCCTTCCTCCCACTTCCTTCCCCTCCATCCCTTCTCTTCTTCCCATCCCTCCATCCCATCCCCTCTTCCCTCCTCCTTCCCTTCTCTCCTTCCCTCCCTCCATCCCTATATCTCTATCAGTAGTGATGCGCAGGAAATGTATTACATGTGTAAAAACTCCTTCGTTTCGCTAAATACAATACGTGACAGAAGTAACAGGTACTAATAGCTGAAGTACATTTACCAATTTAGCAATAAAATACCATTAACTAATAAAAAAAAAACATACTTTCCCTGAGTTAAGTTAAGTTCCCGAGACATACGAAGTTATAATATTAAAAAAACTCTTTTTAGTGTATATTAATATCCTATGAAGCAATTATAAGTACAAACACAACATCCAGTATGAAAATAGTATGAAAAACCAGCGAAGCCACGTAAAAAGATTGTTTCCACGAAGTTATAATACTAAAACATATAGTCTCAGTGTATATTAATATCCTATGAAGCAAAAAAACCACATTAACTCAACACTCGATGTAAAAAAAGTGAGTTTCCAGCAAATCTACGTCAAAAAATCTGTTTCCATTTACGTTTGACATAAGAATTACAGAGACATACGAAGTTATAATACTAAACCATTTTTTCTCAATGTATATTAATATCCTATAAAGCAAACAAAACCCTTAACCCCTTAAGGCCCAGAACGTAATTTCCATTGTAATTTGGGTACCATTAGACGATTTTTAGTGAATATAAGCAATATTTTATAGCTATGACCTGTTTAATATCCTTGTCGACTAACTCATTTGGTATATTCAGCTACTTTTCGTAATTTTATGGCTAACAACAGACATTTTATTATAGCCAAAGGAAAGACCTGGGCGTGAAGGGTTATACACAACATCTAATTCAGAAAGTATGAAAAACCAGCGAATTCACGTAAAAAATTATGTTTATATATCTTATAAAGCAAAATATATACATGAACACAACATTCCAATCAGAAAACTATGAAAAACCAGCAAATCCACGTAAGAATAAATATATTAATTTACGTTTGGCAACCGAGGTAGTGCCAAGCGAGGTCAAGTTGCAGGGAAGGGAGTGGTGGGAGACTAGGTCACGCGTCCCACGTCAGGTTAGATATACTACGTCGCCAAGGCTTAGTGGTGATTCCTGGTGTGTTTTGATGGCTTAGGTGTAGAGGCTGGGTTGTGGGGAGGGAGGGAGAGAGAGAGAGAGAGAGAGAGAGAGAGAGAGAGAGAGAGAGAGAGAGAGAGAGAGAGAGAGAGAGAGAGAGAGAGAGAGCATGATGTGAAGAGGAAGAGAGAGAGAGCATGTATGTGTAAGAGATAGAGAGAGAGAGCATGTGTGGAGAGAAGAGAGAGAGAGCATGTATGTGCAAGAGATAGAGAGAGAGTATGTATGTGTAAGAGATAGAGAGAGAGCATGTGTGCGTGAGATAGATAGAGAGAGTATGTATGTGTAAGAGATAGAGAGAGAGCATGTGTGCGTGAGATAGATAGAGAGAGCATGTCTGTGTAAGAGATAGAGAGAGAGAATGTGTGAGATAGATAGAGAGATGTGTGAGAGAGAGAGAGAGAGAGAGAGAGGAGAGATGTATGTGAGAGATAGAGAATGTATGTGTGAGAGATAGAGAGAAAGTGTGAGATAGAGAGAATGTGTGAGAGAGAGAGAGAATGTATGTGTGTGTGAGATAGAGAGCAAGTGTGAGATAGAGAGAATGTGTGAGAGAGAGAGAGAGATAATTAATGTGTGAGAGAAAAAAAAATTGAGAGAGAGAGAGAGAGAGAGAGAGAGAGAGAGAGAGAGAGAGAGAGAGAGAGAGAGAGATAGTGTGTGTATGTATGTATGTATGTATGTATGTATGATCGTCTCAGAAAAACACGCGAAGTAAATAGACTGCGTCCAAACAAGGCGTAGGTGACCAGGCATTAACAAGTGTTTCATAAGAACCACACTTCTCCGTAACCTTTACTATACCACATACTATACCTTAGACTTATATATATATATATATGTACCTTATACCTATGCTATATATATACCTTACTATACCTATATATACAGTTTAAAATAAGAGAACTATGTTACTCTGAGCCATAAAAAATCATATAACCAGTTTTTACTTAGTAGTTCATTGTTATATTGTCACACACACCCCCACCCCCACCCATGCCACCCCCCCACCCCACCCCCCACCACCCCCCACCCCACACACACACACACACACACACACACACACACACGTTTTTAAAGCTAAGATTGACCAAATGAGACAAGGAGACGGGACCCCACGAGTGTAATTCATTTCCCGTATATTACAACTAGGTAAATACACACACACACACACACACACACACACACACACACACACGTGCAAAATAATTTAACAAGGCATTCCCTGAACCTACAAATCTCAGCGGGATACATTTAACAATCCTTAATTTCTGTTGTTTTCCTGCGTGTGGTTCCTCAGGTGTCTGTGGTGAAGGTAGGAATTAAGTCTTAGCCATCCATCATGACTGTGTGTGTGTGTGTGTGTGTGTGTGTGCTACTCATTAAGTGAATCCCTTGTCGACCAGACCCCCTCCATCAGTGAGGAAATGTAGGGCAGAGGTGAGAGAGAGAGGGTGTGTGTGTGTGTTGTGTGTGTGTAAGAGAGAGAGAGAGAGTGTGAGAGAATGTGTGTAAGAGAGAGAGAGAGGGAGAGAGAGAAAATATGTGAGAGAATGTGTGTAAGAGAGAGAGAGAGAGAGAGAGAGAGAGTGAATGTGTGAGAGAAAAATAATGTGAGAGAATGTGTGTAAGAGAGAGAGAGAGAGAGATAGAGAGAGAGAGATAATGTGTGAGAGTGAGAGATGTCTGTATGTATGTATGTATGTATGTATGTATGTATGTATGTATGTATGATCTTATATATCTCATTTCCCATAGTTGTATGTACGAATCTTAGAAACATTATATCTTTCTCCCGTAAGAATAATTTCCCTTTAAACTATCACTGGTGGCCTCTAGACCCCCAAATATGGCTTTAACTATCATAGGAACACACACACACACACACTAACGACCTTAACGACCATTCATCATATTAATTCAGATCTAGTCATTTTTTTTAACGAGGTGAAAATTCCATTCTCATAAATTCTCATGCTTAAAATGATGCCTCTGTTTACCTGATACTATGGTTAACTATGATAAAATACAACTGACATTAAGAAGAAGCGTAGTATTCCCTTCTGGCATCAAATATCAGGCAGTAAGCAGCAAGGGGGCAGCATTTGTCACCTCGTTAAAATAAAACCAGTATAGTTTCCTGATATATTCCAGACCATTTGTTAAACACTATTATTATATATTTATACATTATTTCATATAGGTAATATAACAGAAAACACATTAAATCTACAGCACTATATTCACCCAGTAACAACCGGCGTCATCAACCCCTGAGGCCCAGAACGTAATTTCCATTGTAATATGACTACCATTAGACGATTTTAAGTGAATATAAGCAATATTTAATAGCTATGACCTGTTTAGTATCTTTGTCCACTAACTTATTTGGTATATTCAGTAACTCTTCGTAATTTTATGGGTCGAAAACATACAATTATTTATAGCAAAGAAACGATCTGGGTTTCAAGGGGTTAAAACGGCTCCGAAACACTGAGTCATTCCAAACTACTTCGTAATTAAACCCTCAACTGTAACACTATTTCATCTAAGTAATATATTTAACCATTAAATCTACAGTATTATATTCACACAGAAGGCGGTGTACGTATAGCTATAAGGGTGAATCACTTGTAAAGGCGTGACGGCGGGAAGGAAAGAGTCAAAACATAAACAAGGCGACCCAGCGACTGCCCGAAAACCTTATGTTGTCTCTCTCGACCTGAGGCTACGTGACGCGGTACCTTGTGTGTTAAGGTTACTGTCAGTCTGCCTTCACGCGTCGCCCAGGTAAGGTGTGTGTCTGTACTGCTGGGAGATTAGTATATATTCGTTGAGTTATGTTCTAGTGTGGAAATAATAGTGGCAGTGTTATAAGGAAGCTAGTTTTGTGGTTTTTTAAAGTTTTTTCGTTCTGTTTCAGCTGGAGACCGAGACGAGGAAGTTAAAAGGTATGCGTCTGTATATAATGTTTTTTTGTTAGTGATCTAAGTCATTGGTTTGATGTGTTAGTGTACATAAGTGTTATAATGAAGCTGGTTTAGTGTGTTGTGTTTGTTAGTTTTCGTATTGTTTCAGCTGGAGACTTTAGACGTGGCAGTTAAAGGTGTGTATCTGTTCTGTTATTCGTGATTTATATTAATTAGTTTGATATGTTTAGTGTACAAGTGTTATAATACGGAGGTTAGTATGTATAGTATTGTTAATTGGTTGAGATTTAGTTCTGTTTCAGCTGGAGACTAGGCAACAGAGGTAGTGAGTAAGGATGGTGAAACGGCTCGTAGCGTTTTAAGACTGCGCTGGTTTGGGCTTCCCTCTCACCACACAACACAGGACCGAGGTAACCCCGCTACCACTCTGCCTGGTGTTAAGTGCTTCGTATTGGTGAGGCGGGGAAGGTGTAAAGTTATGTTTGAAGTTATTGGGTGGGAGGGAAAATATTGTTGGATAGATTATTTTGATGGTTACTTATCACTTTCCCTTATCTTATATTAGTGGTTTGGGGATCTACCATGCTTTATATTCTAATGGGAGTCTTAAGGGTGTTACTGATATTGTTGTGGTAAAGGGTACTCTCTCTCCCTCTCTCTTTTAAATGGTTTAGATGTAATGGTTACTCTTCTCCCGCCCCCGTAAAGTTGGTGTTGTATTTATGGTTACTCCTCCCCCACCCCCCCTCTAAAAAAATCTAATGGTTACTCCGCCCCCTCCCTTTAAAATTTGTTCAGTAATGGTTACTGCCCCCCCACCCCCCCTCCCTTTAAAACTTCTTCATTTATGGTAATGGTTACTTTCTCCCGATATTATAGTTTAGTTATAATGGTTACTTCCCCCCATCCTCTCTCTGAATTTGTAGTTGTGGTAATGGGTATAATCTATACTAAGTTGTGGTAATGGGTACTTCTTTCCTCCACCCCCCCCCCCCTGAAGAGCTTCGGTAGTTCCAGTAAGCTTCCCCCTCTCTCCTATAACTGGTACAGAGGTGTTAAGACAGTGTATTATAGGAGTCCATACCCGGGATTGATGGTCTTGTGCTACGTGGTGTCACTTTCACGGGATATATTTTTATCAGATTTCCATTACTTGTCTTTAATATATCAGATGAGTTAACCCTGAAAGTTCTATTAATTAATGAAGAAATAACTATCCCAATAACTTACGTCCACAAGAACAGTAATTATGATTGGGATTTTAAATGGTTGGCGACTGTTATCATTTCTGAGATCTCCACACAGTAAATCGTAACTATGTATAATACAGTACAGTAATATACGCAAATTTTTCCCTAGTACATTTTTCAAAATATTTTTGGATGTTCCTTGTGCTTAACATCAAAGTAATTATTATTCATTAATATTCCATATTGAGTTTTCCTTAGCATCTTTCCCCCCCCCACAAAAAAATAATTTTTAATAGCTTTGACAATACAACGAATTAATTTTTAAATTTTACGTGAGCTCCCACTTCCAAATTGAGTATCTTTAGCAAACAAATTATTTATTCATAGCCATTTTAACTACTTACCTAGACTGTTTATAATATTTTCATTAAGATTGCGTAGAAGTAAATAGTTTATGTACCTTTATTTATAGTGCTGTGGTTTGCCTGGCAGATTATTTTCATATAGATTATAGAGTAAGATGGATAGATTATAGCTTTTAATTCCATATAGATTGAGTAAAAGGATAATAAGTTACCTTTATTTCCAGTGCTGTGCTTTGCGTGGCTTGGAGTAGCGATGCCGGGAGAAGCTGTCCTGCCCGTGAAGAATGCTGCCTGTACCTTAACTCCCTCGAGAAGGAAGTACGTAATGCCGGGCCACTCACTAAATCACTAGTTTTAGTTATTTAGTCTGCCTTGAAGTAGTGACCTCACCAACCCTTGACAAACGCGTGTACAGTAATTTCATCGTTAATAAGCTTGTCATAGTTTATTAAGTTTTATTTCATGCTAGAATACTTACACTGCCCACAACTGAGTCACTTACTAAAAAAAATAGAATTTACCATTTATGAATGGCATTGAATCCCTTTTCCGTTACGACACAGTTATGGCTGTTAACTGTTGGCCTTTTTTGCCACTCTTAATTTGATCTTCTGTGTTGTAAAAGTCCTCAGGGCTCCCCAACTTATTACTGTTCTTTTAATTTTTTTTTTTTTTTATAAATTCTTTGGGGAAGTTGGTAGTCAGTCTCCGGACGGTCTTTGAGGTATTAATGTGACTTATTTATTTATAGGGTGGGACCATAGATACAGAAAACTATGTTATTGGAGGTAAAATTCATAAAAGTAAAAATAAATGTGTATTAAAAAAACATTTATTGAAAGTAAAAAGTTTGAAGTATATAAGTCCAGGTAAAATATATATTTGCCATTTCATTAATGTATTCCAGAGGTGACAGTGGTGCAGTGAGGGTGTTGGTATATAGGACAATTTATAAAGGTAGCAACTTTTCTTTTCTTAATGTTATGCAGTGGTTCATAGTTTAAAGTTTAAAGTAATTTTTGTTAATTTATATATTATAAGTCCTGAAGTCTTGTCTTTGAGGGGCTTTTTTTGATGTTTTAATCTTTCAGGCTGTTGGGTTGTCAGCCAGTCAGCCCAGATTTGGAGATGCACACGCACACACACACTGCCTCGCGTGGACAAGACCATGGGTGAATCACACGGCAGTGAATAAAGGCTGAATGGTAAGATTTTAATGTTTTATGTGTAGAGCTTATGGCATAGGTAGTTGGTATAGTTTCTTTCAGTTCAAAATATCTTTATTCCTATTTTCATTTAAGTTTTACTGTCCGTAACACTATAGTCGCCACTGCACTAATCTCCTCAGGTGTCGTATATTACAAATTTTAGCATCGCTACAGACTTGTGCCACCAAAGAGTCATACACAGTAGTTTATATAGTGTACCTGTCTTCAGTAACAAGTCTGTAGTGATGCTAAAATCAGTAATATGGCGCCTGGCGACATTAGTGCAGTGGCGACGAGTGTTATTGATGGTAGATTGATGGTAGGAATTGGTTCACGGTAATATAATTCACACTTCATACAATTCAATTCAGAATTAGTTTACAGTGCTACTCAAAATAGTTAACTTTTAAATGAGTGAGCTATGTTGAAAAAATAATGGTGTTCTTGAGGGTGAATTATTATTGTCAGAATAATGGGAACTAGTCACTGTATCTGAAGGGAATGAAGGAAGGAGGAATGAATGAAGGAAGGAAGGCAGCATTGGTTAGAATTCATACCATTGTCTCGTAAGCTTTAGAGAAATTTTGTGTTGGAAATTTCTCTGATCTTTAATGTTTTGTGCTATTTCTGGACGTTCTTTTTTCCTGTGCTTCTAATGGCCACTTTAAAAGACTTAAATCCTGCGAGGTATTACACAAATCATTGGGTTAGGAAGCTGGTAAGAAATGTGTCCACTTACTTTTATTTACTGGGTATCAATCATTCTGTTTAACGTCAGATTTTCCAGTAATTTCCTATGAGGTTAGACGGTCGATGATACGCTTCCAATTCTATTGTCGGCGTAAATCATTAAATTTTTTGGCATGAGTTTTACTCCCTGGATGTTCTTCCTGACAGGCAACCCCAGTTTTCGGCTAATTTCTTTACTGGGTGGTGGCTCGTGAATTCAAAGTAGTGATCAGGACGCAATAAGAGTTCCCATTATGTCTTGCTTTCTTATATATTCTTATCCTTCCTCTCACTGATAGTGATTTCAGAGTTCTCATTATTCTTACGGACACTCCACTGATTATTTCGGGGATCTTAACTTTCAATTTTCTAATGTTTTATAATGTTAGACAGTAACTTGCAGATTTCCTTAGAGAAATACTTATCCTTTAAACCGATATTTGCGCAATGATTTTGTAGATGCTTCAGAAGCACAGGGAGGAAAAAAGCTTTTAAAAAGCTTAGAATACGTAGATCGGAGATATCCAGCACAAAAATGCTGCATTCCTTCCCTGCAAGGATAGTGTCGTCATATAGAGTTCACGTTATTCTGACTGAAATAATTCGCCTACAAGAACACTACTGTTTTCTCCTTAATAATGCACTTAACATTAGTGCCCATTATTTTGACTAGCCCTGGAACAAAAGAATTCTATGAAGTCTTGCCCTTCTGACTGCATCTCTTGTATGTGTGAAAACTTTTTATGTATTGAATGGATATTTGAGCTGAAGGAAGATTGTTTTAGGGCAGGATAACTTAGTAATGATTTGGGATATAGAAAAGATCATATTATATGTATTGAATGGATATCAGAGCTGAAGGAAGATTGTTTTAGGGCAGGATAACTTTTAGTAATGATTGAAATATTGTAAGAATAATGCTGTTTTCAAAATTCTAGTATATGGTAGTAGGTATTTTAGATATTTATAGTTTCAAGACTTGGTTGTTATTCATATTTCAAAATTAAATAAGTGCGTTGATTGTGAGATCAAGAAGGGGGCACACACTAAACTGGTGGCTTCTGTGTTCATCTCCGTCGCATCAGCCATTGAGCCTGTGGTTGTGACCCGGGAATGCCCTGGTCGGGATTCAAAACGGGCCCACATATTTTTAACTGGGTCAAATCCATTCATCTAAGGTCTGTGTTAATTTGCTGTTGACAATAGTTAACTAGACAAATTAGCTGTTGAAGGGATAGTTTCCTTTCTGGTTAAATTGTCGTAGCGAAGGGGGCAGGTGTTTTAAAAAAATAGAATAGCCCTACACATGGAGGCACATGGTGTGATTGCGAACTTATGATAATTGAAGCTTAGGTGATTGACTGGATATCTGATTTCAGTGTGTGTGTGTGTGTGTGTGTGTGTGTGTGTGGGACAAGGGTTGTAGCAGTCATTAAGTATCTGTAGGGTAGCGGGTGGCCGGCTGGCAGAGATAGCCGTGGGAGAAGTGGCCTGTGCAGTGTGATACTGATTAACCTCTACATGCAGCTCTCATCATGGCTACACAGCATGCAACCCATCCATCACCTCATTGTTCCTTCCCTGGCTTGCATGCTAAGAAAGTGTCATTCTAATTTGTCCTTTGTCTTAGAGAATAGTTATGATCTTTATTTATCCATTCTGTCTTTATACCATCTCGGATACTTTATCATCTTTATAGCATCTCTGATCTGGGCAGATTTACCAACTGCTCATATATTTTCATTCCAAATTTTATCCTTCATATATTTTCATTCCAATTTTATCCTTCATATATTTTCATTCCAAATTTTATCCTTCATATATTTTCATTCCAAATTTTATCCTTCATATATTTTCATTCCAAATTTTATCCTTCATATATTTTCATTCCAACTTTTATCCTTCATATATTTTCATTCCAAATTTTATCCTTCATATATTTTCATTCCAAATTTTATCCTTCATATATTTTCATTCCAAATTTTATCCTTCATATATTTTCATTCCAAATTTTATCCTAAATATATTTTCATTCCAAATTTTATCCTTTTCTGGTGAAGTGCCGCTGATCTGAGTCAATGGAACTAAAACCTTTATCAGAATGTAACTTTTTAATGTGTTCAGGAAAGTTTAGTTTGAAGTTTAGTAAAGAGAAATATTCTAAGAGGCAGCACATTCATTGTCAAACAGAAGCTTCAGTTATGAGTGGATAAATCTTGGCTAACTCTAAAACTCTGATTATTCAAACTTATTCACCAAAGAAGCCCGCAAATTTTATTACTTGCACTCATTAGTATAATATTATACGTACTCTCTTCATAGCTCTCTTACACTTATATACTCTATTCATAGCCTCTCCTACAACAAGGCATTCTTATTCTTATTTAAAACCCACATTCCAGGCTAGTGTGTCCCTCCGTTGGTTGTCTTGTACAGCATGGCATCCGTAGGCATACTGATGCGGGAGGACTTCTGTTTCTTCACCGGAATGTAGCAGCAATGGGAGAAGCAGAATTTACACACTTCTGCATCGATGGAGCAGCCTGGAGCCTATGTTTTATAAGGTAGATTTATTGTATTCAGTTTACTTGATAGCTGAAATATGAGCTTTGTTTACTTGATAACTGAAATGAGCTTTTGTTTACTTGATAACTGAAATTTGAGCTTTTGTTTACTTGATAACTGAAATATGAGCTTTTGTTTACTTGATAACTGAAATATGAGCTTTTGTTTACTTGATAACTGAAATATGAGCTTTTGTTTACTTGATAACTGAAATATGAGCTTTTGTTTACTTGATAACTGAAATATGAGCTTATCAAAAGTTTCAATACTTTAACAATGACAGACTGACCACCACAAGGGAACCATATAACATAAGTCAATACTAGGTATACTTATTATATTTTTTTATTGTATCAGCAGTAAATATGAGACTTTGTACTGATAAGGGGAAAGAGCTTTAAGATAACTCAAAGTTGGCTTGATGGGGATGCAGGAGCTGTTTCTTGACTACTGAAAATGAGCTATTAGTTTAATGGAGGGATTCAGACTCTTGATAAGGTGAAGCTGTAGGTTGAAAAAGTTTATAATGATAGGAACTTCTGTATTTGTCAGAAAGTGGTTCATAGTTTCATGTCAAGTATGTTCGTTCATTTATAGACCTTGGGAGTACTGAAGTTGTTCTTTGAGTCTTTTCCTGATAAGTTTTAATCTTTCAGGCCTGTTGGATGTCAGCCAGCCCAGACTTAGAGATGCACACACACAAGAACATAAGAAAATAAGGAAGCTACAAGAGGCAGTGAGACCTACACGAGGTAGTTCCTGTGACACGCAAGTCTCACACACTGACTCGCGTGGACAAGACCATGGGTGAATGACACTGCAGTGAATTTCAAGCAGTGGCAAGATTTAATTGTTTATTTGAGCTTATGATTTAGTTAGTTGGTTTCTTTCAGCTCTAATATCTAAAGGTTAGTTCAAATTTAAATGCAAAGTTTCAAGAATGTGAGTTTTAGTTCACTGTACTTAAATTAACGGTACACACTTTATACAATTTGAAATTCGGATGCAGTTTACAGTGCTTGTCAAAATAATTAACTTTTAAATGGAGTTATGTCTAAAAGAATTTTGTTGAGGGTGAAGTTGTTAGTCAGTATAATGTGAACCCTATAATGATTTCACTGATCTTGTGAGGGGAAGGAAGGAAGGAAGGCAGTATTGATTAGAACTTGTACGCTGTCTATAAGCTTCCTCATGGAGTATTTTGTGCTATATGGGTGTTTTACTTAATGATGGCCCCAACGAAAGACTTAATTATGATGAGTTATTACACAAATCATTGCTTTAATCGCAGCTGGTAATTCTCCTAAAGAAATTAAGTTGCTATCTGTTTCATGTACTTTTCTTTATGGTTTGGTGACTCGTAAATAGTTCATAAAGATTGATAATATTGTTAGTACTGTTAATATGTAGATTCCTTTGTTTTCTTTCATTTTGAAATTTATTTTATATCTATACGGTGAATATTTAGAGATTAAGTTTTCTTAAAAGATTTACAGGTTGAAGTTCCCAAACTCTGCAACCTCGGGACCAGCGCCGAGCCGAGTAATGGAATTTTCCGACTTGGAACGTAGATATATTAAGGGGAAAAAAAGCCATCCAACTTCTTCAAAAGGTTAATTTTCTCAGAAAACTCATTGTTCTTCCTTTTCTTTTCGCTTCCACCAGTAGGTGTTCCTGGACGTTTGGGAGCCATAATACCAATAACAGACCTGTAGAAGTACACAAGATAACGGTGTACACAACTCGACAGTCAACACCACTGAACAATAACAACAAACAAATCGGCGGGAGAAACCAAGCGGCCTAGTGTGGTGGCACCCAGCGGCCGACCCGGCAACTACGCGCCGGGTTTTGGGTGTTCTGCCGTGTTTTGGAAAATCCGGAACATAGAGTTTTGGGTGTTGCTGAGTCTTGGGATGCAGAGTTTGGGAACTTCAACCAGTACTAACATAAATTATGATTTTATCTGGTAAATATTTTGAGATTTTATTATTTTTATTTTCTAATATAAATTTTTATTTGTACTGTTAAAAATGTATACGGTTATTTCTTTGTTTAAATTTTCTGATATAAAATAATTTATGAGTTTTCCTAGGGCGCTTTGCCATTTTTTTCTTTGTCATTTGGCGTACAGTATTTATTTACCCAGACATGTTCCCCGAGTCCTCCAAGGTAGTATTTTAGTGTGTGATGGACAGTAACTTGCAGATTTCTTTGGGGATGTTATAGTAATGCACACTTGCAATTTAGTAAACTTTATTTTGACTAGCACTATAAAGAATTGGTATCTGAAAGTTTGCGTTTTCCTAGGGCACTCTGGTTATGTGCCAGTGATAGTAAATTGCAGATTTTTGGGGGGATATTTTAATATTTATCATAAGTATTACCTGCATTGGAGTTCCCATTATTTTGACTAGCACTGGACAAAATCTTTTAGTGTTGCACCTTTGACTGCATTTCATAATTTATGTATTAAATGGATATTTGAGCTGAAGGAAGATTGCATTAGGGCAGGAGAACTTTTAGTAATTATTTCAGTTTCCAAAATTAGCTAATTATCATTAATTATCATTGACTTGCCATGAATGTGTAAACTAAACCGGGGAGACTGATTTTTATTTCAAAATAAAATTAATTACAAATTATACAGGTGAATGTGTTTTTCATGAAATATATATATATTTAGTGAAAACATTAGTATTCAAGTAATCTGTATATATTGGAAAACTTAGTAATATACAATATACTTTTATCACATTGTCATTGGTTGACTTCTTCATTCTCCGTCACTGATGTCGCCAGGCGCAATATGTTCGCATCACTACAGACTTGTGTGCCACGAAGACTGTACTTCATCTTAACTTAAGAAGTAGCATTGCAAACATTCCATCCATCGTATCCTTGGACTCTTCCTCCGCCCATCGGCATTTCCTCCGCCCATCGGCATATTTCTCGTACGTGGACTCCGGCTGGTCTTGATCGAGGTGACAGGCAACCTTGATCCCTCCTCAATCAGGCCCAGGGATCACCAGCAGCTCCTGTACAGAAGAGACAACAAATAAACATACAATCACATTTTACTTATTAGGATACCGGAGGCTTAACATTGCTATCCGGCACACACTACCAAAATTCCCTCTTAAGTGCACTGTTCACAATCTTAATTTATTCTGTAGAGAACACTTAACACCCGCACCAACAGAATTCCCTCTTAAGTAGCCTACAGTTCCTCTCCCACAATCACCTTTTTCATCCATTCCCTAGTTTTCACCACCATTTCGTACATATTGCACTGTCAATATTGCCTAACAACACCTGTAGAGGAGAGAAGAACACTAACAACACCTGTAGAGGAGAGAAGAACACTTAACAGCCGATACTAAGTACACACACTTAACAGAATTCCTTCATAAGTACACTGTTCCACTTCCACAATCTTCTTCATCCCCTCTGTGTTTTTACCATTTAAATCATGGTCTATAGAGAAGAGAACACTAAATATTAGTACGAAGCGCACAACACTACCAGAATTCCCTTTTCAATACACTCCTACAATAATCTTTTTCATCCATTCCTCTTAAGTACGTACACTTCTCCTACAATCACCTTTTTCATTAATTCCCTCAGTTTTTAACCACCATAAATTATATCACGCTAACCAGAATTCCTTCTAATGACACTGTTCACTCCCACAATAGTTTCTTTTCATTTATTCCCGCAGTTTTTACCAACATTTCATTCATATCACGCTATACCAGAATTCCCTCTCAAGTATACCATTTCATGCATAATTACACTACCAGAAATCACTCTTCAGTACACTGTTTCACTCCCACAAACATCTTTTTCTTCCATTCCCTGTTTTTACCACGATTTAATTCATATCACGCTATCTCAATTCCCACAGGCAAGGGGGGGCATGAGCCTCTAATTACAGGCACCACTATAACAATCCTGGAAGTCACTGCCTACAGGCGCTATATGCCATTAAATAAATTTATGCATTAAGAAAAATATCTTGATTGGTCTAACTCATCCCCTACTCTTCACCCATTGAATCGGCCCATTCCATAATCAGTCTCTGTCTACCTCCCTGTCTCTGCCTCCTGTTACTAAGAACTCCCCCAAGAAGATAGCGACAGAAAGCTTCATGTGTTCTCCATGTATTCTCTGATACTCTTATTCTTCTCTAGCTTTGTCCTAACAGTACACTAGACTTCTTCCTCTAGTACCCAACGCATATACTATACCCCTACATAAGCTTTGTACACTAGACTTCTTCCTCTAGTACCCAACGCATATACTATACCCTACATAAGCTTTGTACACTAGACTTCTTCCTCTAGTACCCAACGCATATACTATACCCCTACATAAGCTTTGTACACTAGACCTCTTCCTCTAGTACCCAACGCATATACTATACCCCTACATAAGCTTTGTACACTAGACTTCTTCCTCTAGTACCCAACGCATATACTATACCCCTACATAAGCTTTGTACACTAGACTTCTTCCTCTAGTACCCAACGCATATACTATACCCCTACATAAGCTTTGTACACTAGACTTCTTCCTCTAGTACCCAACGCATATACTATACCCCTACATAAGCTTTGTACACTAGACCTCTTCCTCTAGTACCCAACGCATATACTATACCCCTACATAAGCTTTGTACACTAGACCTCTTCCTCTAGTACCCAACGCATATACTATACCCCTACATAAGCTTTGTACACTAGACCTCTTCCTCTAGTACCCAACGCATATACTATACCCCTACATAAGCTTTGTACACTAGACTTCTTCCTCTAGTACCCAACGCATATACTATACCCCTACATAAGCTTTGTACACTAGACCTCTTCCTCTAGTACCCAACGCATATACTATACCCCTACATAAGCTTTGTACACTAGACTTCTTCCTCTAGTACCCAACGCATATACTATACCCCTACATAAGCTTTGTACACTAGACTTCTTCCTCTAGTACCCAACGCATATACTATACCCCTACATAAGCTTTGTACACTAGACCTCTTCCTCTAGTACCCAACGCATATACTATACCCCTACATAAGCTTTTTCTGTTGAATAAATTCGTTATAATTCTATACAAATAAAGAAAACAAGTGTATTGTCTGTGTAACCTACAAGCAATTAACCAGCACGACAGCCGGTTCTCTTGTACCCACCGCAACTACTTTACCCATACATATTAAAGAACTTATAAGGTTTTGTACACTAAAATATCTACAAATATAGAAAACGCAATAACCTAAAGTGTATTGTCTCTGTAACCTACCGTACCAGCCAAACAGCCTGTTCATGCGAGGGCAGCAGGAACAGGAACTACCACACGTAGGTCTCGCAGCCTCTCGTAGCTTCCTTATGAGGGCAGGCGGCGCCCCCTCCAGGCCCGGCAGGGAAGGGAGGGGCGCCGAGGCTCAGTCATGGGTTGTGCTGCTCCTGTAAGGCGTGTAAGGTGACGACCACCGCCACACAGAGACCAGGGAGGCCAAGGTGGGGCTCAGGGAGGCTGGAGACACTTGCTCCGTCGCCATCCTCAGATCTGTGGGCCAAGGAAATTAATTACTACATTGAAAACTTATCCAAATAAAACAAATGAAATGTTAATAGATACATTACTTTACCCAGACTATACTGTATTCAAGTTTGGCAAGGACACTCGATAGCTTAGTCCCGGCGAAACATACCAAATTAATTATCAATATTATCAAACTACCAGATGATATCTAAAAAAAACTGAACCTACCATCATCTTCACGAGACATTCTGCATATCATAAATATGAAATGGGGTCTTTAAAAGGATGGGTCTTTAAATGGAGTCTGGATAAATTCATGGATGGGGATGAAAGGTGGATGTAGGTAGAGTTAAGTAACAGGAACTACCACGTGTAGGTCTCACGGCCTCTTGTAGCTTCCTTATTTTCTTATGTTCTTATGTAATATAAATTAATTACAATAAGCTATACCTAAAATATGATAACGAGAGCAAAATAAAATAGTATATAAACATTTTCTCTCACTGTTTTTGCTTCAACTCTCTATTATTCCTGGCATTTTGCTAGTATTGAATATTTATTTACTGTGTCGGATTCAGCACACTTTTCCGATAACAGCTTTTCGCCACGGTCAGCATGGTTTCCGCAGCTATTTAACCCTGGAGACCTAGAACGTCATTTTCATTGTATTTTGGCGACCATTAGACAATTTTCATGAATATAAGCAATATTTCAATAGCTATGACCTGTTTAGTATCCTTGTCCACTAACTAATTTGGTATATTAAGTTACTTCTCGTAATTTTATGACTAACAACAGACAATTTTATATAGCCAAGGAAAGATCTGGGCGTGAAGGGGTTACCTATAGCCAAGGAAAGATCTGGGCGTGAAGGGGTTACCTATAGCCAAGGAAAGATCTGGGCGTGAAGGGGTTACCTATAGCCAAGGAAAGATCTGGGCGTGAAGGGGTTACCTATAGCCAAGGAAAGATCTGGGCGTGAAGGGGTTACCTATAGCCAAGGAAAGATCTGGGCGTGAAGGGGTTACCTATAGCCAAGGAAAGATCTGGGCGTGAAGGGGTTACCTATAGCCAAGGAAAGATCTGGGCGTGAAGGGGTTACCTATAGCCAAGGAAAGATCTGGGCGTGAAGGGGTTACCTATAGCCAAGGAAAGATCTGGGCGTGAAGGGGTTACCTATAGCCAAGGAAAGATCTGGGCGTGAAGGGGTTACCTATAGCCAAGGAAAGATCTGGGCGTGAAGGGGTTACCTATAGCCAAGGAAAGATCTGGGCGTGAAGGGGTTACCTATAGCCAAGGAAAGATCTGGGCGTGAAGGGGTTACCTATAGCCAAGGAAAGATCTGGGCGTGAAGGGGTTACCTATAGCCAAGGAAAGATCTGGGCGTGAAGGGGTTACCTATAGCCAAGGAAAGATCTGGGCGTGAAGGGGTTACCTATAGCCAAGGAAAGATCTGGGCGTGAAGGGGTTACCTATAGCCAAGGAAAGATCTGGGCGTGAAGGGGTTACCTATAGCCAAGGAAAGATCTGGGCGTGAAGGGGTTACCTAAGCAGGAAAGATGCGTGAAGGTTACCATAGCCAAGGAAAGATCTGGGCGTGAAGGGGTTACCTATAGCCAAGGAAAGATCTGGGCGTGAAGGGGTTACCTATAGCCAAGGAAAGATCTGGGCGTGAAGGGGTTACCTATAGCCAAGGAAAGATCTGGGCGTGAAGGGGTTACCTATAGCCAAGGAAAGATCTGGGCGTGAAGGGGTTACCTATAGCCAAGGAAAGATCTGGGCGTGAAGGGGTTACCTATAGCCAAGGAAAGATCTGGGCGTGAAGGGGTTACCTATAGCCAAGGAAAGATCTGGGCGTGAAGGGGTTACCTATAGCCAAGGAAAGATCTGGGCGTGAAGGGGTGAAGTATAGGAGGACACTGAGCAGAGTTACAGATTAGTTTAGTGCAGTTATAAACTTTTGAATTTGATTATTATTATCTTTTTATGAAGGGATATTATAATGGAAATGTTCAGGTATGTATATATGTATATATGTACTAGATGTTAATAAAACATGCTGTGTTGCAATTTCTATTTTTTGTTCTTAGGTTGTCTAACTTGTGATTTTCTAAGTAAAACTGCTTTAAAATAGAAGTATGATAAATTACTATGCGTGAAAAGCATATAGAGTTAGTCCCTTCCCCTACACTGAGGTGGCAACACTGGTCTCTGCATCTACACTGACCTACCATGAATGGTTTTTGAGTTATAAACTTATATATTTACTATAACGCGTTCAGCTCACAACTTGTTTCTCAGACAGTAACACTTACCCATCAAAAGTTATTTTAAATGGATGGATCTACAATTGTATCCCCGGCATTTCCAATTATCTAGCGAGAAAAAAACTTTCAGATTTCTGGCTGCTCAAAAATATTCCAAAATTGACGAAAATCTGTTTTTTGTTATTTTGCCGCAAAACTACGAGTCGTAGAAGCAAACTTATCGAGGTAACAAAGGTTCATCTTGAGGTGTTCTACATGATGCAGTAATCTTGTCAAAACACCTCATGGTTGTCGAGAACATTGATATTTTGTATAAATGTACGAATATGCAATTTTCTTGGTTATCTACCGATCAATATTATTTTGCTTTACACCAAATGATAGCCCTTGATCTACTTTATATTTACTTATCTATATATGTTACACTAATCTGCCATAGTTTTTTAGTTATTGGAAAAAGCGTGATTTAAAAAAAAAAACAAGGCATACCCCTTGCAAAATTTGCAATATTTTTTTTTAAATAGATTTGCTTGAAAATTAGTTCCTAGCAGTTTTTGGGCATGCTGAACACGAATCTGGAGTCAGTTTTCAGTTACAATGATTAGAAGTCCCTATTTCAGCCAATTCACAATGACATGATACGTACTTCCAGATATTCCTTAACCCGTAAACTGCGGATACCTGTGTGACAATGTCTCTGTGGACGCGGGACTTTTGCCAGAATTCTTATAGTCGCTAAACAAACTTGAATATGTATCAATGTATTCGCCATATATTTGTGCAACCGCAAAAAATATTTTTGTTTTCTAAAGTCTTGTGGTTATTCTATGATTGTACTTGCAAGATGAAGAGCGTTGAGGTTTATGGAATCCATGGTACAGCTCCTTCACATAAAACAGGCTGCAAGGGTCTTCCGACTGATGGCGGCGCAAGGCAACCAAGTTTAAAGTTTGAGACCCGGACCCTTGCGTCATCACCGACGGCCTCCACACCCGCGGGGGAGCAGACCTGGTTTCACCACCACACACAGCGGGGATGAAGACTGGTTGTCTTTCGGATCGTCCGTCGGGTTGTAAACTTTTGTCGGTCGGTGGGGAAGCAAATTCGGTCGTAATTCTCTCCGTTGTCCTTCTCACCTACTCTCACTCTCCTTCCGTGGTTCGGACGAGGCCACATAAATTCCAATGACCCCTTCGCTCTACGAAGGTATCCTGTCCCCCCTTTTATGCTACTACAAAACTTTTTACTCCTACAATCCACTCCGTTCCACTTCCCACCCCCTCCCCCTCCTCTATCTCACTGCTACTATCCTACCGTGGTTCGGACGAGGCCACATTAAATCCAATGACCCCTCTGCTATACGGAGGTAATCTTACCCTTTTTTACGCTGCTGCAAAACTTTATACTCCTACAATCCACTCCATTCCGCTCGCCTTCCCCTCTCTATCAGTGGTTCGGATCCCACGAAAAACTGTAGGTCCCTCCGCTCTACGGAGTCCTTCTTCCCCTGTCCAATCTCTGAAAAAATAAAACAAAACAAAAAAAACACACTTTTAATCTCAGACTTCTTTCACTAAATTTTTCACAATTTCCTTCCTCCTGTTTGTATATGTTGAAACGCGGGGGAGGTAGTGGAGAAATGACGCCAGCCGCCCGTGCGGGGTGCCGAGGAGTATCGGGGTGTGCGCGCGTACATGGCAGTGACAGAAAAAAAAGCAAAACAAGACAATAAACAAACAACAACAGCAACAACAAAAACAAGATAAGAAGAAAGAAGAACGAAGAGAAGAAGAAAACAAGTCAAGCGTGAAGAAAGAAAAATCAAGAAAAAAAAAAAAAACTGAAGAACTGGTGGGAGGCGGGGGTGGGCGCGGGGTTGTCCTGGGTGTGTCTGGAGCACCATCTTCCGAGGCCCATGTCCTGCCAAGCCGCCCCAGAGTGGTTTCTGTTTGCTCGTGCGAGATGGGAAAGCGTGTCGTTAGATCGAGATCGACGCACAACAAAAACACACAAACACATACAGCACCTGGGTCAAGCCCCGGAGACTTTTTCTCTTACTAGCCTCCTTTCTCTCACCCATCTATTCTTCACCCTGTCCCCACTTCCCCATCTCCTGCTTTCTCTTTTTTTATATTCTATATTCTATTCTTCCCCTCTTATCTCTCTGCCCGCGATAGGGAGAGACCTGTCAGCACCTTCACCTTCCATGCTGGTCACTGGGTCACTGAGCCTATGTGTGACCCCTGGGTCATTCTCAGGTAAAGTAGAGTTCCCAGATTTCACCGGCCGAAAAATTAGCCCACCTTTTTTAATTTGGCGGCCGCCCAATTGGGCATACTCGCGTTTTCTTAGTGAGAGACCAAATGGGCTATTTTTTTTGGGCATAGCCGCGCTTTACGGGTTAAAAACCACAAATTAGACAAAACTTACTACAAGACATAAAAATATGATAGGCATTGCTAGATTAATCATTACTTCAATACAATGATCAGTATTAGTATTAGTATTATTAATCCCTATTTGTGCCACCCATGCGATTGTCAAAGTACTTATAAAAACCTAGGAATACTATAGCAATACTGTGGGACTTTTAATGCCCTCCCATGACTCCTGTAGGATACGTGAAGGAACGAAGAGGCCCGTGAAGGACTCTGAAGGATTGTATACAAAGCGAAGGATACTTAAAAAAAATTGTTCTTCCTCCTCCCATTTCCTCTCCTCCTCTCCTCCCTTCCTCGTCCCACCTCCTTCCTTCTCCTTCTCCTCCTCCTTCCCCCTTCCTCCTCCTCTCCCCTTCTTCCTCCTCCCCCTCCCGCCCTAGATTGAAAACTATTGAGACATTCTTATCCTAGCGTCATTAATAACACTGGGGAACAAATTTTTGTTGAGTTAGGTCTGACACTTGTTATTAAGTAATTTTTGGGTGCTGAATCCAAAACTGATCTCAGTTTTTCTCTATCACGTCAAGTTTTTGAACTGTAGGATTTTCGTTTTCTTAAAAAATATGAAAAATACTGTACATAACAGTAACAGTGCTTATTTTATAAAAAGTTGCAAATGTTAACATACAATGAAAAATTAAAGAAATAGGCATGAATAGAATGTTTATTTAACATTATCATGTTTTTAGAAAGGATAAGGCTATAATTGTGTGCAGGTTAAGGTAAAAATTTACGTTTGTAGCTTTGTCTGGAGTGTTCAACTTGAGGACTATCGCGTTTGATGCTCCAACAATAGTCAGCCATCATATGCACATCCCATCTACCCTGGTAACGTTCTTCCATAACCTTCAAATCTTGGTGAAATCGTTCACCTTGCTCGTCGCTAGCAGCACCAAGATTTTCCGGAAAGTTAGCAAGATGGCGATGCAAAAAATGTACTTTAATACTCATGTTGCAACCAAGCGCTTTGTAGCTCTCCAATAGTTTCTGAACAATTTCTGTGTAATTACTTGCACGTGTATTTCCAAGAAAGTTCTTGACGACGTCTTTGAATGATAGCCAAGCATTCTTTTCAAGGTCTGACATAGTACCGTTGAAATGTTCATCTTTGATGAGCTGTCGAATTTGTGGACCATCAAACACACCGGCCTTGATTTTTTCAATTGACAGTCCAGGAAATGCCAAGATGATGTACTTCAAACAGTCGCCATCAGTTGACAATGCTTTTACAAATTGTTTCATGAGACCTAGTTTTATGTGCAGAGGTGGGAATATTATTTTCTTCCTGTCAACAAGTGGCTCATGTACAATGTTAGGATCTCCAGGTTTAAGATCAGATCTCGGAGGCCAATTCGTCTGAACCCAATGCTTCTCTCGAGCTCTGCTATCCCACATACAGAGAAAGCAGGGATACTTTGTGTATCCACGTTGTTGACCAAGAAGGAAGGACACCATTTTAAGGTCAACACAGATGATCCAATTGTGTTTGTCATATTGCAATAACTCAATGACTCTCTTTACATCTCCATATTCTTCACGAAGACAGACCGAATGCCCAATAGGGACTGCGCCAAACAAATTGCCAAAACAAAAAAAGTTTTACTACAGCTCACAAGTGGAATTTTGCTTATCTGGAGGGTAAGCTGTGGAGAAAAAACTTGACGTGCTAGAAAAAAACTGACTACAGATTTGGAATCAGCATGCCAATTTTAGTCTAAATAAGCTCAAAAATCTAACTCAACAATTTTTTTTTCTTCAAATTGTTCCCCAGTGTAATTATAGTCAAGAGTCTATACTTTATAATAACTCTGTGCTATATTAGTATCCAGCCTGAGTTGTCTCTAAACACTAGTATTGTGTCAGGATTATGACAGGAATAGCATAGTGTTTACCTACCGTAGATAACACTATAGTCGCCACCAGCAATACGTGTACTACGTACGTAATGTCGCCAGCCGCCATATATTACGAATTATAGCATCACTACTGCTGTGTCTGTGCCACTGAAGATGATACACAGTAGTTTATATCATGACTGTATAATCTACCCTGTTTCAGCGTTGTTTTATGCTTTGTATCTGCGAGTATATACGGTTTCAAATTTCGCTACTCGTTTTTTTCTTCGGGCGACGACGGCGGCGGGAGGACACTCAGAACATAAACACTAGCTGGTGACCTTAGTGTAGGTCGCCACTCGGTTGATATTTTTATAAATTGTTCATTAATAGCCATACTATAACACAGATGAAGACACAAAATGACACAGACTCTCCAGATAGCCCCTTCTAACTTTCCTGAAATCATGGATGTAGAAATGTAAGTATTAACGCCACCACACGTCTGTAAATAAATAAAAACGTTGTCCTGGCAACTTTAGTGTTATCTACGGTAAGATGACTGTATATGTAACACTTACCAGTATATATTCACAGCTATATTTACGTGTGTTCACAGCAATTCAAGATTCAGCAAGGAAGCATTATCATAACTATTGGAACGGGAGAACAGGAAACTCCAAGCTCTTTATGTAGTTTTATATAAAAAAATAATATCTTAAGGTAATAATTATATACACACATAGAAACACTGGTGGAGTAATCAAGAGGGAATTACTTAATGAATCTATTTAACGTGGTGGTTAAGGAATGATATTATGACTGAGAGATGATGCAGAGTGGTAGATTATTGTCTTTGTGATGTAAAAATGTGTAAAAATGTAAAAAGAATTGTCATACGGTAATAAGGTCGGATTAGCTTGAGAGAAGTTAATCTTTTCCGTATATCTGGGCGGGCTGAAGGAGTGTGGGGTAGGAAAGCGATCAGTCAGTCAGTCAGTGAGTAGAGGCTGTTCGCTATAATTCACCGTATGCACAAGAACTACCGTATTTTACGGCTTATAAGACGCTGCATTTTGGAAGACGCACCCGGATTTTGGAAAGAAATTTCTAAGGAAAAAAAAAATAAACACCACCGTCTCGCCAATCTGCCGAGGCGGAACGGCTCCCTCCTGTACCTTAGTAAACATCACAGCGTGAGGACAGATTAATTGATTTGGATGTCTTATGGTATTCGAAATACTTGTCACAGATAAGTACTGAGGTTACATCATATAAGAGGCTGAATTGAATAGCTACCTAAGCTAACCTCCTACAACATTCGTCTTGGAAGACACATCAGTATTTTTCAGGGTATATTTTAGGGAAAAAAGTGTCTTATAAGCCGTAAAATACGGTATATCCATACCTAACAGACAGATCATCCTACAACATAATCATTATTCCATCCATGTGTACAACAACAAGAAAAGAAAAAGTTCAGTCTACGTTTCAATTGGTGTTCTCGGGAGTCTCGTCTCTGCTTGTGTTCCGGGGCGTTGGTCGCTACAGTCTTGTGTATACCAGTCAGGCCACACAGAGTGTGACTTTTAATAGATGGACATATAGATAGATGGTCCGTTAATCTTGTTCTCGGGAGCCTCTTGGAGAGTGCGTTCGGGGGCGTTGGTCGCTACACAAACTTGAGATCGCGTAGCGTTTTAAGTGTGGCGCGTTTGAGTGGTTCCTTGTACCTGAGGATGGCTTGGTCCATTACGGTGTGGTTCCGGTAGTAGGCACATAACTTGCGCAGGTCATTAACACAGTCCTTGCGGTAGTGTTGCAGGTGTGCCTTGGTGGTGGGGATGGAGATGGAGGAGCAGTTGTTCATGAGGCACGAGAAGGGGAAGTGGTTGTGCAGGGTCTGAACGCGCTCCGTGTCGTGGAAAGCCTTGATGTAGCTGGTGGGCGCCGTGTAGTTAATGGCGCGATGCACGTGTTGTAACATGTGCATGAACCGAGGCACGTTCCTATCCCAGCCTTGTTTCTCCTGCATGGAGTCGAGGAAGTAGACGTTACGCACGTAGTAAGAGGAGCGCGGGTGTGCCTCCCCGGACATGGCTTTTGGCGCCACCTGCTGCATCAACTCACGCCACCCCGACGCATTCCTCGGCATGATCACCTAGAAATAAGATGTGATGAAAGCTATTAGAAGACAGAATAAGAGAAGACAACTAAGTAAAGTCCTCGGCATGATGACCTAAATTAAGATGAAGTCATGAAAGCTTAAACTTATACTTAAATACCCACTAAAGGAGGTCAAAGAATTGGAGAAAGAGAATATTTATCTTATTCTATTATGCATGCAGTCATTTCTAAGGCGTAGGAAGAAAAATAGGTTAAAATATCCACTGTTAAGTAATGAAAACACGGAGATTCTTACGTTGAAACATTGCAAGGGAAAATAATAGTAGTAATAGTAGTAGGAGGAGGAGGAGGAGGAAGAGGAGAAGAAGAGAAGAAGAGGAAGAGAAGGAGGAGAAGGAGGAAGAAGAGGAAGAGGAGGAGGAGGAGGAGGAGGAGGAGGGAGGAGGGAAGGAAGCGAGTAGAGAACTATTTCAGAAAAGGAATGAAATATACACTCAAGTTATGTGAAGGTGTCCAGCCTACAGTAATGAAAGAAAGAAAAGTGTGAGGCTACAATAACTTTACCTAGAGGAGGAGGAGGCTATAGTGGGGGAGTATTTGTTTGGAGAGGGGAATGTGGAAGAAGCAAAAAGAACAATCAACAGTTTTTGGATGACTAGAGAAAATAAGAGGAAAGAAAGAGATATTAAAAGTCAGAATACGAGAAGACAACTCACTAAAGACCCAGACAGCAAGAAGAGACACATCAGGGAGTGCCGATAAAAAAGGACAAACTCCCGACCCACAACTGTACTGTACTGAACTGAACTGAACTGAACTGAACTGAACTGAACTACAATACAAGCTGAAGAAGAAATTACACATACGTACAATCATACAGAAAACATGAATATTAAGGCAGCCAGCACAGAGAGAGAGAGAGAGAGAGAGAGAGGAGAGAGAGAGAGAGAGAGAGAGAGAGAGAGAGAGAAGGAGAGAGAGAGAGAGAGAGAGAGAGAACATAAGAAAATAAGGAAGCTACAAGAGGCCACGAGACCTACATGAGGTAGTTACTGTAGAGAGAGAGAGAGAGAGAGAGAGAGAGAGAAGAGGAGAGAGAGAGAGAGAGAGAGAGAGAGAGAGAAAGAGAGAGAGGCCACGAGACCTACATGAGGGAGTTACTGTAGAGAGAGAGAGAGAGAGAGAGAGAGAGAGAGAGAGAGAGAGAGAGAGAGAGAGAGGGGAGAGAGAGAGAGAGGAGAGAGAGGAGAGAGAGAGAGAGAGAGAGAGAGAGAGAGAGAGAGAGGAGAAACATAAGAAAATAAGGAAGCTACAAGAGGCCACGAGACCTACATGAGGGAGTTACTGTAGAGAGAGAGAGAGGAGAGAGAGAGAGAGAGAGAGAGAGAGAGAGAGAGAGAGAGAGAGAGAGAAGAGAGAGGCCACGAGACCTACATGAGGGAGTTACTGTAGAGAGAGAGAGAGAGAGAGAGAGAGAGAGAGAGAGAGAGAGAGAGAGAGAGAAGAGAGAGAAGGAGAGAGAGAGAGAGAGAGAGAGAGAGAGAGATAAGAACATCAGAAAATAAGGAAGCTACAAGAGGCCACGAGACCTACATGAGGTAGTTACTGTAGAGAGAGAGAAAGAGAGAGAGAGAGAACATAAGAAAATAAGGAAGCTACAAGTGGCCACGAGACCTACACGAAGTAGTTACTGGAGAGAGAGAGAGAGAGAGAGAGAGAGAGAGAGAGAGAGAGAGAGAGAGAGAGAGAGAGAGAGAGAGAGAGAGAGAGAGAGAATCTTTAAAAGGAGCCTGGTTAAATTCATGGATGGGGAAGAGAGGTGGATAGAGGTAGAGTTAAGTAACAGGAACTACCTCGTGTAGGTCTCACAGCCTCTTGTAGCTTCCGTACTTTCTTATGTTCTTATGTTCTAGTACACAACTGACCTGACCTGACCCAATACTGAACTGACCTCGTCGATGTCAACCAAGACGATGAACTTGTAGCGCGCAATGTTCCGGTAGAGACAGTCGTTGTACGGAATGATCTCGTTCTGCCGCTTGTTCGTGACCTTGGCTTTGTGGTAGCGGCGCGTCAAGCCTCGGACGTTGGGTTGCACGCCGGGGAGTGTCAGCCTCTTCAGATCCACCTTGCCTCGGGCTGCGTAATGCCTCAGCACCTTGGTAATGTTAGGGTGGCTGCCGTAGTCATAGAGGAAAACCTTATCCGCACCCAGTAAGAACATGAGCTCAAGCCACTCGACGATGTTCACAGAGATGTCGTTGTCAATATCTAGTCCCTTCACGCATACGGCAAAGTCCTTTTTCCGGCCCGGGGTCGGCGGAGGGTTATAAACGACGCGTAGGTTATTCATAGGCTTGTCGCAGCGTTTCCCCACCACCGACACGGAATCGGGAATCCGGTGCGCGTGTGACGGCGGTATGACACACTGCATCAAGTACGGCTGTAAGATGCCGTTCTTAAAATTACCAAAGGTACGGATCCAGACGTAGCGATACTCTATGACTCGAGTGACCACGGGCGCCTCCTCACCCGCGAACCAGAACTGACAGTGACTCGTAATGTTAAGCTTGATCCTGGCCGCCATGCTGAGGATACGCACGGACGCACCCGGTTTCGTGAGCGTCCGGTTATCAAAGAAGGCACTGTAGAGATAGAAAGTCACCTGGTCTAGTACTTGGACTTGCCAGTATACGTTATTGAAGCTAAATCAACCAGGGCGGGATATCGGGTGCAGTTATTGGCCTCCCGCCGTAGCCCTTCGTCACTGTAGCGAGGGGGAAGGTTGTGGACGCGCGACAAGACGTCCTTAAGGAGCTCCGGCCTGTCATCCACGTCGGGTTTGAGGTTGAGGAGCAGTCGGCGCGGTGCTTGCCTCGGGGGCGGGGTCATGCGAGGCTGCTCTGTTAAGTAAGAAGGGATATATTTCTTATTTATAGGGATATTTATTAGGGATATATAAGGGAATATTACAGCCATTATATTAGTAGTTGTCTGTGTTTTTATGTGTGGTATAGTGATTTATGTAGTGCAAGAGATATGACATGGCTCTGTTAATTAAGTAAGAAGGGGATGATATTACAGCCATTACATTAGGCTCTGTTAAGTAAGAAGGGGATGATATTACAGCCATTACATTAGGCTCTGTTAAGTAAGAAGGGGATGATATTACAGCCATTACATTAGGCTCTGTTCAGTAAGAAGGGGATGATATTACAGCCATTACATTAGGCTCTGTTAAGTAAGAAGGGGATGATATTACAGCCATTACATTAGGCTCTGTTCAGTAAGAAGGGGATGATATTACAGCCATTACATTAGCCTCTGTTAAGTAAGAAGGGGATGATATTACAGCCATTGCATTAGGCTCTGTTAAGTAAGAAGGGGATGATATTACAGCCATTACATTAGGCTCTGTTAAGTAAGAAGGGGATGATATTACAGCCATTACATTAGGCTCTGTTAAGTAAGAAGGGGATGATATTACAGCCATTACATTAGGCTCTGTTAAGTAAGAAGGGGATGATATTACAGCCATTACATTAGTAGCTGTCTGTGTTTCTAGGTGTGGTATGCATTAACCCCTTCACACCCAGATCTTTCCTTTGCTATAAAAAATTGTCTGTTGTCGAGCCATAAAATTACAAAAAGTAAATGAATATACCAAATTAGTCAGTCGACAAGGATACTAAACAGGTCATATGTATGAAATATTGCTTATATTCACTAAAAATTGTCTAATGGTACCCAATATTATGATGGAAATTATGCTCTGGGTCTCAAGAGGTTAACTTATGCATTGCAAGAGATATGACGCGGCTCTTTCGGGAGGTGGATAATATGATAGTGGTTCTCTGTGTTTCTATGTGTGGTATGCACCCTGAACAACACTATAGTCGCCACTGCACTAATGTCGCCAGGCGCCATATATTACGCTTTTTAGCATCACTACAGATTTGTATGTGTCACTGAAGAGGCATGAATAGTAGCTTATATTATGTGCCTGTCTTCAGTGGCACATACAAGTCTGTAGTGATGCTAAAATTGTAACATTCGCCTAAAAAATTTGCCTGGCGACATTAGTGCAGTGGCGATAGTGTTATTTAGGGTAGTGATTGATGTATTGCAAGAGAAGACATGAGTACATTGTAGCGCCGACCCTAAACACTGATTGCCAATAACACCAATAACAATGAAAACATGGTACCTGGATTTCACGTGGATAATTTCGGAGGGCGTACCACTGATGGTAGAAAACAAGTGGTTGTTCCATAACAATAGCAGCTGTAAACTGATGCCAAGAGAGAGAGAGAGAGAGAGAGAGAGACGAAATGTATTACTTTTCAAGTTTTCATATATGTGCAATCAGTCATGGGCGCACCCAGGATTGGGGGGGGGGGGGGGGGGGGCAGAATGTGTTTTTTCACCAGCCAGTCTCATAAAACTGCCAGATTTCTTGCTAGTCGCTGAATGGTTAATTTTTCCGCCATCAGCCGATTCTCTTTTCAGGCCATATTTCTTATTTCTGCTGCTGAAATAATAGTTTTGGCAGTGTTAGAGGCTTGTCCAAGGCATCACGTGAAGCATAAGTGCCACCAAAGCAAGGCACAGGTGTACACGGGCAGGTGACGCAGCCACAGCGATACAACATGTAATGATTTTTTTTTAAACTGACTCTTACCGTAGATAACAGTAAAGTCGCCAGGGCAATGTTTCTTTTCGATTTACAGACGTCAGACTATGATTTCAGGACAGTTAGAAAGGGCTATCTGGAGAGTCTGTGTCATTTTGTGTCTCCATCTGTGTCATATTATGGCTATAAATGAACAAATTATCAAAATATCACCCGAGTGGCAACCTTGGTGACGGCTACACTAAGATCGCCAGCCAGTGTTTACGTCCTCCCGTCAGCTGCTGTCTGTCGTCGCCCGGAAAAAAATGGGTAGCGAAATTTGAAACAGTAAATACTTGCAGATACAAAGCATAAAACAACAGAAACAGGGTAGGTTTTACAGTCATGATATAAACTACTGTGTATCATCTTCAGTGGCACATACAAATCAGTAGTGATGCTATAATTCGTAATATATGGCGCCTGGTGACATTAGGGCAGGTGGCGACTATAGTGACATCTACGGTGGTGTATTCTGATTTCTTACAAAGTAGGATTTTTTTTTGGAGGGGGGAGGGCAAGGCGCCCCCCCCCCCCGGGTGCTCCACTGCCATTAGTTAAATGACGAAGATATGTAAAAAAGTCAATAATATAAATTTGTGTGATGGAATAGTGTTACAAGGAAGGCTAAAAGCATAAGTCTAGGTGTGTAATGGGTATACCAGAGACCGATGGAGAAGACGAGGGCGAGGAGACAGGAGGGCTTGAGAAAGACTTGCCAGGGACACATCCTCCTCAGCATCTTCCAGGGGATCAAGGACGCCTTCAGGGGCCTGGAGGGGCTCGGCATCCTGACTTGGCTGACTACGTTCTGGCTACTGTACAAATACCACCTGACGGATATAATAGAGATATACAGAGGCAATACATACATACAATCATACATAAGAAAAAAACAGTTCCGTATTTACCGTGTTATTAATTGGATATAAAAAAAAAAAAGTTTAGCTTGCATCTCTACTCTTATTAAAACGTTTTTCATCTACAGTAGGCCCTACGAATACCCACTGAAGGATATAATAGAGACATACAGATACATACATGATATAAGAAAAACAACTGTTCCGTATTTACCGTCTGTTATCAAAAGTAAAAAAACGTTTATCTTGCATCCCTGTTAGAAGGTTCTCGCTACTGTACAAATACAACCTGAGGGATATAATACACACATACACAAAGATACATACATACGTTATATAAGAAAAAAAAATGTTCCGTGTTATTAAAGTAAAAAACGTTTATCTTGCATCCCTGTTAGAAGGTTCTCGCTACTGTACAAATACAACCTGAGGGATATAATACACACATAAAGAAAGACATTAGAAAAAAAATGTTCCGTGGCCTATATTTACTGTGTTTTCAAATGGGTATCAAAAAAACCGTCTTATTTGAAGTTATTTCCCAACAAGATTGAGCCATTGTTTTTGCTACTGTACAAATACCACCTGAAGGACACACAGATACATCAAGCTATATAAGAAAAAAAAATGGTTTGGTAGCATAAATTTAAAAAGGAAATAGGGAAAATTGGTTCACAAATAGGGTGGTAAGTGATTGGAATGAACTCAGTCGTCAGGTAGTTAGTCAGTGCGGAGTCAATAGGGAGTTTTAAAAGGAGGCTAGACAATTTCATGGATGGGGATGAAAGGTGGATGTAGGTAGTGTTTTAAGTAACAGGAACTACCACGTGTAGGTCTCACGGCCTCTTGTAGCTTCCTTATTTTCATATGTTCCGCATTTACCGTGTTATCAAATGGGTATAAAAAAAAAGTGTCTTATAAAAAAAAGCGTCTTATATCACACAGGCTTAGAGACATAAAGATAGAAGACTCATACACACGTCATGTAAGAAATTTGTTCTGAATTTCCCCGTTATCAAATGGGTATAAAAAAAGTGTCTTATAAAAAAAAGCGTCTTATATCACACAGGCTTAGAGACATAAAGATAGATGACTAATACACACGTCATGTAAGAAATTTGTTTTGAATTTCCCCGTTATCAAATGGGTATAAAAAAAGTGTCTTATAAAAAAAAGCGTCTTATATCACACAGGCTTAGAGACATAAAGATAGAAGACTCATACACACGTCATGTAAGAAATT
>JACEEZ010020535.1:144588-189588 GCA_016584305.1 Chionoecetes opilio | reverse complement strand
TAGGGAGTTTTAAAAGGAGGCTAGACAGCTTTATGGATGGGGATGAAAGGTGGATGTAGGTAGTGTTAAGTAACAGGAACTACCACGTGTAGGTCTCCCAGCCTCTTGTAGCTTCCTTATTTTCTTATGTTCTTATGAGGAATAGGCTACAGTACCTTCGAGACACTTCAGTATTCCTTTAACCTTCCTCCCTTGTAATGCGGTGACAGATACGCCTTGTCCAGCACTGCCTTAACGAGACAGATAAGATAAGATTTTCATCCTATCTAGACACTTTGCAAGTACCAACAACAAAGGTTATTGACTATACAAAGCGCCGCCACGTCAGCACGAACTAGGCGGACTCGAACCGCTGACCGAATGCACAGGGACGCTGCACATTCCGAACACACGTCTCTACCAACCTTGCCACCCTGACGGACCCTTAACGAGACAACACAAGACGAGACAGAGACGGTACGGCGGAGGTATTAGGTATGTCTCAGCGGTATAAGGTAGTGAATGCGAATATATAGGCGGCAGTAAACGGAGAATGCTACGCGTCAAGTGTATGTATGTATGTGTGTACGTATGTAATGGTAAAGCTGCCACATACACACACACACACACACACTCAGTATATACGTGGATGGGTTTTATGGTACACAGGTGTCGTGCCATAACTATAGATACAAAAAAATATGTGAGGGAAGGTATAGACTATAGACAGACAGACGAAATATCCGATCACATTTTGCCGTGTTGGAATAGTGTTCTCTTAATACCAATCATGTGGTGTATAGGGATACCTATGGTTAGTTTTGTTTCTTCTGTATACGTATGTATTATTAATAAATCACGTAAACAGGTGTAGTAAAGGAAGTCACCTGTGTGTAACCGTGCAGGTGTGTTTACAGGTGTGTACAGGTGCGCTGGGCGGGAAGACAAAGGGCAGGATTTATTGATAGGCTGTTGATCCTGACAAAGGGAACTATAGGTAAGCCACGTAGGGGTAAGAATAGAATAGTGAAGAATATAAGAACATAAGAAAATATGGAAGCTACAAGAGGCTGGGAGACCTACACGTGGTAGTTCCTCTCTCTCTCTCTCTCTTCTCTCTCTCTCTCTCTCTCTCTCTCTCTCTCTCTCTCTCTCTCTCTCTCTCTCTCTCTCTCTCTCTTATTTAAAGTGAATACATTGGAAACAAAAGGGGAGTTAATGTGCTAAAGTCCCGTCTGGAACGCCAAGGACTATCTGTAGCAGTATTAGATCTTATCCATATCAATATTTATACAAATATATACTCTCTCTCTCTCTCTCTCTCTCTCTCTCTCTCTCTCTCTCCTCTCTCTCTCTCTCTCTCTCTCTCTCTCTCTCTCTCTCTCTCTCTCTCTCTCTCTCTCTCAGAAAATAAGAACATATGGAAGCTACAAGAGGCCGTGAGACCTACACGTGGTAGTTCCTGTTACTTAACACTACCTACATCCACCTTTCATCCCCACCCATGAATTTATCCAGCCTCCTTTTAAAACTCCCTATTGACTCCGCACTAACTACCCCACGAGTGAGTCCTCCGTCCCTATTGTACAGTTTTGTAGATTTAACCAATCATATTTTACTAATACTTCTCCATGCTCGTCTCTCATCTGACTCGTCTATCCTTCTTTTGACATCAGTCGCTTCTTTTCGACTTCAGTCGCGTCTCTCTCAAAATAAGGAACCAATGGAAGCTTCAAGAGGACCGTGAGACGACACGTGGTAGTTTAGGTATAACACTACGCATCACTTTCATCACCACCATGATATCCAGCCTCCTTTATAAACATCCGTAACTGACTCCGCACAAATGACCCACGAGTGAGCCATTCAATCATTTTACACATAATTGTGAACCAGTTTTTTTGTAACAGACATATATTAACCGAACTATTTGTCGATGATTATGACATGCCAGATAGACACGTCATCATGCTAAAGCAAGGAACATCAAGTGAACGGCAGTGTCAAAGATTTATGGAACATCAAGTGAACGGCAGTGTCAAAGATTTATGGAACATCAAGTGAACGGCAGTGTCAAAGATTTATGGAACATCAAGTGAACGGCAGTGTTAAAGATTTATGGAACATCAAGTGAACGGCAGTGTCAAAGATTTATGGAACATCAAGTGAACGGCAGTATTAAAGATTTATGGAACATCAAGTGAACGGCAGTATTAAAGATTTATGGAACATCAAGTGAACGGCAGTATTAAAGATTTATGGAACATCAAGTGAACGGCAGTATTAAAGATTTATGGAACATCAAGTGAACGGCAGTATTAAAGATTTATGGAACATCAAGTGAACGGCAGTATTAAAGATTTATGGAACATCAAGTGAACGGCAGTGTCAAAGATTTATGGAACATCAAGTGAACGGCAGTGTTAAAGATTACGTTTGTTCGTTCAGTATTCCAAGAAATATTCAGATTTTCTTGTATGATGTTTTATTAGCTTTATGATGTACTTGAGATTACTAGGGATACTTCAACATAGGCCTTCCATCACTACCATTGTTTGTTCGTTCAGTGTTCAGAGAGATATTCAGTTATATGGATTTGTTCTTATCTCCCCGTTATCAGTAATGCATAATCTGACTGAGAACTGACTAAGTGTTATGGATAAATATTTTGTGTACACGCGGTTGAACAATAGATAAAAAAAAAAACTATACTATTTTTTTTAACGAGGTGACAAATGCTGCCCCCTTGCTGCTTACTGCCTGATATTTGATGCCGGGAGAAGGGAATACTACGCTTCTTCTTAATGTCAGTTGTATTTTATCATAGTTAACCATAGTATCAGGTAAACAGAGGTATCATTTTAAGCATGAGACCTTAAGATAGAATGGATATATGCCAGGAGAAGGGAATACTACGCTTCTTCTAGATTTCAGCTGTATTTTATCATAGTTAACCATAGTATCAGGTAAACAGAGGCATCATTTTAAGCATGAGACCTTAAGATAGAATGGATATATGCCAGGAGAAGGGAATACTACGCTTCTTCTTAATGTCAGTTGTATTTTATCATAGTTAACCATAGTATCAGGTAAACAGAGGTATCATTTTAAGCATGAGACCTTAAGATAGAATGGAATGTTTGCCTGGTTAAAAACAACAACTAGAGAACACAGAGGGTAGAGACAGGCGGAAAAAAAGAAAGTTTTAGACAGCGTAGGTATTTCGTACGATTTCTATATTTTTTTTACATTATTGGTTTATTTACGTATAGAATGAAGGGAAGAGACCTATTAACGGGGGACAATGCCTAGATATGGGAGGTATATGTATGTCCTGTCTCTCTGCCTCACTACCGTATGTTATTTCGGGCGAAGACTGCTGTTTTGTTTAAGGGAATTGCGTGGGTCTCTGAGAAGGATTTAGTGGTCTGGCAATAAGTGGGTCTCTGAGAAGGATTTAGTGGTCTGGCAATAAGAGAGATGAATGAGTTAGAAGTCAAGGCAGAAAGGAGGCGTTGTAGGGGATTCCCGCGTCGTATAAGAGATTGGTTACTACGGTCCCGTCCTACAAGATTAAATACAAAGTAAATATGTACTCAGGATTAAATTTCTGTCCGTAGCTTCTGTTCTCTAGTTTTTTTGTATTTATATCTATTGTTCAACTACTTGTACACAAAAGGTTCATTCATAACGTAATGTATTTTAGTGTTCTGTCATAAAAGATACGTGAAGATGGTAGTACAACATATCAAATAACTTTATTTTTACTATTAGCTTTAAGAGAGAGAGGTATTAACAGTTTATATATATATATATATATATATATATATATATATATATATATATATATATATATATATATATATATATATATATAATTGCTATATATATTATTTCCTGTCCCCACGCAAATCTTCTCTGACGTATACAAACACATTAATAGCATTTCGGTGACAAATAATAGTAATGCGTCCTGTATAAACTGATGTAACCCCTTCACGCCCAGATATTTCCTTGGCTATAAAAAATTGTTTGTTGTCGAGCCATAACATTACGAAAACTAACTTAATATACCAAATTAGTTAGTGGACAAGGATACTAAACAGGTTATATTTATAAAATATTGCTTATAGTCACTAAAAATTGTCTAATGGTACCCAAATTACAATGGAAATTACGCTCTAGTTCTCAAAAGGTTAATAGGTAAAGATGGGGGCATACGCTATGTTGCGCGTGGCCTCGGTGCTCATCTCCGTGGCATTAGCCTTTGAGCCTGTGGTGGGTGAGGACCCTTTTCCCCGGGACACAGGGCGAGTGTGACATCCGGGTAACCACAGTTACCTTCCCCAGGTTTCCCCAGGTACCCATTTATCAACCCGGAAAGGGAGGAAGAACAGTTGAGTTAGCTGGTCGCCGACTTGCCCTAGCCCGGATTCGAACCAGGGCCCGCAGATTCGTAACCAGGCACGCCAGCCACTACACCACGGAGGCGTGGCAGTGACTTAATACCATTGTATAATTGGCTTCCACATTATGAATTCACTCTCGTAGTAATCTTTCTTTCTCTTCACTTGTGTTCCTTCCCCTAGCCTTACTTCGTCCCTTGCCCCCTGTTGTGTGCACGTCCACTCCCCTCACCTACTGACGTACCCTTCCTTCCCCTACTGTTCCCGGGCCAAGACTGAGGCTGTTTGTGCGTCTGTTAATCATCAGGGGAGGAGTAACACAGGTGCGCTAAGATAATTCTCTCGGGGGGGACTGTATTCAAAGTTGCCGCCACTGCTCTTATTTTAGGGGACTGAAAAGTTGCCACCACTACTCTTACGGGGCTGAAAAGTTGCTGCCACTACTCGTACGGAACTGAAAAGTTGCTGCCACTACTCTTACGGGGCTGAAAAGTTGCTGCCACTACTCTTACGGGGCTGAAAAGTTGCTGCCACTACTCTTACGGGGCTGAAAAGTTGCTGCCACTACTCTTACGGGGCTGAAAAGTTGCTGCCACTACTCTTACGGGACTGAAAAGTTGCTGCCACTACTCTTACGGGGCTGAAAAGTTGCTGCCACTACTCTTACGGGGCTTGAAAAGTTGCTGCCACTACTCTTACGGGGCTGAAAAGTTGCTGCCACTACTCTTACGGGGCTGAAAAGTTGCTGCCACTACTCTTACGGGACTGAAAAGTTGCTGCCACTACTCTTACGGGGCTGAAAAGTTGCTGCCACTACTCTTACGGGGCTGAAAAGTTGCTGCCACTACTCTTACGGAACTGAAAAGTTGCTGCCACTACTCTTACGGGGCTGAAAAAAGTTGCTGCCCACTACTCTTACGGGGCTGAAAAGTTGCTGCCACTACTCTTACGGGACTGAAAAGTTGCCACCACTACTCTTACGGGGCTGAAAAGTTGCTGCCACTACTCTTACGGGGCTGAAAAGTTGCCACCACTACTCTTACGGGGCTGAAAAGTTGCTGCCACTACTCTTACGGGGCTGAAAAGTTGCTGCCACTACTCTTACGGGACTGAAAAGTTGCTGCCACTACTCTTACGGGGCTGAAAAGTTGCTGCCACTACTCTTACGGGACTGAAAAGTTGCTGCCACTACTCTTACGGGGCCACTATTAAGTTGCTAATGCCACTACTCTTACGGGGCTGAAAAGTGCTGCCACTACTCTTACGGGGTGAAAAGTTGCCTCCACTACTCTTAAGTGGGCCTAAATAAGTTGCTGCCACATACTCTTACGGGGCTGAAAAGTTGCTGCCACTACTCTTAACGGGGCTGAAAAGTTGCTAAGTGCCAACTCTTACGGGCTGAAAAGTTGCTCCACCTACTAAGTCTCTACGGGACTGAAAAGTTGCTGCCACTACTCTTACGGGGCTGAAAAGTTGCTGCCACTACTCTTAGGGGCTGAAAAAGTTGTCTGGCTCACTATCTTTACGGGCTAAAAGTTGCTGCCACTACTCTTACGGGCTGAAAAGTTGCTGCCACTACTCTTACGGGCTGAAAAGTTGCTGCCATACTTTACGGGGCTGAAAAGTTGCTGCCCTACTCTTACGGGGACTGAAAAGTTGCCACCACTACTCTTACGGGGCTGAAAAGTTGCTGCCTACTACTCTTACGGGACTGAAAAGTTGCTGCCACTACTCTTACGGGCTGAAAAGATTGCTTTCCGCTACATCTTACGGGGCTGAAAAGTTGCTGCCACTACTCTTACGGGCTGAAAAGTTGCTGCACACTACTGTACGGGGCTGAAAAGTTGCTATTGCCACTACTCTTACGGGGCTGAAAAGTTGCTGCCACTACTCTTACGGGGCTGAAAAGTTGCTACCACTACTCTTACGGGGCTGAAAAGTTGCTGCCACTACTCTTACGGGGCTGAAAAGTTGCTGCCACTACTCTTACGGGGCTGAAAAGTTGCTGCCACTACTCTTACGGGGCTGAAAAGTTGCCACCACTACTCTTACGGGGCTGAAAAGTTGCTGCCACTACTCTTACGGGGCTGAAAAGTTGCTGCCACTACTCTTACGGGACTGAAAAGTTGCTGCCACTACTCTTACGGGACTGAAAAGTTGCTACCACTACTCTTACCTGAGGGCTGAAAGTTGTGCCACTACTCTTACGGGCTGAAAAGTTGCCCACTACTCTTACGGGGCTGAAAAGTTGCTGCCACTACTCTTACGGGGCTGAAAAGTTGCTGCCACTACTCTTACGGGGCTGAAAAGTTGCTCAGCTCACTACTCTTACGGGGACTGAAAAGTTGCCACCACTACTCTTACGGGCTGAAAAAGTTGCGCCATACTCTTACTGGGCTAGGGAAAAGTTGCTGCCCACTCTCTTCGGGCTGAAAAAGTTGCTGCCACTACTCTTACGGGGCTGAAAAGTTGCTGCCACTACTCTTACGGCTGAAAAGTTGCTGCCACTACTCTTACGGGGCCTGAAAAGTTGCTGCCACTACTCTACGGGCTGAAAAGTTGCTGCCACTACTCTTTCGGGGCTGAAAAGTTGCCACCACTACTCTTACGGGGCTGAAAAGTTGCTGCCACTACTCTTACGGGGCTGAAAAAGTTGCTGCCACTACTCTTACGGGACTGAAAAGTTGCTGCCACTACTCTTACGGGGACTGAAAAGTTGCTGCCACTACTCTTACGGGCTGAAAAGTTGCTGCCACTACTCTTACGGGGCTGAAAAGTTGCTGCCACTACTCTTACGGGGCTGAAAAGTTGCCTGCCACTACTCTTACGGGCTGAAAAGTTGCTGCCACTACTCTTACGGGACTGAAAAGTTGCTGCCACTACTCTTACGGGGCTGAAAAGTTGCTGCCACTACTCTTACGGGCTGAAAAGTTGCTGCCACTACTCTTACGGGCTGAAAAGTTGCTGCCACTACTCTTACGGGCTGAAAAGTTGCTGCCTACTCTAGGGCTGAAAGTTCTGCACTACTTACGGGCTGAAAAGTTGCTGCCACTACTCTTACGGGACTGAAAAGTTGCTGCCACTACTCTTACGGGACTGAAAAGTTGCTGCCACTACTCTTACGGGGCTGAAAAGTTGCTGCCACTACTCTTACGGGGCTGAAAAGTTGCTGCCACTACTCTTACGGGGCTGAAAAGTTGCTGCCACTACTCTTACGGGGCTGAAAAGTTGCTGCCACTACTCTTACGGGGCTGAAAAGTTGCTGCCACTACTCTTACGGGCTGAAAAGTTGCTGCCATACTCTACGGGCTGAAAGTGCTGCCATACTCTTACGGGGCTGAAAAGTTGCTGCCACTACTCTTACGGGACTGAAAAGTTGCTGCCACTACTCTTACGGGGCTGAAAAGTTGCTGCCACTACTCTTACGGGGCTGAAAAGTTGCTGCCACTACTCTTACGGGGCTGAAAAGTTGCTGCCACTACTCTTACGGGGCTGAAAAGTTGCTGCCACTACTCTTACGGGGCTGAAAAGTTGCTGCCACTACTCTTACGGGGCTGAAAAGTTGCTGCCACTACTCTTACGGGGCTGAAAAGTTGCTGCCACTACTCTTACGGGGCTGAAAAGTTGCTGCCACTACTCTTACGGGGCTGAAAAGTTGCTGCCACTACTCTTACGGGGCTGAAAAGTTGCTGCCACTACTCTTACGGGGCTGAAAAGTTGCTGCCACTACTCTTACGGGGCTGAAAAGTTGCTGCCACTACTCTTACGGGGCTGAAAAGTTGCTGCCACTACTCTTACGGGGCTGAAAAGTTGCGCCACTACTCTTACGGGGCTGAAAAGTTGCTGCCACTACTCTTACGGGGCTGAAAAGTTGCTGCACACTACTCTTACGGGACTGAAAAGTTGCTGCCACTCTTACGGGCTGAAAGTTGCTGCACTACTCTTACGGGGCTGAAAAGTGCTGCCTACTCTTACGGGCTGAAGTTGCTGCCACTACTCTTACGGGGCTGAAAAGTTGCTGCCACTACTCTTACGGGCTGAAAAGTTGCCACACTACTCTTACGGGGCTGAAAAGTTGCTGCCACTACTCTTACGGGGCTGAAAAGTTGCTGCCACTACTACTACTACCACTACTACTTCTACTACTACTTATACTTTGCCTTATTTCTTAATTAATTGAGACTAACTTTAGCTCTCCTGACCTGACCTATGTAAAGAGAGAAAAAAAAAGAAACAGCGAGAACACACGCACAGAGAGAGAGAGAGAGAGAGAGAGAGAGAGAGAGAGAGAGAGAGAGAGAGAGAAGAGAGAGAGAGAGAGAGAGAGAGAGAGAAGGAAAGATAAGATAAGATACTTTGATCCTATCTAGACACTTTGTAAGTACCAACTACAAGGTTATTGACTATACAAAGCGCCACCACGCCAGGACGAATTTGGTGGACTCGAACCGCTGACCGCATGGCGCAGGGACTCTGCAACACCAGTCCGTGATTCTACCAACCGCGCCACCCGGGTGAGCAGAGGAAAGGAGAGAGAGTGGGAGAAGAAAGAGAGAGAAGAGAGAGAGAGAGAGAAGAGAAGAGAGAGGATAGAGAGAGGAAGAGAGAAAGAGAGAGAGAGAGAGAAGAGAGTAGGGGGGCGTTAGAGAGAGAGAGAGCTGTCAGGAGAGAGTTATTGAAACGAGAGAGAGAGAAGAAGAGAAGAGAGGACGAGGACAGAAGAGAGAGAGAGAGAAGAGAGAGAGAGAGAGAGAGAGAGAAGAGGGAGAGAGAGAGAGAGAGAGAGAGAGAGAGGATAGGGGGGCGTTGAGAGAGAGCTGTCAAGGAGTTACCCTTTTGAATATCAGAAGCGCGCACACACACACACACACACACACACCACACACACACACCCACACACACCACACACTGGAATGCCTGCCATACAGCGCCGTCATGATTTGATCAAACCGATAACTTTTAGTTTCTCCTCTACAGTGCAGGTAATAATGATATCAAAGCCTGTGTATTTACAGGTCATAATAAGTATTACATCTTATTATATATCACACTTCAACACCTAAAAACCTAAAGGAGTTAAGATTTTATTGGGTAATGACTATTTGACTGCACGTTAAAGGGACAGCTGTCTTAGGCAGGAAGTGTGCGGTGTCAACATGGATCAATAGTTATATTATATTAGCTGCTAAGTAAGGATTTGATTGAGAATTATATCTATTTTAACGTATTACACACACACACACACACACACACACACACACACACACACACACATGACCACAGGCCCCCACCTGAACACACACACACACACTCCGGAGTTGGGTACTCCGTAGTGTAGGGGAAGCACGCTCGGTTCACAACCGAGAAGTTCCCGGAATACTCAATGCCTTTCTCCCCCCCCCCCCTCTTCTTAGAAGATACGATTTATCTACACGGTAAATACTTCCTTATCTCTCACTCTGTCTCAGTCTCTCTCTTTTTCTGTCTGTCTGTCTGTCTGCTGTCTGTCTGTCTGTCAATTGTATCCCTTTACTTAAAACCACATCAATACTTCTATCCGATCGCCTCTTACTTAGAGAAGGGAAATAAATACATGGTAGACTCTATCCATAACTGTGGCGTCTAGAGCTCAACGCACGTGTTTAACCCCTTCAGACTCGGAACGTAATTTCCATTGTAATTTGGGTACCATTAGACGATTTTTAGTGACTATAAGCAATATTTTACAGCTATGACCTATTTAGTATCCTTGTCGACTAACTCATTTCGTGTATTCAGTTACCTTTCGTAATTTTATGGCTAACAATAGACGATTTTTTATAGCCAAGCAAAGATCTGGGCGTGAAGGGGTGAATTAATAGAAGTAGATGCATAAATGAAATACCCTATTTAAAAAGGAAATAGGGAAAAACTGGTTCACAAATAGGGTGATGGATGATTGGCATGGACTCAGTCGTCAGGTAGTTAGTGCAGAGTCAATAGGGAGTTGTAACCCCTTGAGACCCAGAACGTAATTTCCATTGTAATTTGGGTACCATTAGAAGATTTGTAGTGATTATCATCAATATTTCATAGATAAGACCTGTTTAGTATCCTTGTCCACTAACTAATTTGGTATATTCCGTTACTTTTCTTAATTGTATGGCTAATAACAGACAATTTTTTATAGCAGAGGAAAGATGTGGGTGTGAAGGGGTTACAAGGAGGCTAGACAGTGTTATGGATGGGGATGAAAGGTGGATGTAGGTATAGTCTATTCACTTAAGCTGGATTCTTGGGAGCTGCTCGATGCCTACCTGAGTATGTAAGGACGTCGCTGATTGGCTGATGCTACCAAAATACCACCACCATCACCACCCAGCCCGCGTGCATCAGCCAATCAGCGACGTCCTTACATACTCGGGTAGGCATCGAGCAGCTCCCAAGAATCCAGCTTAAGTGAATAGACTATAGTAGTATTATAAGTAACAGGAACTACCAAGTGTAGGTCTCACAGCCTCTTGTAGCTTCCTTATGTTCTTATGTTCTTATGTAATACAAAATCTTATGAGCTGTAACGTAATATAGAAGTGTTTACAATTTCCAGCTTCTACTACACTCTAAGAAAAAAAGGGTAGGAAAAGGGTAGAAAAAGGGTGTTTATAGTGATGAAATACTGCTACCCTTACAAATATACCCTTTTGCAACCCTAAATATACCCTTTTCAAACCCCAAATGTACCCTTTCTCAACCCTCTCGTCTAAAAAGGGTAGATAAAGGGTAGATGAAGGGTATAATCAGCAGCATCTACCCTCCAGCCTGGACATAGGGTATAAAAAGGGTAGTGATGGTGCGATGTAACAATTCTACCCTTAATATACCCCCCATTTCTGAGAGTGTATGAACAGCTCCCTTCATGTTGCTGTCTGCGAGAAAACTTCCACACTGAGCTCTTGTAAGACAGTGCTTGAAATCTGAGTCTATCTTATCGCCTCCAACCTGTAGATCAACAACGCCTTTGTCTGTCCTGTAATAAACGCGAGATTCTGTCTGTCTGTCTCTGTTGACTTACAATTTAGAGGAACTACCACGTGTAGGTCTCACAGCCTCTTGTAGCTTCCTTATGTTCTTATGTTCTTATGTAATACAAAATCTTATGAGTTGTAACGTAATATAGAAGTGCTTACAATTTCCAGCTTCTACTATGAACAGCTCCCTTCATGTTGCTGTCTGCGAGAAAACGTACACACTGAGCTCTTGTAAGACAGTGCTTGAAATCTGAGTCTATCTTATCGCCTCCAACCTGTAGATCAACAACGCCTTTGTCCGTCCTGTAATAAACGCGAGATTCTGTCTGTCTGTCTCTGTTGACTTACAATTTAGAGGAACTACCACGTGTAGGACTCGCGGTCACTTGTAGCTTCCTTATGTTCTTATGTTCTTATGTAATACAAAATCTTATGAGTTGTAACGTAATATAGAAGTGCTTACAATTTCCAGCTTCTACTATGAGCAGCTCCCTTCATGTTGCTGTCTGCGAGAAAACTTACACACCGAGCTCTTGTAAGACAGTGCTTGAAATCGGAGTCTATCTTATCGCCTCCAACCTGTAGATCAACAACGCCTTTGTCTGTCCTGTAATAAACGCGAGATTCTGTCTGTCTGTCTCTGTTGACTTACAATGTATAGGAACTACCACGTGTAGGTCTCGCGGTCACTTGTAGCTTCCATATTTTCTTATGTTCTTATTTGTCTGTTTTGATACAATGTAGCTTTTTCTTGACTGATCTTTACGAGGAGCAACGCCTTTATTTGTCTTGTAATAAACGCTATAGTCTGTCTGTCTGTCTGTCTATAATCTGGCTACTGATAATACACGCTATAGTCTGTCTGTCTGTCTCTGTTTATCTGTCTCTATAGTAATAAATGCTATAGTCTGTCTGCCTGTCTGTCTATAATCTGGCTACTGGTAATACACGCTATAGTCTGTCTGTCTGTCTGTGTTTATCTGTCTCTATAGTAATAAATGCTATAGTCTGTCTGTCTGTCTGTCTATAATATGGCTACTGGTAATACACGCTATAGTCTGTCTGTCTGTCTGTCTCTGTTTACCTGTCTCTATAGTAATAAATGCTATAGTCTGTCTGCCTGTCTGTCTATAATCTGGCTACTGGTAATACACGCTATAGTCTGTCTGTCTGTCTGTCTCTGTTTACCTGTCTTTATAGTAATAAATGCTATAGTCTGTCTGCCTGTCTGTCTATAATATGGCTACTGGTAATACACGCTATAGTCTGTCTGTCTGTCTGTCCTCTGTTTACCTGTCTCTATAGTAATAAATGCTATAGTCTGTCTGCCTGTCTGTCTATAATCTGGCTACTGGTAATACACGCTATAGTCTGTCTGTCTGTCTGTCTCTGTTTACCTGTCTTTATAGTAATAAATGCTATAGTCTGTCTGCCTGTCTGTCTATAATATGGCTACTGGTAATACACGCTATAGTCTGTCTGTCTGTCTGTCTCTGTTTACCTGTCTCTATAGTAATAAATGCTATAGTCTGTCTGTCTGTCTGTCTATAATCTGGCTACTGGTAATACACGCTATAGTCTGTCTGTCTGTCTCTGTTTACCTGTCTTTATAGTAATAAATGCTATAGTCTGTCTGTCTGTCTGTCTATAATATAGCTACTGGTAATACACGCTATAGTCTGTCTGTCTGTCTGTCTCTGTTTACCTGTCTCTATAGTAATAAATGCTATAGTCTGTCTGTCTGTCTGTCTATAATCTGGCTACTGGTAATACACGCTATAGTCTGTCTGTCTGTCTCTGTTTACCTGTCTTTATAGTAATAAATGCTATAGTAGTCTGTCTTCTGTCTGTTCTGTCTATAATATGGCTACTGATAATACACGCTATAGTCTGTCTGTCTGTCTGTCTCTGTTTACCTGTCTCTATAGTAATAAATGCTATAGTCTGTCTGCCTGTCTGTCTATAATCTGGCTACTGATAATACACGCTATAGTCTGTCTGTCTGTCTGTCTCTGTTTATCTGTCTCTATAGTAATAAATGCTATAGTCTGTCTGTCTGTCTGTCTATAATATAGCTACTGATAATACACGCTATAGTCTGTCTGTCTGTCTGTCTCTGTTTATCTGTCTCTATAGTAATAAATGCTATAGTTTGTCTGTCTGTCTGTCTATAATATGGCTACTGGTAATACACGCTATAGTCTGTCTGTCTGTCTGTCTCTGTTTATCTGTCTCTATAGTAATAAATGCTATAGTTTTGTCTGTCTGTCGTCTATAATATGGCTACTGATAATACACGCTATAGTCTGTCTGTCTGTTTTCTGTTTATCTGTCTCTATAGTAATAAATGCTATAGTCTGTCTGTCTGTCTGTCTATAATATGGCTACTGGTAATACACGCTATAGTCTGTCTGTCTGTCTGTCTCTGTTTACCTGTCTCTATAGTAATAAATGCTATAGTTTGTCTGTCTGTCTGTCTATAATCTGGCTACTGGTAATACACGCTATAGTCTGTCTGTCTGTCTGTCTCTGTTTACCTGTCCCCTATAGTAATAAATGCTATAGTCTGTCTGTCTGTCTGTCTATAATCTGGCTACTGGTAATACACGCTATAGTCTGTCTGTCTGTCTGTCTCTGTTTACCTGTCTCTATAGTAATAAATGCTATAGTCTGTCTGTCTGTCTGTCTATAATCTGGCTACTGATAATACACGCTATAGTCTGTCTGTCTGTCTGTCTCTGTTTACCTGTCTCTATAGTAATAAATGCTATAGTTTGTCTGTCTGTCTGTCTATAATCTGGCTACTGGTAATACACGCTATAGTCTGTCTGTCTGTCTGTCTCTGTTTACCTGTCTTTATAGTAATAAATGCTATAGTTTGTCTGCCTGTCTGTCTATAATCTGGCTACTGATAATACACGCTATAGTCTGTCTGTCTGTCTGTCTCTGTTTATCTGTCTCTATAGTAATAAATGCTATAGTTTGTCTGCCTGTCTGTCTATAATCTGGCTAACTGATAATACACGCTATAGTCTGTCTGTCTGTCTGTCTCTGTTTACCTGTCTTTATAGTAATAAATGCTATAGTTTGTCTGCCTGTCTGTCTATAATCTGGCTACTGATAATACACGCTATAGTCTGTCTGTCTGTCTGTCTCTGTTTACCTGTCTTTATAGTAATAAATGCTATAGTTTGTCTGCCTGTCTGTCTATAATCTGGCTACTGATAATACACGCTATAGTCTGTCTGTCTGTCTGTCTATAATCTGGCTACTGGTAATACACGCTATAGTCTGTCTGTCTGTCTCTGTTTATCTGTCTCTATAGTAATAAATGCTATAGTTTGTCTGCCTGTCTGTCTATAATCTGGCTACTGATAATACACGCTATAGTCTGTCCTGTCTGTCTCTGTTCTGTTTACCTTCTCTATAGTAATAAATGCTATAGTCTGTCTGTCTGTCTGTCTCTGTTTACTGTCTATATAGTAATAAATGCTATAGTCTGTCTGCCTGTCTGTCTATAATCTAGCTACTGGTAATACACGCTATAGTCTGTCTGTCTGTCTGTCTCTGTTTACCTGTCCTTTTAGTAATAAATGCTATAGTCTGTCTGCCTGTCTGTCTATAATCTGGCTACTGGTAATACACGCTTATAGTCTGTTCTGTCTGTCTTCTCTGTTTACCTGTCTCTATAGTATAAATGCTATAGTCTGTTCTGTCTTGCTGTCTATAATCTGGCTACTGGTAATACACGCTATAGTCTGTCTGTTTCTGTCTCTGTTTACCTGTCTCTATAGTAATAAATGCTATAGTGCTGTCTGCCTGTCTGTCTATACTCTGGCTCTAGTAATACACGCTATAGTCTGTCTGTCCTGTCTGTCCTGTTTACCTGTCTTTATAGTAATAAATGCTATAGTCTGTCTGCTGTCTGTCTATATTGGCTTATGTAATAACCGCTATTAGTCTGTTCTGTCTGTCTGTCTCTGTTTACCTGTCTCTATAGTAATAAATGCTATAGTCTGTCTGTCTGTCTGTCTATAATCTGGCTACTGATAATACACGCTATAGTCTGTCTGTCTGTCTGTCTCTGTTTACCTGTCTTTATAGTAATAAATGCTATAGTCTGTCTGTCTGTCTGTCTCAGTTTACCTGTCTTTATAGTAATAAATGCTATAGTATGTCTGTCTGTCTGTCTCTGTTTACCTGTCTTTATAGTAATAAATGCTATAGTCTGTCTGTCTGTCTGTCTCTGTTTACCTGTCTTTATAGTAATAAATGCTATAGTCTGTCTGTCTGTCTGTCTCTGTTTACCTGTCTTTATAGTAATAAATGCTATAGTCTGTCTGTCTATAATCTGGCTACTGATAATACACGCTATAGTCTGTCTGTCTGTCTGTCTCTGTTTACCTGTCTCTATAGTAATAAATGCTATAGTCTGTCTGTCTGTCTGTCTATAATCTGGCTACTGATAATACACGCTATAGTCTGTCTGTCTGTCTGTCTCTGTTTATCTGTCTTTATAGTAATAATGCTATAGTCTCTGTCTGTCTATAATCTGGCTACTGATAATACACGCTATAGTCTGTCTGCCTGTCTGTCTCTGTTTATCTGTCTATATAGTAATAAATGCTATAGTCTGTCTGTCTGTCTGTCTCTGTTTATCTGTCTATATAGTAATAAATGCTATAGTCTGTCTGTCTGTCTCTGTTTATCTGTCTATATAGTAATAAATGCTATAGTCTGTCTGTTTATAATCTGGCTACTGATAATACACGCTATCTGTCTGTCTGTCTGTCTCTGTTTATCTGTCTATATAGTAATAAATGCTATAGTCTGTCTGTTTATAATCTGGCTACTGATAATACACGCTATAGTCTGTCTGTCTGTCTGTCTGTCTCTGTTTACCTGTCTTTATAGTAATAAATGCTATAGTCTGTCTGTCTGTCTGTCTGTCTCTGTTTACCTGTCTTTATAGTAATAAATGCTATAGTCTGTCTGTCTATAATCTGGCTACTGATAATACACGCTATAGTCTGTCTGTCTGTCTGTCTGTCTCTGTTTATCTGTCTATATAGTAATAAATGCTATAGTCTGTCTGTCTGTCTCTGTTTATCTGTCTATATAGTAATAAATGCTATAGTCTGTCTGTCTGTCTCTGTTTATCTGTCTATATAGTAATAAATGCTATAGTCTGTCTGTCTATAATCTGGCTACTGATAATACACGCTATAGTCTGTCTATCTGTCTGTCTGTCTCTGTTTACCTGTCTATATAGTAATAAATGCTATAGTCTGTCTGTCTGTCTATTATCTGGCTACTAGTAATAAACATATGTCTGTCTCTGTTTATCTGTCTATAATAATAATTAAAGTATCTCTTAGGAGCTTATTAGGGGTATATTATTGTACCCCTATTAAGGGTATATAACATCCTACCCCTCTAATTATATATACTCTTAATAGGGACTATTAAATAGGGTATTAACATCACAGATATATTTCACCCTATGTTTCCTTATAAAAGCATTTTACTCCGTAACTATTAGGCCGAGAGTAAATATGCATAGAAGCAAAGGTGTTAAAGTCGACGTGTTCTATTCAATGCCATTATCAGAAGTCAATTATCTCTTGTAGTTTTTGAGATATGTAATGATTTAATATTTAATATCCAAAATATGAATATACAATTTTCTCACTTATTTAAACTACAAATTCATTTTGCTAGGGCTCATTAGAAAGGCCTTCTCAAGCTCTATATTTAGTCTATCCTAGAAAGCTCCTATAATCCTCATAATTTTTGAGTTATTCAAGAAAATGTGATTTTTTACTGAAAATCAAAGGTGTAACCCTTTTTTGAGATAGCTATTATACCTCCAAAAGGTAAAAGTTAAGGTACCTTTTAAGCTGGAGGTAAAACACCTCCAGCTTAACGTTTGTATGTTGTTACCCTATTAATGTTTCCTCTAGCACTAATCATTTCATCGGCAAAACAAAATCATTTAAACCCAACCTAACGAAACCTAGATATAAGAGCCAGGTATTTTCACATCATTTATTGAACGACTCTATATAGTAACAAACGCTATAGTCTGTCTGTCTGTCTCTGTTGACATAAGAACATAAGAAGAACATAAAAAAAAAAGGAAGCTACAAGAGGCCGTGAGACCTACACGTGGTAGTTCCTGTTACTTAACACTACTTGATACAGGAACTACCACGTGTAGGTCTCGCGGCCTCTTGTAGCTTCCTTATTTTCTTATGTTCTTGATACTACCTACTTCCACCTTTCATCCCCGTCCATGAAATTGTCTAGCCTCCTTTTAAAACTAACTTTTTTATTTGGCTCCACTTGTAACAAATACTATAGTCTGTCTGTCTGCCTCTTGTCTGATTTACATAAGAACATAAGAAAATAAGGAAGCTACAAGAGGCCGTGAGACCTACACGAGGTCGTTCCTGAGAGAGTTGAGTACGTCAGAGATTTGTATGTAGTGTATGGTGTAAGATTTGGCTGTCTTAACCCCTTCACGCCCAGATCTTTCCTTTGCTATATAAAATCGTCTGTTGTCAGCCATGAAATTACGAAAAGTGACTGAATATACCAAATTAACTAGTGGACAAAGATACTAAACAGGTCATATCTATTAAAATATTGCTTATAGTCACTAAAAATCGTCTTATGGTAGTCAAATTACAATGAAAATTACGTTCTGGGTATCAAGGGTCATACCACGTCGTTATTTCACAGATTCGCTAAACAGATCTTTAGTAAATTTAATGCATCCTCGAAATAATGCATTAATAATAACACGGTTCCTCTCTTCTGGGCAACTTTTTCATACTTCTGCCATGCTAAATCTATAAATAAACGCTATAGTATATATGTCTGCCTGTCTGTCTCTGTGTGGCTGTCTTAATACAACGTAGCTATATATTTAATGACTTTTAGTAAATTTCACGCATCCCCGAATAATGCATGAATTCCGATCTTCTTCCGATCTTCTGGGAAACTTTTTAAAACCTCTTCTATGCTGTTATCAAGCAGTATTTCCGCCCACGAAATGCGTATCTGTTGTCTTCCTTCATTTTGTCATATAGTCGTGTTTCTGTGTGTAGGATATGTACGGGAATACCTATAGCAGCAGCAGTAGTAGTAGTAGTAGTAGTAGTAGTAGTAGTAGTAGTAGTAGTAGTAGTAGTAGTAGTAGTAGTAGTAGTAGGGGTACGAGATACTCCACTCCCTCTAACACGGACATAGGTGACCTCGATTGCGAGGCCACATTGGTAGAGAGTGGGATAAGGGTGGATAGGTTAGGAATAGAGTAGGTTTGTAAATTTAGGGGTAGTTAGTTAGTAAATGTATGTATTTTTAGGGGTAGTTGTAAGGTTGGATGCCACAGTCAATAGCGAGGTGGGGCTATGGCGTACCCGCCGCAAATAAAGAGGCGGTGGAGGTATATTGTAGTAGTTGTAGTAGTAGTAGTAGTAGAAGTAGTAGTAGTAGTAGTAGTAGTAGTAGTAGTAGTAGTAGTAGTAGTAGTAGTAGTAGTAGTAGTAGAAGTAAAAGTAGTAGTAGTAGTAGTAGAAGTAAAAGTAGTAGTAGTAGTAGTAGAAGTAGAAGTAGTAGTAGCAAGAGATAATGTAACCTATTTAGTAGTAGTAGTAGTAGTAGTAGTAGTAGTAGTAGTAGTAGTAGTAGTAGTAGTAGTAGTAGAAGTAGTAGTAGAAGTAGTAGTAGTAGTAGTAGTAGTAGTAAAAGTAGTAGTAGTAGAAGTAGAAGTAGTAGTAGCAAGAGATAATGCAACCTATTTAGTAGTAGTAGTAGTAGTAGTAGTAGTAGTAGTAGTAGTAGTAGTAGTAGTAGTAGTAGTAGAAGTAGTAGTAGAAGTAGTAGTAGAAGTAGTAGTAGTAGTAGTAGTAGTAGTAAAAGTAGTAGTAGTAGAAGTAGAAGTAGTAGTAGCAAGAGATAATGTAACCTATTTAGTAGTAGTAGTAGTAGTAGTAGTAGTAGTAGTAGTAGTAGTAGTAGTAGTAGTAGTAGTAGTAGTAGTAGAAGTAAAAGTAGTAGTAGTAGTAGTAGAAGTAAAAGTAGTAGTAGTAGAAGTAGAAGTAGTAGTAGCAAGAGATAATGTAACCTATTTAGTAGTAGTAGTAGTAGTAGAGTAGTAGTAGTAGTAGTAGTAGTAGTAGTAGTAGTAGTAGTAGTAGTAGTAGTAGTAGCAGCAGCAGCAGTAGTAGTAGTAGTAGTAGTAGTAGTAGTATAGTAGTAGTAGTAGTAGTAGTAGTAGTAGTAGTAGTAGTAGTAGTAGTAGTAGTAGCTAGTAGTAGTAGTAGTAGTAGTAGTAGTAGTAGTAGTAGTAGTAGAAGTAGAAGTAGAAGTAAAAGTAGTAGTAGTAGTAGTAGTAGTAGTAGTAGTAGTAGTAGTAGTAGTAGTAGTAGTAGTAGTAGTAGTAGTAGTAGTAGTAGTAGTAGCAGTAGTAGTAGTAGTAGTAGTAGTAGTAGTAGTAGTAGTAGTAGTAGTAGTAGTAGTAGTAGTAGAAGTAGTAGTAAAAGTAGTAGTAGTAGTAGAAGTAAAAGTAGTAGTAGTAGAAGTAGAAGTAGTAGTAGCAAGAGATAATGTAACCTATTTAGTAGTAGTAGTAGTAGTAGTAGTAGTAGTAGTAGTAGTAGTAGTAGTAGTAGTAGTAGTAGTAGCAGCAGTAGTAGTAGTAGCAGTAGTAGTAGTAGTAGTAGTAGTAGATGTACAGGAATGCCTTTCTGACACGTCTATCTGAACTAAAATACTTGTCGCCTCCGTGATGCAGTGGCTAGCGTGCCTGGCTACGAATCTGCGGGCCCTGGTTCGATCCCGGGCCAGGGCAAGTCGGTGACCAGCCTACCCAGCTGTTCTTACTTCCTTTCGGGGTTGATAAATGGGTACCTGGGGTAACCTGGGGAAGGTAACTGTGGTAACCCGGGAGTCACACTAGCCCTGTGTCCCGGGGTAACGGGTTCTCACCCACCACAGGCTCTAAGGGCTAATGCCACGGAGATGAGCACCGCATGCCACGCGCAGCTTAGCGTATGCTCCCATCTTTACCTTACCTATCTGAACTAAATTTTTTATATCTAATAAAATTCTAATAAAATTCTAATAAAAACCCTACTAAAACTCTAACTAACTCAAATAATACTCCACACAAAATGCTACGTGCTTTTTCATGCCTATAGTATTAAGCAATTTGACCCTTATGGTTACTTCTGTTCGTTTTGATATTATATTTATATACGGGAACTACCGCGTGTAGGTCTCGCGGCCTCTTGTAGCTTCCTTATTCTATGTTCTTGTATTTCCCTGTATAGGCTAAGTAAACAAGGCTGTCTTTCTTATGTTCTCGAGACAAATAAGACTTTGCTAAACAGAAATTAAGAGGCAAAGGTAAATGTTTGATATGTCCTCCAATGCCTACGGTTATATACACACGTAGCTTGTTGCCCCTCTCTCCTCCCCTCTACTCTCTTCTATCCTCTCTTCTCAAACCTCTCTCTCTCTCTTTCTCTCTACGCTTCACATTCATTCCCCAATTCTCCTTCCACCAGCTTTCCTTTCGTTTCCTCTCTCTCTCCCCTCTCTCCTCCTCTCTCTCTCTCTTCTCTCTCTCTCTCTCTCTCTCTCTCTCTCTACGCTTCATTTCATTCCCCAAATTCTCCTTCCACCTTTCCTTTCGTCTCTCTCTCTCTCTCTCTCTCCTCTCTCCTCTCTCTCTCCCCTCTCTCTCTCTCTCGCTTCTCTCCCTCCCTTCCCTCTTCCTTCTCTCTCTCTCTCTCCTCTCTCTCTCTCTCTCTCTCTCTCTCTCTCTCTCCTCTCTCTCCGCTTCTTTTCATTCCCCAAATTTTCCTTCCACCTTTCCTTTCGTCTTCATACCTCTCTCTCTCTCCCCCTCTCTCTCTCTCTCTCTCTCTCTCTCTCTCTCTCTCTCTCCCCTCTCTCTCTCTCTCTCTCTCTCCCCTCTCTCTCTCATAAGAACATAAGAACATAGGGAAGCTACAAGAGGCCGCGAGACCTACACGTGGTAGTTCCTGTTACTTAACACTACCTACATCCACCCTTCATCCCCATCCATGAATATATCCAGGCTTCTTTTAAAGCTCCCTATTGACTCCGGGCGAGGGCCAACCATCACAGCCCTCAAGTGAACCTCCAGGGCCTACCATCCCACCCCTGGAGGTCACTGCCTACACGCGCCCACCCCTGGAGGTCACTGCCTACACGCGCCCCACCCTGGAGGTCACTGCCTACACGCGCCCACCCCTGGAGGTCACTGCCTACACGCGCCCACCCCTGGAGGTCACTGCCTACACGCGCCCACCCCTGGAGGTCACTGCCTACACGCGCCCACCCCTGGAGGTCACTGCCTACACGCGCCCACCCCTGGAGGTCACTGCCTACACGCGCCCACCCCTGGAGGTCACTGCCTACACGCGCCCACCCCTGGAGGTCACTGCGTACACGCGCCCACCCCTGGAGGTCACTGCCTACACGCGCCCACCCCTGGAGGTCACTGCCTACACGCGCCCACCCCTGGAGGTCACTGCGTACACGCGCCCACCCCTGGAGGTCACTGCGTACACGCGCCCACCCCTGGAGGTCACTGCGTACACGCGCCCACCCCTGGAGGTCACTGCCTACACGCGCCCACCCCTGGAGGTCACTGCGTACACGCGCCCACCCCTGGAGGTCACTGCCTACACGCGCCAACCCCTGGAGGTCACTGCCTACACGCGCCCACCCCTGGAGGTCACTGCCTACACGCGCCCACCCCTGGAGGTCACTGCGTACACGCGCCCACCCCTGGAGGTCACTGCCTACACGCGCCCACCCCTGGAGGTCACTGCGTACACGCGCCCACCCCTGGAGGTCACTGCGTACACGCGCCCACCCCTGGAGGTCACTGCGTACACGCGCCCACCCCTGGAGGTCACTGCCTACACGCGCCCACCCCTGGAGGTCACTGCCTACACGCGCCCACCCCTGGAGGTCACTGCCTACACGCGCCCACCCCTGGAGGTCACTGCGTACACGCGCAATAGCCACATGTGTAAAAAAAAAAAAAAAAAAAAAAAAAAAAAAAAAAAAAAAAAAAAAAAAAAAAAAAAAAAAAAAAAAAAAAAAAAAAAAAGTAAATAATAATATCTAATCAAAATATTAAAAAAATAAACGAAATTAAAAAAATTCTTGCTTGCATAAAAACGGTGCTTATGATGCATTTGTGACATTAAATCTGTCCTGCGTGTAGGGCCGCTATTGCAGTGATAAGCGGCGATAAGATAAGCTGTTGGCACGTCAGAACTCGATAACGCGTGACGCATTGGGTCTCTTTGCACTGCGTTTGTTGTTAATCCTTTGTAATCGCTGGGATATACTTTATTTGACTGCTGCAATGACCCATTACGAGCGACTCTATGATAAGGAACAAAGGGAGGCAAGGGTAGATATGCAGGGACAGATGGGATGAGAAATAATATGTAGCCTAGTTATATAGGCTTATCAACTATTGGCACCTAATAATGTTGACTCTTTCTCTCTCTGTCTGTTTGTATGTCTGTCTCTCTGTCTGTCTGTCTGTCTTTCTGTCTGTATCTCTCTCTCTGTCTGTCTGTCTGTGTATGTCTCTCTGTCAGTATGTCTCTCTCTCTGTCAGTCTCTCTGTCAGTCTCTCTCTCTCTCTCTCTCTCTCTCTCTAGTGACGGTCTTTTCTAGCTCTCTTTTATTCCTCTCTCACATTTCCTTCCTTACTTCCCTTCCCTCCCCTCCCTCTCCCTCTCTCCCATATTCCACCCCCCTCCCTCTCTCTCCCTACCCTCTCTCTATCCCCCCTCCCTCTCTCTCTCTCTCTTCCCAGCATAATTCCCTCCCTTTCTTCAACAGACACAAGCCGCCATGGACGATACAGCAAAACCCACCACCGCCACCGCCACCACCGAGGCCACCAATGGCAAAGGACAGAACAACCCAGCCTTCGTGGGGGACGACCCGTGCTGTACTATAGGTAATCTCTCTCTCTCTCTCTCTCTCTCTCTCTCTCTCTCTCTCTCTCTCTCTCTCTCTCTCTCTCTCTCTCTGACGTGAGTTCGCAATGTGCAACGTCCCTGTGCATTCGGTCAGCGGTTCGAGTCCGCCTAGTTCGTGCTGACGTGGCGGCGCTTTGTATAGTCAATAACCTTGTAGTTGGTACTTGCAAGGTGTCTAGATAGGATGAAAATCTTATCTTATCTTATCTCTCTCTCTCTCTCTCTCTCTCTACGCTTCTAATCATTACTCATATTATTTAAACCTTTCCTTTCATCTCTCTCTCTCTCTCTCTCTCTCTCTCTCTCTCTCTCTCTCTCTCTCTCTCATTCTTTCCACCTTTCCTTTCGTCTTCATAGCCAGGAGTAAATACCACAGCAATGTAAAAATATTGTAAAGACATACGTATTTCTACTTTGCATGTACCGTAGATAACACTAAAGTCGCCAGTCACTTGCCACTGCACTAATGTCGCCATGCACAATATATTACGAATTTTAGCATCACTACAGACTCTTATGTGCCACTGAAGACATGTAGTGTGATGTACATAATATAAACTACTGTGCACGCGTCTTCAGTGGCACATAAAAGTCTGTGGTGATGCTAAAATTCGTAATATATTGTACCTGGCGACGTTAGTGCAGTGGCGAGTGACTGGCGACTATGTATAGTGTTATCTACGGTAGGTATTGCGTTATGATGTGCATTCATTTAAGGATACTAATGATCTATAGCTCCCTATTGTTACTGGTGTTATCATCATGGCAGGCTACCTCCTCGCCTCACTACCTTTGCCAAACACCTCCAGTCTTATCACTGACTCATATAGAGGGAAACATTTAGTAAACGGTCCAGATTAATACTCTTTCCAGTTCCAGATGAATACCCCTTCCTCCCTTTAGCTAAGATGGTATGCAGACTACAATCTCTTTTCACAATATCTTTGTTCTTTACATTAGATGAAAGTTCGTATACTTATATGTATGTAGCCTACTACAAGGCCATCGTAGCAGGCAACGTTGTGAGGCACGGGAGGCAGGCAACGTAGTGAGGCATGAGAGGACGAGAGAGGAGGTGACATATGACATATAACAGATAAAACTAGTATTGTCCTATAAAAAAAAAAAAAGTCTATTCACTTAAGCTGGATTCTTGGGAGCTGCTCGATGCCTACCCGAGTATGTAAGGACGTCGCTGATTGGCTGATGCACGCGGGCTGGGTGGTGATGGTGGTGGTATTTTGGTAGCCTCAGCCAATCAGCGACGTCCTTACATACTCAGGTAGGCATCGAGCAGCTCCCAAGAATCCAGCTTAAGTGAATAGACTATAGGAGATTTCCTGCACTCTTGTTTATAATCTAGCTGTGTAACTTGACAAATATATGAATAAGGGAAGGGAGGTAGTAGGGCGAGGACTGGAACCTAAGAAAATAAGGAAGCTACACGAGGCTGTGAGACCTACACGTGATACTACGGTGATAGTTCCTATTACTTAACACTACCTACATCCACCTTTCATCCCCATCCATGAAGTGTCTAGGCCTCCTTTTAAAACTCCCTATTGACTCCGCATTGACCACGAGAATGAGGATGTGAGAAATAAGAACATAAGAAAATAAGGAAGCTACAAGAGGCCGTGAGACCTACACGTAGTAGTTCCTGTTACTTAATACTTAATACTATGAATCTATCTAGCCTCCTTTTAAAGCTCCCCAATGACAATGACAAGTGTAGCCATCAAGCCGTCAAGCCCCATGCAGTCACCACCACTAAGGCTAAGGTAGTTGTGTCTCGCCTTACAAGTACTTCAGTTAACCTACTAAAAATGTAAGGATGAGGTGCAGGGATGGGTGACAGATGCAAATGTAGACTGTTCTTCCATGGCAGCCCCCTAAAAGGAGTACTAAGGAATATATATCAATGACAATATTTACCCTTCCTTGAGGCCTATAGTCTATTTTTTTTATTATGGTCAAAATGCAGTAAGGAAGCCACGCCCCCTGCCTGCCCTTCTATTCTACGGGGCAGCTGATTGGTGCATTCCTCGTATCATCACTACCCATCACAATATCTTCACTACTTAACAGCGCGTGACCACTGGAGAGAGCAATCTTCACTACAGAGGGTGTTTTGATTTTGTCACCCTCTGTAGTGAAGATGTCTAACCCAGTGGTCACGCCGCTGTTAAGTAGTGAAGATACTGTGATGGGTAGTGATGATACGAGGAGTGCACCAATCAGCTGCCCCGTAGAATAGAAGGGCAGGCAGGGGGTGTGGCTTCCTTACTGCATTTTGACCATAATAAAAATAATAGACTATAAGTAAGTGTGTCTTGGTTTGGTAGGGGCGTGAGGCGAGGAGGTAGTTCTTCCATGACAGCCCCCTTGAGGGACTTAAAAGCAACATACATCACTGTAAGCTAGACTAGACACTTTACCGATAGGGCCAACTAAATATTCTAAATCTAACTAAATCCAACTAAATATTTTTCCATTACCACCCCCTTGATGACTATACCAAGGAACATACCAAGCAGCATACATCACTGTAAGCTAGACTAGACACTTTACTGATAGGCTCAACAAACTAAATCCTTTGTAACCTGAAGACAAAGCATTGTTAATTACTCAAATAAGACTTGATATTGACGTGTTAAGAGTTTGTTAATTACTTAAATAAGACTTGATATTGACGTGTTAAGAGTTTGTTAATTATTCAAATAAGACTTGATATTGACGTGTTAAGAGTTTGTTAATTATTCAAATAAGACTTGATATTGACGTGTTAAGAGTTTGTTAATTATTCAAATAAGACTTGATATTGACGTGTTAAGAGTTTGTTAATTACTCAAATAAGACTTTATATTGACGTGTTAAGAGTTTGTTAATTATTCAAATAAGACTTTATATTGACGTGTTAAGAGTTTGTTAATTATTCAAATAAGACTTGATATTGACGTGTTAAGAGTTTGTTAATTACTCAAATAAGACTTTATATTGACGTGTTAAGAGTTTGTTAATTACTCAAATAAGACTTTATATTGACGTGTTAAGAGTTTGTTAATTACTCAAATAAGACTTTATATTGACGTGTTAAGAGTTTGTTAATTATTCAAATAAGACTTGATATTGACGTGTTAAGAGTTTGTTAATTACTCAAATAAGACTTGATATTGACGTGTTAAGAGTTTGTTACATTATTCAAATAAGACTTGATATTGACGTGTTAAGAGTTTGTTAATTACTCAAATAAGACTTGATATTGACGTGTTAAGAGTTTGTTAATTATTCAAATAAGACTTGATATTGACGTGTTAAGAGTTTGTTAATTATTCAAATAAGACTTGATATTGACGTGTTAAGAGTTTGTTAATTACTCAAATAAGACTTGATATTGACGTGTTAAGAGTTTGTTAATTATTCAAATAAGACTTTATATTGACGTGTTAAGAGTTTGTTAATTATTCAAATAAGACTTGATATTGACGTGTTAAGAGTTTGTTAATTACTCAAATAAGACTTTATATTGACGTGTTAAGAGTTTGTTAATTACTCAAATAAGACTTTATATTGACGTGTTAAGAGTTTGTTAATTACTCAAATAAGACTTTATATTGACGTGTTAAGAGTTTGTTAATTATTCAAATAAGACTTGATATTGACGTGTTAAGAGTTTGTTAATTACTCAAATAAGACTTTATATTGACGTGTTAAGAGTTTGTTAATTATTCAAATAAGACTTGATATTGACGTGTTAAGAGTTTGTTAATTACTCAAATAAGACTTGATATTGAGTGTTAAGAGTTTGTTAATTACTCAAATAAGACTTTATATTGACGTGTTAAGAGTTTGTTAATTACTCAAATAAGACTTTATATTGACGTGTTAAGAGTTTGTTAATTATTCAAATAAGACTTTATATTGACGTGTTAAGAGTTTGTTAATTACTCAAATAAGACTTGATATTGACGTGTTAAGAGTTTGTTAATTACTCAAATAAGACTTGATATTGACGTGTTAAGAGTTTGTTAATTACTCAAATAAGACTTGATATTGACGTGTTAAGAGTTTGTTAATTATTCAAATAAGACTTTATATTGACGTGTTAAGAGTTTGTTAATTACTCAAATAAGACTTTATATTGACGTGTTAAGAGTTTGTTAATTATTCAAATAAGACTTTATATTGACGTGTTAAGAGTTTGTTAATTATTCAATAAGACTTGATATTGACGTGTTAAGAGTTTGTTAATTATTCAAATAAGACTTTATATTGACGTGTTAAGAGTTTGTTAATTACTCAAATAAGACTTTATATTGACGTGTTAAGAGTTTGTTAATTATTCAAATAAGACTTGATATTGACGTGTTAAGAGTTTGTTAATTATTCAAATAAGACTTGATATTGACGTGTTAAGAGTTTGTTAATTACTCAAATAAGACTTGATATTGACGTGTTAAGAGTTTGTTAATTATTCAAATAAGACTTGATATTGACGTGTTAAGAGTTTGTTAATTATTCAAATAAGACTTGATATTGACGTGTTAAGAGTTTGTTAATTATTCAAATAAGACTTTATATTGACGTGTTAAGAGTTTGTTAATTACTCAAATAAGACTTGATATTGACGTGTTAAGAGTTTGTTAATTATTCAAATAAGACTTGATATTGACGTGTTAAGAGTTTAATGTGATTATTTATGAGGGAAAATGAAGACATTACATTTTTATGCAAATTTATAGAGTTCAGTAATCCAGTCTTAACCAACTATTATAATATACATAATATACAGTCTTCTTCTTCTTCTTCTTCTTCTATATACAATATTACTTATACTTATATGTATTCTTTATAGTTATATATATATATGTTTATGATATCAACATGATAACAATAGACTAAGAACCAGAAGGGCTTTATCATAAATCAATGCAGTGATACCTTGGAACATAAACATAATTAGTTCCAGGAGGCAGTTCGAATGCCAAAGCAAATTTACCTTAATTTGGTAATACAAAACACCAAATGGCAACCCTAAATGCCATGCACATTTGTTTGAATTGAAGAAAACGTTCGAATTCTGGAGTGAAATTAAAAAAAATTTGTTCGAATTCCAACAAAACAAATTCTGGATCAAAATTTTTTAAAAAATTGAATTCCAAGAAAACTTTCGAATTCTGGAGCGAAATAAAATTTAAAAGTTTGAATTCCAAGAAAACTTTCAAATTTTGGAGCGAAATAATAAGAAAGTTTGAATTCTGGAGCGAAATAATAAAAAAGGTTGAATTCCATGAAAACTTTCGAATTCTAGAGCAAAATAAATATAAAAAAGTTCGAATTCCAAGAAAACGTTCGAATTCTGGAGCGAAATAATAAGAAAAAATGTTTGAATTCCATGAACTTTCGAATTCTGGAGCAAAAAAAAAAAAGTTCAAATTTCAAGAAAACTTTCGAATTCTGGAGCAAAATTTTCTCCCCAAAAAAGTTTGAATTCCAAGTTGTTCGAGATACGGGGCATTCCAATTCCAATATATCATTGTACTTATCAAATGATCATGAATAATTACTTCTGAATAAAAACATCATATCGAGAGTTTATCGACAATATAAACTTAGTTAAGAGACGACAACTATAGAAAAGTATAAAAATGCTCCAGAGATATCTGGTTCTCGGCCTGAGTTGCATCTTGCTGGCATTCATTCCTCCATAGATATGTTGGTAGTATTAGATGAAGGTGATACAGGAATAAATAATATACTCTGATGGCTGTGAACTATGGAAATTATACCACTAATCAGCCTCTGGACAAATCCCAAAGGTGTACCGTCAATAACACTACAGTCGCCACTACACTAATGTCACCGGCCAAATTTTACAGGCGAATATTACAAATGTCAGCATCACTACAGTCCTGTATGTGACACTAAAGACAGGTACATAATATAAACTACTGTGCATGCCTCTTCAGTGGCACATACAAGTCTGCAGTGATGTTAAAATTTGTAATATATGGCGCCTGGCGACATTAGTGCAGTGGCGACTATAGTGTTATTGAGGGTAAGGTATTTTCAGAAATGACCTATTGATATGTATTAAGAAACATAAATGTTCATTGTGAGAAAGACAATGAGAGATATGATTTTTCAAGAACCATTCATTTCCTAGGAAAAAAACTGAACTTACTTTAAATGGATATGATTTTTCAAGAACCATTCATTTCCTAGTAAAAAAAACTGAACTTACTAAAAATGGATATGATTTTTCAAGAACCATTAACTTACTAGGGAAAAAAAACTGAACTTACTAAAAATGGATATGATTTTTCAAGAACCATTAACTTACTAGGAAAAAAAACTGAACTTACTAAAAATGGATATGATTTTTAAAGAAACATTAAGTTCCTAGGAAAAAAAAATAACTTACTAAGAACTGAAAATTAAACGCTAGAGAAAATCAAACTCAGTTAAGACGTCCCGTAACGCAAAGAACATTTCAATCCGAAACATTTTATCTTGCGAAAGCTGCCAAATTACTGGTGTATGTTAACGCGACAAGCTAACTTTTACCTCTGCACTGCAATACTTCCGTGTGGGCGGCTACAACTCTACGTTCATAATCCCTGACTTTTCCCGAGTTAGCTAGAAAAATAATGCAGAGTAAATAATCTGGGCAAAATAATTATACAGTGACTTAAAATCTGGCATAGTAATCTGCTGAGTAACTTTTATCTAACAAAACATTAATTATGGGAGGGCATTAGAAGTCCCACAAGATTGCTATAGTAGTGCTAGGTTTTTATAAGTACTTTGACAATCGCATGGGTGGCTCAAATAGGGATTAATACTAATACTAATACTAATACTGAAAATACTAATACTGATCGTTGTATTGAAGTAATGATTAATCTAGCAATGCCTATCATATTTCTATCTCTTGTAGTAAGTTTTTAAGGAAAATCTGGAAGTATCATGTCATTGTGAATTGGCTGAAATAGGGACTTCTAATCATTGAAACTTAAAACTGCCTCCAGATTCGTGTTCAGCATGCCCGAAAACTGCTAGGAACTAATTTTCAAGCAAATCTATTTTTCAAAAAATATTGCAAATTTTGCAAGGGGTATGCCTCAGATTTTTTTTTTTTAAATCACGTTTTTTTCAATAACTAAAAAACTATGGCAGATAGGTGCAACATTTATAGAGATAAATATGAAGTAGATTAAGGGCTATCATTTGGCATAAAGCAAAAATATATTGATTGGTAAATAACCGAGAAAATAGCATATTTACATTTTTACAAAAGATCAATTTTCTCGACAACCTTGATGTGTTTTGACAAGCCGATTACTGCATCATGTAGAACACCTCAAGGTGAACCTTTGTTATTTCAATAAGTTTTCTTACGACTCATAGTTTTGCGGCAAAATAACAAAAATCTGATTTTCAACAATTTTGAAATATTTTTGAGCCGCCAGAAATCCGAAAGTTTTTTTTCCGCTAGATAAGTGGAAATGCCGGGGATACAATTGTAGATCCATCCATTTACAATAACTTTTGATGGGTAAGTGTTGCTGTCTGAGAAACAAGTTGTGGGCTGAACGCGTTACAGTAAATATATAAGTTTACAATTCAGAAACTGTTCAGGATAGGTCAGTGTTATGCAGAGACCAGTGTTGCCACCTCAGTGTACGGGGAAGAGCAGTGTTGCCAACCCAGTGTAGAAGAAGGGACTAACTTTATATGATTTTCAGGCATAGTAATATATCATACTTCTAGTTTAAAGCAATTTTACTTTGAAAATTGAAAATGCAGGTCAGTCGGCGGCCGTGGCCACACAGCGGAGCGGGCGGTGCGCGTCCCTCAGCCTGGCTTTGTCCACCCGATTGCATGCACCTGCGCTCGCATCCTCCCGAGCCTCACCACCTTGCCTGCTATGATGGCCTCGTACGTATACGAACTTTCATCTAATGAAACGAACAAAATTAGGATGCACAGAAATGGTTGGAAATCGCGAACTTTCACCTCATATAACGAACAAAGCTTGTTCTAGGCGAACATTTCGGATCCCTCGGATATAACGGATTCTCGGATATAATGTCACCCCTTCCCCCCAATTGCTTTGTTAGAGCGAGGATGTACTGTCTTTTTGTAACCTTCCCTTCATTTGAGGCCACCACGCAATGCAATGACCATGCAAAAATGACCAATGAAATCACCAAATGAAAATTGCATGAAAAAAATAACATCAAATCAAATAAATCAGTTTACTAATGTAAGATGAGCCGGGAGAACTGTGGTAAAAAAACTACTTGTAAACAATACCTAGGAAGTTATATAGATCTGTTCATGGCATTACCTATTGGACTTTTAGAAAGCCTATGATACAATCTATGGCAAGACGCTGTAGCAGGTACCTACTGGTGTGTTGTGTGGGGTTGGGGGGAGGCTAAGCATAGCCGTACAAACCTTCCGTAAGGATAGGTCACATGTTACATAATACACATAGAGGCATTCAATGGGGTTGGAAATTATATCTCATGCAGAAAAATCAATGGGGATAAATTGGGGCTATTAATGGCAAACTGGCACAAAAACCATGCAACTACAGAACAAATACACACTTCGATGATGATGATGATGATGATGATGATGATGATGATGATGATGATGATGATGATAGAGAGAGAGAGAGAGAGAGAGAGAGAGAGAGAGAGAGAGAGAGAGAGAGAGAGAGAGAGAGTAATCCTGTAGGTTATAAAGACAGTAAGCAAGGAAGAAGTTACTGCTCCAGAGAAAATAAATGCTACAGTTCTGACAAGACATTTACCATAGCTGGGATAAGTTAATATTTGTGGTGTTTTAAGGCAGTTATAGCCTCTTTAAGTGTGTTCTTATGGGTGACAACTTAGAAAATGTAAGTTCAGGATATAGTGAGGGTGTGCAATCCAGAAAATGCTACAGTTATGGATAAGACATTTACCATAGCTGGGATAAGTCAATATTCGTGGTGTATTAAGGCAGTTATAGCCTCTTTAAGTGTGTTCTTATCGGTGACAACTTAGAAAATGTGAGTTAAAAGTTCAGGAAATACAGTCTGTGGAGTTCAGAAAATGCTACAGTTATGGATAAGACATTTAACATAGCTGGGATAAGTCAATATTTGTGGTGTTTTAAGGCATTTAGACCCCCTTTAAGTGTGTTCTTATGAGTGACAACTTAGAAAATGTGAGTTAAAGTTCAGGAAATACAGTCTGTGGAGTTCAGAAAATGCTACAGTTATGCATAAAACATTTACCATAGCTGTGATAAGTCAATATTTGTGGTGTTTTAAGGCAGTTATAGCCTCTTAAAGCGTGTCCTTATCGGTGACAACTTAGAAAATGTGAGTTAAAGTTCAGGAAATACAATCTGTGGAGTTCAGAAAATGCTACAGTTATGCATAAAACATTTACCATAGCTGTGATAAGTCAATATTTGTGGTGTTTTAAGACAGTTATAGCCTCTTAAAGCGTGTCCTTATGGGTGACAACTTGGGAAATGTAAGTTCAGGATCTAGTGAGGGTATGGAATCCAGTAAATAAGATCTGGCAGCATCGGGCATTGAAGAAATTGAGGCAACAGATAGAGATAGTTGGAGGCGTATCATCAGCCGTCTAACCTACTCAGAGCCTCGTAAAATATAAGAGGAAAAACTGATGTTAACGGAAAGAAGAAGAAGAAGAAAATGTCCAGGAAGTAAGGTATGGTAAGGTCAGATTAAGGAGTGGTGTTAGCTGTTTGTTCTCAGTTTGCAAGAAGAATAGTATCTAAGTTTAGGTTATATAATGTAGAGTGCCGAAAATAAGTAAGGTAAGGTCAAATTGAGAGAGAGAGAGAGAGAGAGAGAGAGAGAGAGAGAGAGAGAGAGAGAGAGAGAGAGAGAGAGAGAGAGAGAGAGAGAGAGAGAGAGAGATTGACTTTTAAGGAGTATATTAGCTGCGTGTTCAGTTTAAAAGAAAAAAACTAAATTATACTACAAAAATACTAAATAATGTACTACAAAATACTAAATACTAGGCATGTTTAGACTGATAGGCAAACATGATATTCTGTTGTCAATATGTCCTGAAGATTTAGAACCTAGCTTTGTTTTGACTCAGAGGGTGTTAGCTATGATGTCTGTCTCTATACACACACACACACACACACACACACACACACACACACACACACACACACACACACACACACACACACACACACACACACACACATTTTATACTATTATCACAAAGAAATGACTGTTAATTACTTAGTATGTATTTGAATAAGACCAGATAAATCCTTATTCATAAAATCTTAATACAAAAATCAATGTATCTTGTCAATAGCTCAACCATTGTATTCAGCAGACACATGTAAACAGATTTTCATCATCCCGCCAAACATAAACTTAAAATATTAAATAATTAAATATACTTAGTAACACAGGATAGTAAGTGATACGTTTTTCTACATACAAGACGTAATATTTCTAGAGTCCATTTTTTTAACGAGGTGAAAAATGCTGCCCCCTTGCTGCTTACTGCCTGATATTTGATGCCAGGAGAAGGGAATACTATGCTTCTTATAAATTACAGTTGTATTTCATCATAGTTAGTACCACCTACAGTATATACCTAAAGTTAATGATACTATATTGTGTTTTATTAACGAGGTGAAAAATGCTGCCCCCTTGCTGCTTACTGACTGATATTTGATGCCAGGAGAAGGGAATACTACGCTTCTTATAAATTACAGTTGTATTTTATCATAGTTAACCATAGTATCAGGTAAACAGAGGCATCATTTTAAGCATGAGACCTTTTAACCCCTTGAGGCCCAGAACGGAATTTCCATTGTAATTTGGGTACCATTAAACGATTTTCATGACTATAAGCCATGTTTTATAGATATGACCTGTTTAGTATCCTTGTCCACTACCTAATTTGGTATATTCAGTCACTTCTCGTAATTTTATGGCTGACAACAGACGATTTCATATAGCCAAGGAAAGATCTGGGCGTGAAGGGGTTACGATAGAATGGAATTTTTGGCTCGTTAAAAAAATAGACTCTAGTGATAAGATTTTCTAGATACAAGAGGCAATATTTCTAGTCTATCTACTTGTACTTACGTCTGTTATTAAGTCTGTTCGTCTTCTTATTATTATGTTCTGTTGTTATTGTTATTGTTCTTATGTTCTTGTTGTTTTTGTCTGTATTTTTCTTGTTCTTGTTGTTTATTGTTCTTGTTCTGTTGTTTTGTCTGTATTTTTCTTGTTCTTGTTGTTTATTGTTCTTGTTCTTGTTCTTCTTGTCTGTATTTTTCTTGTTCTTATGTTCTTGTTCTTGTTCTTCTTGTCTGTATTTTTCTTGTTCTTGTTCTGTTTCTGTTCTCTTGTTCTGTTAATGTTCTGTTCTTCTTTATGTCTGTTCTATTACTTCCACATCTTGATGGTTCCGTCCCGGGCTGAGGTGATGACGAGGCGCTGGGGTTCGTTCATCACAATGACGTCGGAGATGATGTCCTTGTGGCCGGGGGGAGGCTGGTCGGGCCCCCGCCGCGGCACGTCCTCCCCGGCGGTGGGGGCGGCGCGCGGCTTGAGGCTCGTCTCCACTATCACCTCCGTACCGTCCACCACTCGGGAACTGTTGAAAAAATATATATCTTTCGTAATAAACTACAATGACAAAAAATCTGTCTACCATTCGGGAACTGTGGTAGAGAAATTATTATTATAAACGTACTTCTTCTTCTTCTTCTTTTCTTTTTTTTACGTTGTGGAGCCATGTTTTTTTTTTTTTTGAATGAACTAATAATCTTTTGAAGTAATGCCTAAATAAATGTATATTCTAAGTCCTACGTATAACCAACAATGACCTCCGTCCCGTCCACCGCTCGGGAACTGTTGTAGAGAATTGTATTTTTTTGTATAAACTACGAACCTTATGAACTAATGACAAAATCCATCCACCACTCGGGAACTGTTGTAGAGAATTGTATTTTTTGTATAAACTACGAACCTTATGAACTAATGACAAAATCCATCCACCACTCGGGAACTGTTGTAGAGAATTGTATTTTTTTGTATAAACTACGAACCTTATGAACTAATGACAAAATAAATGTATCTTTCTTAATGAACTAAAAATCTTATGAACTAATGACAAGAAAAGTGTATATTCTGAGCTAGTCTCCGCAATGACCTCCGTCCCCTCCAGCACTCGGGAACTGTCGCAGAGAAATGGATCTTATTTCTAAAGTACCAAAAATCTTTATGAACTGGTGACATGATAAGTGTCTACATAGAACAGGTAAAATATGTCCTATTCCTTCATAAATCAAACTAGAATTGGTTTTCCTTGCATACACAAAACTATTCAGAGCAGGTTTTCCCTACTCTTATAATGCCGAACTGAACCATTTCATTTTATATGGCCAACAAAACTATACATATACATACATCATTCCCTATGTCTGTATATTATGTTGTTGTTTTTCCTGTATGTCTTCGGGTGAGGATAAAATTATTACTATTATTATTATACTGTGGAGGTCATAAAGACAACATTATTTACTCTTAACTACAACACCAAACCTAGCAGTGGCTGTACCTGTAGGAGGAGGATCCCAGTGTGTCGTTGGCAGCGTGGCACACCATGTAGGAGGATTCTGGGTCACACAGGTCCCAGTAGCGCAGGGAGGCATCCGTGCCCCCCGCCAGCACATAGGCCCCCCGGTCCCCCTGGCCCACGTACAGGCCCACCACACTGTTGTTGAACGGCTGCGGGGAATAAACGGTGTATAGCCCTAATTAATGCCTCTCACAATAGTAGAGTAATAAGTACAATATAATAATACAGGAGAACCTCGTTTATCCGGCACCCTCGGGGGGGAGCGCATGCCGGATAACTCATTTTGCCGTTGTTTTGAGAGTTACTCTTATGGAATCCCCCAAAATCCCTTTTTTTTTTTTTTTTTTTTTTTTTTTTTTTTCCCCCCATCACAAGGAACCGGCCAAGGGCACAACAAAAATGGGTAACACAAAGGCCGCTTAGTTGCCAGTCCCTATAAAGAAGACAGTCAGAGAATAAAATAAAAAAGAGGGGTGAGCCAATTTAGTTCAGGAGGTGTCTTGTTACTCTTATTTTGAAAAGATGTAAGTCATAGGAAAGTGGAAAAATAGAAACAGGAAGAGAGTGCCAGAGTTTATCAGTGAAAAAAAAAAAAAAAAAAAAAAAAAAAAAAAAAAAAAAAAAAAAAAAAGCCTGGGTCGATTAGTGCCGTTGTTTTGAGGCTGCCGTTGTTTTAAATGCCGGTTAAACGAGGTTCTCCTGTAGTATAATATAAATAGTAGTATCTTATAATGAAGGGGGAAGACAGTAGGGTACCTGGGTCATACAGAGGGGGGGCTTGGGACTGGCCCACAGGGTCATGTGTCTGGATTGTGTCTCCATGTCCCACATGGAGATCTCGTTGTTGCCGCTGATGGCAGACACCACCCACGACCCCTGCTTGGGGTGCATGCTGACCCGACGCACTGCCGCTCCTGTAGGGGTTTATTAAGAGTTTTGTACAGATAGTCACTCATTAAATACAGGAAACTGAAAAGACCTGAACAGTGTAGGGTTATTTTTAAGATGTTTTGAACAGATATTCTTTAACTAAACAAAGGAAACTGAAGAGTGTATTGAAAAAGACTGAAAGAAAATATGGTTCTAGCTTGCTGAAGTGGACTTATCGTTCATAGTGCAACACAAGTGCTATTTTTAGGGAATATTCAGGTTTTTTAAAGTTTTGCACAGATATTCTCAAATTAAATACAGGAAACTGAAGATTATATTGATATAGACTAAAAGGATATATAGTTCTAGTGATAGTTCTAGTTTTAGTTCTGCACCTGGACAGCGGAGTTTCTTTCTTAGTATTTTCTTCTCAGTACTTATATTTTCTTGGTATAAGGATATATGGTTATAGCCTGTGACTGTGAAAATATCATTAATCGTACAATACAAAGGCATTTTAGGCTGTCTTACATACACACGAATACAGCCTAAAAGCAATTTAAGACTAAAAAAAATAATGTTACAGCTGTATAGACAATGAAGGCTTTTTTCTGTTGTAAGAGAGAGGCTGTAACATTACTTCTGGTATGTGTGATGGTGGAAATGGGCATAGGCACATAGAAACATAGGCAAGAACAGTCTGTGTGATGGTGGAGATGGGTATAGGCACATAGAAACATAGGCAAGAACAGTCTGTGTGATGGTGGAGATAGGCATAGGCACATAGAAACATAGGCAAGAACAGTCTGTGTGATGGTGGAGATAGGCATAGGCACATAGAAACATAGGCAAGAACAGTCTGTGTGATGGTGGAGATGGGTATAGGCACATAGAAACATAGGCAAGAACAGTCTGTGTGATGGTGGAGATGGGTATAGGCACATAGAAACATAGGCAAGAACAGTATGTGTGATGGTGGAGATGGGTATAGGCACATAGAAACATAGGCAAGAACAGTCTGTGTGATGGTGGAGATGGGCATAGGCACATAGAAACATAGGCAAGAACAGTCTGTGTGATGGTGGAGATGGGTATAGGCACATAGAAACATAGGCAAGAACAGTCTGTGTGATGGTGGAGATGGGCATAGGCACATAGAAACATAGGCAAGAACAGTCTAAAAGCAATAAAAAGATTTAAAAAAATAAAGTAACAGCTGTATAGACAATGAAGTGATTTTAAAGGTGTGAAAGATTTACCTCTAGGGTGTGTGATGGTGGATATGGGCAGCATAAACCTGAGGTCCCAGCACACGTGGTGGCCACTGCTCGTGCCCGCCACCAGCCAGCTCTGTGTACCCTCCAAGGCATAGGACGTGATCACACCTGGAACATGATGACAAGTACTACACTCATCAACCAGACATTTATAAGACTTACAAGATGCGATAATATGAGGCTGTGACTGATGACATGTTTGAATGAATAGTTTTTCTTCTGGGCATACAGCTGGGGCAAATTCACAAACAGTTACCTTCCATGCTTCACAAAGTGTAACCCCTTGAGGCCCAGAACGTAATTTCCATTGTAATTTGGGTACCATTAGACGATTTGTAGTGAAAATAACCAATATTTTATAGATATGACCTGTTTAGTATCCTTGTCCACTAACTAATTTGGCATATTCAGTTACTTTTCGTAAATTTAGGGCCAATAACAGATGAATTTTTACAGCAAAGAAAAGAACTGGGCGTGAAGGGGTTAAAGGTCTCATCTTGTATATGAATATTTATCTCAATACAAACTGTCAATTTTCACAACCTTATTTTCTGTTTTCAACATTTAGATTGGCCCTTCCGATCATGGCCCTTCTTCCCTTTGTTTAACCAATGTAGTCAGAATGAGTGGCATGAAGGAGGCATGATCCTTACACTCACTCGAGAGACGCAGAGTAAGGGGCGATCTGATAGAAGTTTTTAAGTGGATAAAGGGATTTAATAAAGGAGAGGTAGGAAAAGTTCTTACGGCTTTTAACCAGGGTAGAACAAGAAGTAACGGATTCAAGCTGGAAAAGTGTAGATTTAGAAAGGAAATAGGGAAAAACTGGTTCACAAATAGGGTGGTGAATGAATGGAATGGTCTCAGTAGACAGGTAGTTAGTGCGGAGTCATTAGGGAGCTTTAAAGAGGAGCTGGATAGGTTCATGGATGGGGATGAAAGGTGGATGTAGGTAGTGTTAGGTGACAGGAACTACCACGTGTAGGCCTCGCGGCCTCTTGTAGCTTCCTTATTTTCTTATGTTCTTATGATAAACAATATGTATCTGAAGGTAGGGCATTAATAGGTATATACAAATTCATTCAAACATCATAGAATAACACTAACCTTTCCTTGGCCCATTTTCCATATTAAGCTTATAGTAATGCAATATCTATTTAGCATATTAAACTTTATGTATTTTTAGATAGAGTGTTTATAAGTAGATATAAATTAATTCAAACGCCTTATAATAATACTAACCTTTCCTTGGCCCATTTTCCATATTAAGCTTATAGTAATGCAATATCTATTTAGCATATTAAACTTTATGTATTTTTAGATAGAGTGTTTATAAGTAGATATAAATTAATTCAAACATCATAGAATAACACTAACCTTTCCTTGGCCCATTTTCCATATTAAGCTTATAGTAATGCAATATCTATTTAGCATATTAAACTTTATGTATTTTTAGATAGAGTGTTTATAAGTAGATATAAATTAATTCAAACACCTTATAATAATACTAACCTTTCCTTGGGCCATTTTCCAGCTTCCAGGCCACTTCCGGAGCCCGTAAATCCCAGCCCACAATGGAGCCGTACACAGTGGCATAGGTTAACACTGACTGTGATCCTGAAAATACATGATTGATTGATTTAATGCCAAAAAAAGGGGAATGTGCAGAAATACACGAGGTAGCTAAGACATTATTTCATCACTAAATTAGCCCACCTCTTGAACTAAATAGGCCAAACCCCCCTTTCTTTATTCTCTTCTTTATAGGGACTGGCAACTAGCGGACTTTTTGTTACCTCTTTATTTTGTCCTTGGTCAGTCCTTTGTGATGTATATATAAAAGTATATAAAAAAAAGGCCGCAAATGAGACACAATCACTGGCATTAATTTCCCAAACAGCAACATTTGTTAAAAGTTCTGTTGTTTTGTTTTTTCCTTGAAGATGTCAGCATATTATTACTATTTTCTGTATTATTATTATTATTATTATTATTATTATTTTTATTATTATTATTATTATTATTATTATTATTATTATTATTATTACTATTTTCTGTATTATTATTATTATTATTATTTTTATTTTTATTATTATTATTATTATTATTATTATTATTATTATTATTATTATTTTTATTATTATTATTATTATTATTATTATTATTTAACATCACAAAGGATCGGCCAATTGCCAAAAAAAAGAGGTCAAAAAATCCCTATAAAGAAAACAGTATGAGAATAATTACTATGAATAATAATGATAATTATGAATACGTACAAGAAAGGAATACAATAATAATGTACTTACTATGTAGGAAATAGATTTGATGAGTTAATAATAATGATGATGATGATGATGATAAGTAAACACCTCTCACTTACCCGTGTCAAAGAAATGCATGTCCACTACATAGCCATCTTTCTCGGCATTCAGTTGTAAGCTATTCGCCAGAGTCATCTTGTCCAGTCTGCAAAGAATTACAACACACACTTATAAAATGCCTTTTGATGATATGTATTATATATGTATTATGATTTTGTTAAGAGTTTTGCACAGATATTCTATAACTAAATAAAGGAAACTGAGAAGTGTATAGAATCAGACAGCAAGGAGATATGTTTATACTAGCCTAGGAGTGTGGAATGATCATCAATAGTACAATACAACTGTAATATTCAGGGGATTTTCGGGTTTATTAAGAGTTTTGTGCAGATATTCTATAGATAAATAAATGAAACTGAGAAATGTATTGAATAGGACTGAAAGGAAATATGATTCTAGCGCTGTTGTGTTATTTTTAGGGAATTTAGGTATTAGTTATTTTTAGGGAATTTAGGTATTAGTTATTTTTAGGGAATTTAGGTATTAGTTATTTTTAAGGGAATTTAGGTATTAGGTATTTTTAAGGGAATTTAGGTATTAGTTATTTTTAAGGGAATTTAGGTATTAGTTATTTTTAAGGGAATTTAGGTATGTTATTTTTAGGGAATTTAGGTATTAGGTATTTTTAAGGAATTTAGGTACTAGTTATTTTTAGGGAATTTAGGTATTAGGTATTTTTAGGGAATTTAGGTATTAGATATTTTTAAGGGAATTTAGGTATTAGTTATTTTAAGGGAATTTAGGTATTAGTTATTTTTAAGGTAATTTAGGTATTAGTTATTTTTAAGGGAATTTAGGTATTAGTTATTTTAAGGGAATTTAGGTATTAGTTATTTTTAAGGGAATTTAGGTATGTTATTTTTAGGGAATTTAGGTATTAGTTATTTTTAGGGAATTTAGGTATTAGTTATTTTTAGGGAATTTAGGTATTAGTTATTTTTAGGGAATTTAGGTATTAGTTATTTTTAGGGAATTTAGGTATTAGTTATTTTTAGGGAATTTAGGTATTAGTTATTTTTAGGGAATTTAGGTATTAGTTATTTTTAGGGAATTTAGGTATTAGTTATTTTAGGGAATTTAGGTATTAGTTATTTTTAGGGAATTTAGGTATTAGTTATTTTTAGGGAATTTAGGTATTAGTTATTTTTAGGGAATTTAGGTATTAGTTATTTTTAGGGAATTTATGTATTAGTTATTTTTAGGAAATTTAGGTATTAGTTATTTTTAGGGAATTTAGGTATTAGTTATTTTTAGGGAATTTAGGTATTAGTTATTTTTAGGGAATTTAGGTATTAGTTATTTTTAGGGAATTTAGGTATTAGTTATTTTTAGGGAATTTAGGTATTAGTTATTTTTAGGGAATTTAGGTATTAGTTATTTTTAAGGAATTTAGGTATTAGTTATTTTTAGGGAATTTAGGTATTAGTTATTTTTAGGGAATTTAGGTATTAGTTATTTTGAGGGAATTTAGGTATTAGTTATTTTTAGGGAATTTAGGTATTAGTTATTTTTAAGGGAATTTAGGTATTAGGTATTTTTAAGGGAATTTATGTATTAGGTATTTTTAAGGGAATTTATGTATTAGTTATTTTTAAGGGAATTTAGGTATGTTATTTTTAGGGAATTTAGGTATTAGTTATTTTTAGGGAATTTAGGTATTAGTTATTTTTAGGGAATTTAGGTATTAGTTATTTTTAGGGAATTTAGGTATTAGTTATTTTTAGGGAATTTAGGTATTAGTTATTTTTAGGGAATTTAGGTATTAATTATTTTTAGGGAATTTAGGTATTAGTTATTTTTAAGGAATTTAGGTATTAGTTATTTTTAAGGGAATTTAGGTATTAGTTATTTTTAAGGAATTTAGGTATTAGTTATTTTTAGGGAATTTAGGTATTAGTTATTTTTAGGGAATTTAGGTATTAATTATTTTTAGGGAATTTAGGTATTAGTTATTTTTAGGGAATTTAGGTATTAGTTATTTTTAGGGAATTTAGGTATTAGTTATTTTTAAGGGAATTTAGGTCTTAGTTATTTTTAAGGAATTTAGGTATTAGTTATTTTTAAGGGAATTTAGGTATTAATTATTTTTAGGGAATTTAGGTATTAGTTATTTTTAAGGAATTTAGGTATTAGTTATTTTTAAGGAATTTAGGTATTAGTTATTTTTAGGGAATTTAGGTATTAGTTATTTTTAGGGAATTTAGGTATTAGTTATTTTTAGGGAATTTAGGTATTAATTATTTTTAGGGAATTTAGGTATTAGTTATTTTTAAGGAATTTAGGTATTAGTTATTTTTAAGGGAATTTAGGTATTAGTTATTTTTAAGGAATTTAGGTATTAGTTATTTTTAGGGAATTTAGGTATTAGTTATTTTTAGGGAATTTAGGTATTAGTTAGGCTTGATTTAAATAACTGGAAAGAATTACAAAACAAAAAACTTAATGAGACGTGTTTTGGTATGTATGCATGTATGGAAGCGTCTCATTGGCTGTCTAACCTCATGAGACATTACGGAAAATCTGCCGTTAAACAGAAAGATGATGAGTGTATAAATTCTTACCTGACAACATGTATTAGGCATTGAAGAGGTTGAGGCATTAGATAGAGATAGTTGGAAGCGTATCATCGATTGTCTAACTTCAAAAGATATTACGTGAAAATCTGACATTAAACAGAAAGAAGAAGAAGAACATAGTCTGTCTGGTGGTCCTGTCTCTCAAATAAGTGTACAAATCCTGCCCTGACGACGTGTTTTGAAGTTTCCACATATACCATCTTATCAAGGAAACTGAAACTGAAGTGTATTGAATAGGACTGAAAGGATATACAGTACAACCTCTCATATTGGGACTAATTGGGCCAAGGAGTGGTCCGAGTAATGCAAGGATCCCAATAATGGGGGGATTATATATAGGGACATATTATACAGGGAGGTCCCGTTATACAAGCATTCGATATACGAGAATCCGATGATACGAGATGTGTAAATTAGGGTGTATTTTCAATATACGAGATGGAAAATCCAATGCTACGACATTCAAACTGGGGTGAGTAAAATTACCAAATTATTTACTAAAGTAAATTACAAGTTATTTACTAAAATTATAAAGTCATTTACTGACTATATGATTTTACCTAATGTTGTACGATAAGCCAGCGAGACATATTTCCGGGCAAGAATGGCATGCCAGACTGCCTCTCTCTGCTTCTGTCCTACTGTGCTATCACACTCTTAATTCACTGTGTTCTGTGTGGTGGTGTGGTGGTGTGGTGGTGTGGTGGTGCGGTGGTGTGGTGGTGCGGTGGTGTGGTGGTGTGGTGGTGTGGTGGTGTGGTGGTGCGGTGGTGTGGTGGTGCGGTGGTGTGGTGGTGTGGTGGTGCGGTGGTGTGCTATATAGAGCCCTATATTTGAGAGTTTGAGAGTTTGTTGTGTTTGCTATAGTTTATTTTAGCTTGAAAAACATGTCTTTTTTAATTTTTTTTATAATTGATGGGGTCCTGGAACCAAACCTATATTTTACCATTAGTTATGTGTTTCGTTATACGAGATTTCGCTTTACGAGTATGCCAGGTGGAACCTAACTGCTTGTATCTTTGGGACCTCCCTGTATATGAGTATATATATACACCTAGATAAAAATCTAGGTGTATATATTAGCTAGGAAATTTTGACCCCTAAAAAATAAAAAATAAATAAACAAATCTAGGTGTAGTATATATCCTAAAAAAAAAAAAAAAAAGAGGAGGAGGTGGTCCGAATAATGTCAAAGTCCGAATAATGAGTGTCCGAATACGAGAGGTTTTACTGTATGGTTATAGTCTATCTGGTGGTCCTGTCTCTCAAATAAGTGTACAAATCCTGACCTGACGACGTGTATAGAGCCGTTGGTGGAGGCGGAGGCGAGGCTCTGGGTGGTGGTGCAGGGGGTGAGGGCTAGGATGGACCCCCCCTGACGACTGTACGTCCACTTAGACCTGAAATGCAGTGACGGACAAAAATTACGATCCAGGAATTATAAATGTGAGTTGATTGCAGTGTTAAATTGTTTCGTAGAGGTGAAGTGAAAATATTAAACTAGTAATGAGATGACATCAATATCAAATAGCCACCTTGACGACTGTATGTAAACTTGGACCTGAAATGCAGTGACGGGCGATAATGATGATCCTGAAATGATAAATGTGTGTCTGATGTAATGTTATAAGTAAACTATAATCTCAAATGTAGTGACGGGTGATAATTATGATACAGGAATGTGTGTCTAATGTAATGTTATAAGTAAACTATAATCTCAAATGTAGTGACGGGTGATAATTATGATACAGGAATGTGTGTCTGATGTAATGTTATAAGTAAACTATAATCTCAAATGTAG